>JAKSZU010000017.1:51585811-52112711 GCA_026018925.1 Tupaia tana
CCAAGGGGATGGCCACACTGCAATTCCTTGTCCTCATCCTCCTCTCAGGATTTTGGGCATGCACACACATGTGCCCCGCCCAATTTTCAAGCCACCAGGTCCAGGACTCGAACTACGGTTGGCCATGTGGGTGTCCAGAGGCCTAACTGCTACATCATCGGCTGGCCCTGAATATTCTCCTTTATGAGGGAATCTTTATTCAACTTAAAATATATGTTTTTTTTGTTTGTTTGTTTGTTTTTGTTTTTTTTTTTTTTTGGTGTTTGCCATTGGCCATATGCTCTTACTAAGGGAGAGAAAGCGAGAAATCATCCCCCAGGGGGATGGCCACACTGCCGTTCCTTCTTCATTCTCCCCTCAGGGTTTTGGATACGCATGAACAGGTGCCAAGTGTGATTTTCAAGGTGCTGCATCTGGGACTCGAACTGTGGTCAGCCATGCGGGAATCCAGCACCTTAACCACTGCACCTGCTGGCCCCTCTATTCAAATTTCTTACCTTGAAAAAATAGGGTTACACAGTATGTCTTTCTAGTTAACTTATTCTATTCTAGATTCTATAGGGATTCTTCATTGGTTATGCCTTTGGTAAATTCGTGGCTTATCTTTTCATCCTTTTAATGTACTTTTTAAAAAAAATTGTCAGAGTGTATGCACGCTCATGAGAAAGAGACAGTGACAGAGAGAATGAGAGGGAGAACGCCCTCCCCAGTGGAGTGTGGTCATGCCATAACCCCCTCTCCTCCACCTCTCCATCCCGATGGGACTCAGGGCATGCGTGCACTTGTGGCTGCCATGTTTTTCAAGCCAATGGGTCTGGGGCTGGAACTCACAGTTAGCCGTGGGACCTGGCTGCCTCACTCACAGCCAGGGGCCAGCCCGCTGAGGTATTTTCGATGACAGAATATTTTTGAAGCCTAACTGGTTCATATTTTCCTTTATGGTTGTTCTGTTGATCTGCCTATGGCAGGCCCAAGGTCATGGACACTTTGTCCCATGTCTCTTGGAAGGCACACTTACCATAGGGAAAGGGCCCTTTACACAGGCAGAAAGGGGCTGTGAGTTTTCACACCTCTTCTAAATGCCTTATTCTGAAGTTCCAGCAGATGGTGATGTTGCTGTACTAAAAGGAGTTGCTAAAAAAAATCAAGATTTAATACTTTCTTACAGTTTTCTTTTTTCTTTTTCTTTTTTGAGAGGTTTTTGCACTAGGACATATGCACTCACCAGAAAGACAGAGAGAGAAAGAGAGAGAGAAAGTGAAAAATCACCCCCCAGAGGGGATGGCCATACTACAATCCCTTCTCCTCCATTCTCCTCTCGGGATCTTGGGCACACACGCACACACGCCCAGTGTGAGTTTAAGCCACTGTGTCTGGGACTCGAACTGCAGTTGACTACATGAGAGTCCAGCAACATAGCCATTACACCAACTGCTGGTCCCCACTTCTTACAGTTTTCAAATGGGTTATTTTATTGCTTTGTGTCTAGTTTTGTTGCAATTTCTGGAGAGTGCATGACTCACCAGAGAGAGATGAGACAGAGAGAGGGAGAGCAGAGACTTCCCTGCCATGCCATACCCCTTTCTCCTCCACTGTCCATCCTGTTGGGTTGGGGGCACACACACGCACACCCGTATGTTTCTCAGGCCTCTGGGGTCGGGATTTGAACCACATTGGCCATGTTGGATCTAGCTCCCTAAACAACGAGGTTATGGGGCCAGCTCCAAGAGGATTCTTTTAGGAACAGTTCTTTTTTCTCGATTTGCTCCTATAGAGAAAGAAACATATAGTACCACATGTTTTACCTCACACATACGTAGATATGTCTTTATTAGGTGAGTCACTTAGTCTCTACCCTCAGGAGAAGGGTCACCAGACTGGGATGCATCCTGGTTTAATCCTGGTAGGTTAGTGTGGAAAGGCACGCGATGCATTTCACTGTGGGTCTCTCTAGGAAGAGTAAGTATGTTTGTGTGTGTGTGCGTGTGTGTGTGTATGTGTGTGTTTAAAGAATTATCTATTTAATTGTATTTATTACTATTATTATTTATATTTGCTAGGGCATGTGTATTCACCAGAGAGAGACAAAGAGAGAGAGGGAAAGTGAGAAAGCAATCCGCCAGGTCTGGGACTCAAACTACAGTCAGCCATATGAGAGTCCAGTACCTTAACCATTATGCCACCTGCTGGCTTGAACTATAGGGTGTGTGCCCTCACTGGACAGACAGAGAGAGACAAAAAATGAGAACTCACTTCCCAGGGGGATGGCCATGCCGCAATCCCTTCTCCATTCTCTTCTTGGGATTTTTGTCATGCATGCACATGCTCCTGGCCAGTTTTAAACTGCCACATCTGGGACTTGAACAGTAGTTGGCCGTGTAGGAGTCCAGTGCCTTAACCACTATGCCACCCGCTGGGCCTGCAAGTATGTTTTGAAGTCCAAAATTTATTGTACAAGTAGTAAAGTTTGTATTTTAAAACCAGAATTCTTGGGTTACCTGTTTAAGCCATAGTGACAGCACTCAAAGTGCCGCCCCACGCGGTTACACATCACGCGGCCTCTGTGGTAGGGGCAGGTCTGGATGGGCCCCAGTCTTTTCAGGCTCTAAAATTGCAACGTGCCCGGGGTCGGCAGGTGAGGTGGTGGTTAGGGATCCCCACCTGTCTGCCACGGTTTGCATCCCAGACCCGGTGGCTTAAAAATCACGTTGGGTGCACGTGCCTGGGCCCAAACCCCGAAGGAGTGGAGGGGAAGGGTCATGGTGTGGCCGTCCCCTCCAGGGGTGGCTTCTCACTTGCCCGCTGTCTGTCCCTCCTCAGCAAGCGTGTGCACACCATGGCAACAACCTAAAAAGAAAAGGAAACGTTCGCACCCCCTCCCCGACTTGTAACGTGGACGTTTTCCTCCTCAGAAAAGTGGGAGATAGATCCGTCAGAGCTGACCTTCGTCAAGCAGATTGGGCACGGCCACTTCGGCGTGGTGCATTTTGGGAAGTGGCGAGGGCACGTCCAGGTAGCCATCAAGACCATCAGCGAGGGCTCCATGTCTGAAGAGGACTTCATCGAAGAGGCCAAAGTGATGATGTGAGTGTGGACAGTGCCCAGGGACACCCGGGTCAGGGAGAGGGAAGGGGCTCTGGGCCGGCCTCCCCTGCACCTGGGCCACGAATGAACCCGAGCAGGCGTGTGCCCTGGGTCGGGCCGCTGTGTGACCTGGGCAGATGGCCGGGCCGCGTGTGACCGCGTGTGACTGCGTGTGACCTGGGCAGACGGCCAGGCCGCGTGTGCCCTGGGCAGACAGCTGGGCCGCGTGTGACCCGGGCAGACGCATGGGCTGCTGTGTGCCCTGGGCAGACAGCCGGGCCGCGTGTGCCCTGGGCAGACGGCCGGGCCGTATGTGACCGCATGTGACTGCTGTGTGACCAGCGTGAGTTAGTCCACACCTTCCAGCCTTGAGCTCCTCATCAGGACTGGGCACAACGGGGCCGACCTCCCTGGACCGACGTGGGGGTTAAATGAGAAAGTCTGTGCGTGTGACAAGCAGGTGTTCTTTCTGACTCCCCCGTAGGTGCTTAGCGAGCGCCCCACTCCGTAAAGCTTTTCCCAGAGCAAAACCATTTTGTCCTGGGAGCGGTGCCTTGCCAGTCTTTTTTTTTTTTTTTTTCTTTTTTTTTTTTGGAGAGGTTTTTGCTATAGGGCGCGTGCGCTCGCCAGACAGACAGAGAGAGACAGAGAGATAGAAAGCAGGAAATCACCCCCCAGGGGGGATGGCCACGCCGCAATCCCTTCTCCTCCATTCTCCTCTCAGGATCTTGGGCACGCACGCACACGCGCCCGGCGTGAGTTTAAGCCGCCGGGTCCGGGACTCGAACCGCGGTCGACTACGTGGGAGTCCAGCGACATAGCCATTACGCTAACTGCTGGTCCCTCCTTGCCAGTCTTTTGAAATAGCGTCCACCCATGGCCAAAGAGAGGCTCTGTTTTGTAAGAATAAGTACCTGCTTTAGAGAATATGAGACTCCCGAGCTGCCCACGAGGCAACCCTTTGTGGAGACTGGCCACTGCTCTGTATGTCTGATAGCCCAGGACAGATTGCTTAGACAGCTGATTTATTGGGGCCAGCAGGTGGCCTGGTGGGTAAGGCGCTGGACTCCTTCATGACTGACCACAGTTCGAATCCGGGACCCAGTAGCTTGAAAACCATGCTGGATACATGGCATGCCCCAAATCCCAGGAGGGGAGTGAAGAAAGGACTGTGGCATGGCCATCCCCCGGCGGTGAATTCTCACTCTGTCCCTTTCTCTCTGTCTCTCTCCGGCAAGCACACATACTCTATGGGAAAAAAAAGTTGATTCTTTCATGAGTAAGTGAGAGAGGGCATGAAAGAGACATCAGCCCCAGAGGCCCTGAGGCAGCCCCACCCTGTCTCCAGCCAGCCCTGGCTCATGGCCACACATGTGCCCCGTGTTCTCAGGGAGGTCTCCATCTTGAGCTGGGGACCTTCCCACATATGATTGCCTCGTAGAGCATTGCATTTTATTGCTGCGTTGTCTGGCCGCCCGGGGGCAGCGTTTTGGCTCAGCGGGATCCCTGGCTGTGCTGTATAACCAGAACACGGCTGGGCCAGGATGGGCCGCGTTAGGGTCACCGTCCCCCAAACACTGGCTCAGCATCTAGTTAGAGGGGCGACGAGTGGCGAAGGATGGATGCCAGGCGGCTCCACTCAGGCTCTGCCCGTTGTCCAGAGCAAGTCAGTTCTGCGGCGAGCTTGCAGGTCCCAGCTGGAAACATGAACAAACCAGCGGCAGTGACTAACTGGACCCCTGCTCCTCTGAAGGCAGAGCCCACACGCCTCCCTGTCCACACCCCGCGTGTCCTAGCAGAATTTTCTTTCCTTCCACTCACGATAGCACGTGTGCCGAGGGAGGTTATGATGCGCACCGCGTTCCAGGGATGGCGGCTCCTGGTGGGGTTGTGTCCTCAGATGGCCCCTGTGGGTCTGGCATTTCCCGGCGCCGTCTGCACTGACCACGCTGACCCGTAGCTGCAGGACGGGCACTGAACTCCTGTGTGCTCCTGGGCTCGACGGGGAAGCTAAGGACAGAACCAGTGGGAGACATTCAGGGGAGGGGAGGTCATACTGGAGCCCTTGTAAAACAAGGAGTGAGAGATGTCTAATATCACAGGGAGGGATTCTTTTTTTTTTTTTTTTTTTTCTTTTTCTTTTTTGGAGAGGTTTTTACTATAGGGCATGTGCGCTCACCAGACAGACAGAGAGAGACAGAGAGACAGAAAGCGAGAAATCACCCCTCGGGGGGATGGCCACGCCGCAATCCTTTCTCCTCCATTCTCCTCTCGGGATCTTAGGCACGCATGCACACGCGCTCGGCGTGAGTTTCAAGTCACCGGGTCTGGGACTCAAACCGCGGTCGACTACGTGGGAGTCCAGCGACATGGCCATTACGCCAACTGCAGGTCCCATAGGGAGGGATTCTTGAGTTTGAGTCTGACTAGGCATTTGGGGTGAGGACTCTGTTCTGAGAGTGGTGTGCTGATGGCGCATGGGGATAGGGGAGCTCCCGGCTGTTTACAGGGGCAGGAATAGGCCCAGGTCAGGACACACTGTGTTCTTGCGTTTTAACATAGCTCTTTTTTTTCTTTTTCTTTTTTCAAGGCAGGAAAAACTCCATTTCCTATCTTATTGCACATACATTTATCTTTTTTAAAAAATAAATAGTTGTCATGCATTGAGCTCCTGTTCGCCAAGTACATACAGCTCTGTACATATTCCCCCCATCTGTAAGTGTGTAATTTAAACATCGCCTCCTCCAGGAAGTCTTCTCTGACTGCCCTGTTGAAGTTGGCTTACCCACTCCTGAATGCTTTCCGTGGTATTACCCTGTGCTAGTTCCTTCAAAGTACTTGTCGCTCCTCTGAGGCTCCATGTGAATTCGTGTCACTTCTCCTTCACTAGAACGTAAGTGCCCCGACAACAGGGCTTTCTATTTACGTCTCTTGTTCAACCTGATGTGTGTCTAAAATGATGGCCAGCGTGGAACATCCATGGCTGGCTGGCTCCGAAGCCTGCCATTAGGGGAGCTGAATCCCACATGGCTGGCTGCGGTTCGATTCCTGACCTCAGTGGCTTGAAAACATGCCAGGCATGGTGGGTGTGTGGCCCCAGTTCTGACGAGATGGAGAAATGGAGGAGAAAGTGCAGTGACCACACCCCATTAGGGCGTGCTTTCTCCCTCTCTCTGTCTCTCAGTCTCTGGTGAGTGCACACGCCCTCTGGCAAGTAATACAAAAGTACCTGGGGATTATCGCAGTTAATGAATCCTCACCACAGTCTATGAGGTGGATTCTACTAAGATCCCAATTTTAGGGGACCAGCAGACGGAGTACCGGTTACATCACTGGACTCCCACATAGCTGACCGTATTTCGAGTCCTGTACCCAGCGGCTTAAAACTCACTCTGGGGTGGGACCAGCAGTTGGCGTAATGGGTATGTCGCTGGACTCCCATGTAGTCGACCACAGTTCGAGTCCCGAACCCGGTGGCTTAAACTCATGCCGGGCGCATGTGCATGTGTGCCCAAGATCCTGAGAGGAGAATGGAGGAGAAGGGATTGCGGCGTGACCATCCCCCCTGGGGGGTGATTTCTTGCTTTCTGTCTGTCTGTCTCTGTCTTTCTGGTGAGCGCACACACCCTATAGCAAAAACCTCTCAAAAAAACCCCAAAAACTCACTCTGTGCATGTGTGTGCCCAGGATCCCAAGAGAATGAAAGGAGGAGGGGTTGCGACATGGCCATCCCTCCGGGGGAAGATTTCTTGCTTTCTGCTTCTCTGTCTCTCTGTCTCTCCTGCAAGTGCACATGCCCTATAGCAAAAATTACTCCCTCTCAAATAAATAAAAAAAAAAAAGACCCTGATTTTTCAGATGAAAAAAAGGAAATCGAGAAAGCCATGCATTTGCCCACAGTCCTACAAGAAAACATTGGCCGAGCTTCTCATCGGAATCTAACTGTGAGCCGTCTGGGCCCTCAGCCTGAGATAGCGACTCACATGACAAGAAGACGTTTGCCAGGGCACTGAGACATGCCAGAGCTCACACGGGTCGCCCTCACGGGGAATCAGGACTGTGGGCGTTAGGCAGTGTTTCCAGCACAGCAGGAAAAAACCTCGAATCCTGGGGACCAGCAGTTAGCATAATAGCTATGTCGCTGGATTCCCACGTAGCCGACCACGGTTTGAGTTCTGAACCCAGTGGCTTAAACTCATGCCGGGCGCATGTGCATGTGTGCCCAAGATCCCGAGGGGAGAATGGAGGAGAAGAGATTGCAGCATGGCCATCCCCCCAGGGGGTGATTTCTTGCTTTCTGTCTCTCTGTCTCTCTCTGTCTGTCTGGCAAGCGCACGCGCCCTATAGCAAAAAAAATCTCTCCAAAAAAAAAAAAAAAAAAAAAGAAAACAAACAAAAAACCTCGAATCCTCAGTGAGTCTTAATCCCTGTCTTCTGGAAGGTAGCCTGAACGGGAGGCGTGTTCTTGTGGGGTTTCCAGCCAGTCTGCTAAGGGTTATTTAGAAAAACGAAAGAAAACCAGTCTGTTCCTCTTAGACAACTTCAGTCCATAAAATCCTGTTAAACTTTAAATTGTTATCTGTATTTTAACACTGGTTTGCATGTGTGTGTGGTGGGGTGCCGTGGGTTTCCCTAGCGGTTTCTCTAGGTCGTGAGCCCCTGCCTTAGGCCCCCGCAGATGAGACGACAGGTTGAATGTCCCAGCATAGGGGCTATTAGGGTGGCGGGAAACGGAGCCTGGACCTCCCGTGTGGCTTCAGCTCGCCGAGCAGCCAGGTCCCATGTGCTACCGTGGCTGGGCCTGGCCAGTGCTTGCAATCCAGTGTTCGCACACATGACCTCAGGAAACCTTCACGGTGACAAGACAGGTTTCATTACCCCATTTCACGCACGGAAACATGGAGGCCTGAGGCAGTGGGATAAGTTGGTTCTGGTCACGCAGCCGGTAGGGGCGAAACTCCAACTGGGTCTTTGATTAGGAGAACGATCCTTTCCTCATTACGATATTTCCTTATTACGCCTCTGCACTGGCTTTAATGGAGCCGTCGTGTTTGTTGTAGAACTACCGGTTTATGCCTTTGGCTGTAGATTATAAAGAGCAGTGCAGTTTATGGAGATATGTGAACCAGGAAGGTTTATAATATAAAAAGACATGCAGAGGTACATCTAATTTTTCTAAGAACTTTTTCACATGTATCTCATTATATTTCATTTTATTCAATATGTCTACATCACTGTGTCCTCAAAATAAAAATTTTTGTTTTGTTTTGTTTTTCTTAGCAATAACATATAATCCATTTTACTACTCAAGATTTGAAGCCAGAATTTTAAGAGATATAATCTACAAGTAAATCCACCTATTACTAGAAAACACTATAATGAAACACTAGAAACACTAAAATGAAATCCTATTTCATTTAAAAATTTTTTTTTTTTGGAGGGTTTTGCTATAGGATGTGTGTGCTCACTCTAGAGAGACAGAGAGAGAGAAATCACTCCTGGGGCGATGGCCACGCCACAATCTCTTCTCCTCCATTCTCCTCTCAGGATTTTGGGCTCGTGTGTATGAAGTTTGAAGCCACCGGGCCTAGGACTTAAACCATAGTCGACCACGTGGGAGTCCAGCGACGTAACCATTATGCTATCTGCCAGTCCCCAAAAAAGAAAAAACTTTTTTTTGGAGAGGTTTTTGCTATGGGGCACGTGCCAGAAAGACAGAGAGAGACAGAGAGACAGAAAGCAAGAAATCACCCACCGGGGGATGGCCACGCCGCAGTCCCTTCTCCTCCCTTCTCCTCTCGGGATCTTGGGCACGCACGCACACGTACCCGGCGTGAGTTTTAAGTCACCAGGTCTGGGACTCGAACCGTGGTCGACTACATGGGCTTCCAACGACATAGCCATTACGCTAACTGCTGGTCCCAAGGTGTATGTAAAGTAGTCCTTTTTTATGTTATTCTTTTTAAACTGAATAATTTTTTAAGCTCCAGATTAATTTCACATTTTACATATGGTCCCCATTGTGATATGCACTATATATATATACAGAGGGGGAGAGAGAAAACTACTTTTTTTTTTTGTCTCTTAACTGTTCCTTCCCTCTGTACCTCACACCCACCTTCCACCACCTACGCTCTACGACCCACTCCCCTCCCTTGTAGTCTCAAATTTTTATTTGGAAAGAATATATTCTTTTTTATATTTTGTTTAATTTTATGTATTATTATTATTATTATTAAATTTGCTATAGGGCACATGTGCTCACCAAAGAGAGACAGAAAGGGAGAGAGAAAGCGAGAAAGCAAGCTGCTAGGTCTGGGACTTGAACCGTGGTTGGCCACGGGGAGTCCCGCACCCCAACCACCACACCATCCGCTGGCCCCAACATTTTATATTCATATTACACTGAGCGGAGTAAAATGAAAACTAATAACTTCCTTGTCCTTCTTGCCATCCTTTTCCTGAGTGTTTTTCAAGGGTACTTTATTAATAATCAAGATTTTTAGTTAACTTTAGCCTCTTTATTTAAATAAAATAATTGTTATTATTTTTAAAAGATAATTTGTGTTATTTCCTTTAAATTTTCTTGACAGGACACAACGCTCAGTAAAAGGAGAGTCACTGGGCATGTAAGAGGCACAGGTTAAACAGCCTGGGTGTGCGTTCTGCGCCCGGAGGGAGGTCTGCGGGCCAAAGCCACAGCGAGGAGGGTTACCTCAGATACGGGGTCACTCACAGCTCTGGCTTCGATTGGAAGCTCTGCCCAGTGTTTTTCACGGACTGTTGGCAAATCACTTAAACTCTCTAACTTTCCCGATCCGTGAGAGGGGGCAGTCACGAGGGTGCGATGATGTCACGCTTGTCAGCGGCGACATGGCTGGCACCGTCAGTGTCACTGGCTGGAGCGCGGTTTCTGGGCAAATATCCTTGTTCAAGCACTTCTCGTGTCAGGTCACAGTGGTCTGGGCACCAGGTCACAGTTTTGGCTGAGTCCTTGTGACAGTTTGGTCAACATAGAACTGACTCCTCTGGCCTTCCCGGCTCCGGCTAGCCAGGGTTCAGCACAGTTGACACGTGTGACTCCATTTTGATACTGACAGCTTCCACAGTACTTTTTATCCAGACTATGACAGTAGTACTTGAAAGAGTATTTAAAAAACAGAACATTTGGAAAGCAGGAAAAGGAAGGAAATGTTCTTATGTTTTCTTCTTTAAGACTTTTTCCCATAGGGTGTGTGCACTCACTGGAGAGAGACAGAGACAGAGACAGAGAGGAGAAGACTAAACTCTCCGACACACTGATGTCATTGCCTGGGGCGCATGCCGTCGTGACAGTAGGATGAACATGGTTAACAATAGCGTCATGCGTGTTCTCGCCACAGTGCAATGCGTGCAGTTTGTGGAAACACTAAATTCCATGATTGAATCGTTCAGCGATGTATGTCTGCCTTGGCCATCAGTCTCCTCCATAAATATATACGATCACCACGTCAAGTAATAACAAAACAAAACTACAAAGAGGGAGGGTGGGGCAGGAGCGGAGGTGAAAGTGACTTCCAGGTGGAAGAAGTGGCGGAGGGATGACGGCAGAGACCAGAAGACGAGAACAGTGTCAGGATACATTTTTGAGGTAAAGCCAGCAAGATTTGCTGATAAACCGAATGTGGCAGATGGTGGCAGGAGTCGGGGAACAGAGATGACTTCCGGTTCCACGGCGCCCTGTCTGGCAGAGGTGACGTCGTTAAGATGGGGAGACTGAACAGGTGTGGGGGATCAGGAGGTTTGTGTCAGAGCCCCTGAATCCGAGCGGCCCGTGAGATCGCCAGGCGTGAGCGAGTGATCAGGTAGAAATGCACAACCTGGAGTTCAGGGAAAAGGTCAGCGGGGAGGGCGTGACACCGAGAGTGGCCATCAGAGGTGACATTTAAAGCCCTGCAGCTTGAGGCAATTCCTGAGGGAGAGAGAATAATTAGACAAGGGGAAGAGGAGAAGTCTGCAGAGGGTCTAATGACATTTAAATAACATATTTAAATAAATGAAACATGTTTATCGTACAGCGAACCACATATACCCCCCTCAACAGAGAAATAAAGCGTATTAAGACAATAAGTAAGACAATACTTTGCATTTTTGGGCACTCATGAGAAATACTCGTTTTTTTCTCTCTCTCATTTTTTTTTTTTTTTTTTTTAAAGGATTTTGCTGTAGGGCATGTGTGCTCATCAGAAAGACAGAGAGAGACAGAGAGACAGAAAGCGAGAAATCACCCCCCGGGGGGATGGCCACGCCGCAATCCCTTCTCCTCCATTCTCCTCTCGGGATCTTGGGCACGCATGCACACGGGCTCAGCGTGAGTTTTAAGCCACCAGGCCCAGGACTCGAACTGCGGTCGGCTACATGGGAGTCCAGGGACATAGCCATTACGCCAACTGCTGGTCCCACTCGTCGTTTTTAGACAATGCCACACACAAGGTTTATGTGTTGGCTTTTGCCATCCTCCCGGTGGGGTGTGCCTGGTTTCTGCCGGGTCTTTCCTGCTCTCGCTAAGCAAACGCAGCCTGATGGTTCAGGTCTCGGGAGCTTACCCGTGGGTGCAATTCGGTGCATTTCTGAAGGCAAATTATTCCACCTGAAGACTTGGCTTTGCACCAGTACTCTGCACACAGGTGAGCTGTATCCCTTAACTGAAAGTGCACGTCATGGAATTGAAATGTCCATTAGGGGCCAGCAGGTGGTGCGGATTCTGTCATGACTAACCAAGGTTCGAGTCCTGGACTCAGTGACTTGAAAGTCAGGCTGGGTGCATGTGTTTGCATGCCCAAAATCTCAAGAGGAGACTGCAGGAGAAAGGATTGTGACATGGCCATCCCCCGAGGGGTGACTTCACTCTTCCTGTCACTGTCTTTCTCTGGCAAGCGCATGTGCCCTATGGCAAAAATGTAACAACAACAAAAAAATTACATTTTTTTTTAGAAGTTTTTGCCTTAGGGCATGTGTGCTCCCCAGAGAGACAGACAAGACACAGTGAGAGGGAAAGTGAGAAATCACCCTCCGGAGGATGGACATGATGCAATCCCTTCTTTCATTCTCCTCCCGGGATCTTGAGCACTCATGCACACGTGCCCGGCGTTGAGTTTTAAGTCGCCAGGTCTGAGACTTGAACCATAGTCGGCCATGTGGGAGTCCAGTGATGCCATCTGCTGGCCCCAAGAGATTACATTTTTGGAATCCAGATGATGAGAAAGTTCTGGGTGTTTTGCTGGGCAGTGTTCAAGGACCGTGTGCGTGCTTGTTTGTGTGTGTGTGTGCTTGTGCGTGCACACGTGTGGTTACTAATCGTTCAGCAGGATCTCCTGTCGGTAGATGTTTTTTCATCTCCAACGTTCTCATTTTAAGCGGCTGTATTCTTTAAGAATGACTTTCCTTTTTTCTGTGCATCGGCCCCTGCTCTCCCCCTCCAGGCTGTGCAGACCTCCTGGTCTGAGTGACTGGACTCCCAGGGCCCGGGGACTCCGCCCTGGGCCAGGAGCGGCTCAGAGGAGGCAAAGGCTCACGAAACAGAGGGGAGAGAGCCATGGCTGTGGAGTAGAGCATGGGGCGCGTTCTTTCCTGCAGCCAACATGTCTACTCTTGACCCTGCTGTGCCCGGGCATAGAGTGGAAAGGAATGCTCTCCCTTCCCTGTGGCTGGGAGGATTTGCACCTTATCTTGATAATGAAAGTGACACACGGTTGGTAATTGTTACCAGTTTGTTCAAACATCAAAAACAGCTCTGCTCATGGCCGTTTCTCGTCCACAGGAAACTGTCTCACCCGAGGCTGGTCCAGCTGTTCGGGGTGGGCATCCAGAGGAAGCCCTTCTATATAGTGATGGAGTTCATGGAGCGCGGCTGCCTGCTCACCTACCTCGGGGACCGGCGCGGGGCACTCCGGAAGGAGATGCTGCTGAGCATGTGCCAGGACGTGTGCGAGGGCATGGCGTACCTGGAGCGGAACAGCTACATCCACCGGGACCTCGTGAGTGTCGCCACCACCTGCAGCAGATCCGCTGCACCGCCACTCAGGACGCCACCATGCATCAGTACCACCATGCGTCCATGCATCAGTACCGTCTTTCACTTCGTTCTAAATAGTTTCCAAGGCCAGTAGGTGGCGCGGTGGTTAAGGTGCTGGACTCCCACATGGCTGACCATGGTTCGAGTCCCGGACCTCATGGCTTGCTTTCTCACTTTCTCTCTCTGTCTCTCTTTGGTGAGTGCACCCATCCTATAGCAAATTTAATAATAATAATAATAGGGCCCAGCAAGTGACACCATGGTTAAGGTGCTGGACTCCCATGTGCCAGACCATGGTTCGAGTCCCAGATCTGGTGGCTTAAAACATACACCAGGCACATGTGTGTGTGTGCCCAAAATTCTGAGAGGGGACTGGAGGAGAAGGGATTGCAGCATGGCCATCCCCTGGGGGGCGATTTCTCACTTCTGTCTCTCTGCCTCTCTGTCTCTCTGTTTCCCCAACAGGTGCACAGGCCCAGCACATCTCTCTCAAAAAAAGAAAAATAATAAATAAAATTAAATAAGTCTTAAAAGAAAACATTTCCTGGGGCCAGAAGTTCGTGTAATGGCTATGTCACTGGACTCCCATGTAGTCGACCACGGTTTGAGTCCCAGACCCCGTGGCTGAAACTCATGCCAGGCCTGTGTGTGCGTGCGTGCCCAAGATCCCAAGAGGAGAATGGAGGAGAAGGGATTGAGGCGTGGCCATTCACCCTGGGGGGTGATTTCTCGCTTTCTGTCTCTCTGTCTCTGTCTGTCTGTCTGGCAAGCACATGCGCCCTATAGCAAAAACCTCTTAAAAACAACAACCATTTCCCTATTTGTACAATTTTTATGAGATGTAACTTTGTTCTCAACCACCCAGTAAGTGCTGCAGCTACCCAAGGTTCCACTCTAAATGTGCAGTAACTAATTAACCACCTAACCAACCAACTAGAAAACCGATTTTCTTCCCTTCCCTCTGTCCTTCTTCCCTCTTTCTTTCCTCTTCCTCTCTTCCTTTCAACCAGAAATCAAACATGTACCGATGGCCTGGTGTGCGCCAGCATCCTGCGGGCACAGGCGAAGCCATAGCGAAGAGCAGGTCCTGGCCTCACCTGGGTCCGCACTGCTCCAGCCAGAGAGGACGCGGTCCCCGCCAGAGGGGGCGTGGTCCCTGCCAGGGAGGGCGTGGTCCCTGCCAGGGAGGGTGTGTCCTGGTCAGAGGGGGCGTGGTCCCTGCCAGGGAGGGTGTGTCCTGGTCAGAGGGGGCGTGGTCCTGACAGTATGGGGAGAGTATTGCTGGCATCACTGGAAGGCCAGGGCGGCTGCAGCACTCTATTTAGTACCGCTCAGAGCATTCCTGTTTAAAAACAAAAAGCAAAACAAAACAAAAGCAGGGATTGTCTTGCCCTGCAGCACACCTTAAGGGCCCTGCTTTTCTGTCATTCTGTCTGGAGTAACTGCTGTCCGCTCCTGTCCACTTTGCACTTATTCATGACGTCCCCCTCTTCCTTGTGTGTCCTTCCACGCCTCGCTTCTAAATAAAAAACGAGCGCCAATGAGAACTTGGGGATTCTATGAGCGTCCCTGCCGCTGTCACCTGGAAGGACTGAGCTCCCCACTCCGGAGTGACCGTACTGTCCCTCCCCAGGCGGACTGCCCTGCAGAGCCAGGAGCCGCAGGTGCTGCCCCAGGCCCTGGGAAGCACCTGGCCTTGCTCTGACCGAGGCCTCGTCGCGCTTCTTACTCAGCGCTACGGAGAAGTGCTCGTGATGACATTGTTTACCCAAGTTCTAGACTCCAGGCTTTCTGAGTTGGAGGACTTGACTTCTGAGATCTTCAATAGCTTTTGACCATTTCCGAGTTCCCTGTGCAGTTGAGGTTGTGCAGCATTACTCTAGAAATAGACTGGGTTTCTCATTGGCTCTGCGGTGCAACCGGGGCAGGCTCGTTCCCAGCCTGGAGGTTGCATTACAGCACCTCCTGCCCTGGGCTGGTTGGGAGGGTGGCAGGGATTAGCAGGAAGAAAACCTGAAGCCAGTGCCTGCCCCGGGAGCTCAGCCCTGCTGCAGTCACAGGGACGGGGTCTGCTGTCCTTCCTTAGTGTCCTGCACAGGGGAGCTAGGGAGCAAGGCTTTTCGTTTAAAACAATTCTTTTATTTAGAGTAATGTTTTAAAAGTATTTAATTTATTATCATTATTCTTTTTAACTTGCTATAGTCACCAGACAATGAAAGAGAGAAAGAGGGAAAATGAGAAAATGAGCCACCAGGTCTGGGACTTGAACCATGGCCAGCCATGTGGGAGTGCAGCACCCCAACCCCCACACCCCTGCTGGCCCCAAGGAGCAAGGCTTTGAATGGGTGGAATGGTGTCAGCCCACTGTGCTCGCCTTCTGAGAAGGATTGGGGTTCCCGAGGTGAGCGGCACCCTGGTGGCCCCGTCTGCACTGGGTGACTTCTGACAGGCCCTCCTACCCTCGGCTGCTTCCTCCATTCTCACTTTCTTTTGCGCTCTATTTTAACTACCCAAAAGGCACTGAAATATGTCAGTGAACGAGTCTTCCCCGCAAGGACGTTCCTCTGGTTGGGCCTTGGGACCGTTGCTCTACTTTCTGGCATCTGATAACTGTCCCCTTCCGGCTTACACCCCAGGTTTCTCACTGTTGACACTTTTAGACTACTTGAACCACAAGTCAGCTGAAAAGAGAAAAATCCTATCAAACAGTTTAACCTACATGAGGCGAATTCACCAAATCAATGATTTCATGACCAAGTTGCTAAAAGGGTTTGTTTGGGCAACAAATGCGTTGTTTCTGTGTTCTATAGAATCATATCTAGCTCACTATAGTCATTTTAAGATATATGAAATTATGGTCATATAGTTGTATTCAGGGAAATCTAAGGGTGTTTTTTTAAGTTTTTTTTTTTTGTGTGTGTGTGTATTTTAAGAGGTTTTTGCTATAGGGCACGTGCTCTTGCCAGAGAGACAGAGACAAAGAGACAAAAAGTAAGAAATTGACCCCCAGGAGGTTGGCCACGCCACGATCCCTTTTCTTCCATTCTTCTCTTGGAATCTTGGGCACGCACGCACACGCGCCCGGCGTCAGTTTTAAATCAGTGAGTCTGGGACTTGGACCACGGTCAACTGCTGGTCCCAGGAAATCTAAATTTTAAAACATAATTTCTTAATTTTATTACCTATGAGAGACCCTAAACATATTAAAGACGATGCTTTATCTGCCACATATATTGGGCTTTCCTCTTTATTTAAATAAGCAAAAATTACAGACTATTTTCTAATGACAAAAGTCATAGTTTATCATCTCTTAGAATGAACTAATCACATTTATCAAAGAAATGCTTTGAGAAAGATGAAACACTTTAAAAGGTAAAAATGTTACAATTTATTTTCATTTTTTATACTGCTTTGAGGAATTACTAAAATCCATCCATGCAGGCAAGCTATTGAATCATACGTATCTGGGGCCGGCAGGTGGCCTGGAGGTTAAGATGCCGAACTCCCCCTTAGGTGACTGCAGTTCAAGTCCCGGACCTGGCAGGTGCTTTCTCACTTTCCCCTTTCTCTCTCTCTCTTTCTGGTCAAATTAAAAAAAAATAATAATAATGAGGATCCAGCAGATGCATAATGGTTACAATGCTATGTAGTCTATTGCAGTTTGAGTCCCAGATCTGAAAACTTAAAACTTCACATCAGGGGCATGTTTGTGTGTGCCCAAGATCCCGAGAGGAGAATAGAGAAGGGATTGTGGTGTGGCCATCCCCGCTGGAGGGTGATTTCTTGCTTCTGTCTCTCTGTCTCTCCAGTGAGCTCACGCACCCTATAGAAAAATCTCTCTAAAGACATAATAAATAAAATAATGATAATAATGAATCATAGGTATCATGGATAGGTGTCACCATTCAATAACTGTTCATAGCCAAAAGAGATGAGGCAGGGTCCAAAGAGATTCAGTAAAAGGAGAATAGAGACTCTTGGGGAAAAAACTCGTATTCAAACTTAAATTCTTTTCTTTTCTCTATAGGCGGCGAGGAATTGCTTGGTTAGTTCTACGTGCGTAGTAAAAATTTCGGACTTTGGAATGACGAGGTATGTGATACATACATATTTCTGTTTGCTGACTATAAGAAAGCATCTTACATTTGTCTGCTGGCAAATTGAAGGTGCTACTGGCTTCATTTGTTTTCTCTGAAGGAAGTGGTGTGGGTGTGGACGTGTGGCCTGGTGACCCGGTTTGAATTTAGGACAGGCTCTGATTTCAGTGGAGAGATAAATACCCACCGTCGGCTGTTCTGATCTTCTTTCAGGTCGTTATTAACACAGCTGTGGTAAACCTTAAAATTAGAGAGAGAATCTCTTAGTCCACTTAGTGTGTAACATTAAGGAAATGCTTTTCTGATATTTATCCATTTTTGAAAGAAAAGGGAATAAATATCTTTGTTCAGCTCTGATTTTTCTATTCGATCATCAAATTTTTAAATTGTTCAGTGTGGTAGTTTAAATCTATAGCTCAAGAGTGTTAAAAAATAGAACCACATTTTTCTGCAATTTAATATATTAGATTGTTGGGAAAGTCTTGTATCTTCTATGCAAAAGTCCCTCATGACTTTCCTGACGACCCAATAGCTCACATTTGAGGCCCCTTTTCTGGGGGTTGCTAGAAATGTCACCCCAGTGAAGCAGAGCTCCTCTCCGACTTTCCTCAGCATCAAAGCCCATGCTGCGCGTGTTTCCTGGGGCCGCGGTGCAGCAGGGAAGTGGCCTGTCTGGTCTTGGTGTTTTCCAAGCCCTGGCATCCTGCAGCTACCATCCTTCTGTCTTTCTATGGCCATCCACACCGGCGGCCATCCACTCGGGCGGCCATCCACGCCTACGGCCATCCACGCCTGCGCCATCCACATGGGCAGCCGTCCATGCTGGCAGCCGTCCACACTGGTGGCCATCCACACAGGCAGCCATCCACACCGGCGGCCATCCACTCGGGCGGCCGTCCACGCCAGCAGCCGTCCACGCTGGCGGCCGTCCACACGGGCGGTGGCTGACCCCTCCTGAGTTCCCATCTGCCAGACTCCTTCAGAGCAGCGTTCTCTAGGATGAGAAAGTGCCATGGCTCTATCTCGGGGCATTGACCCAGGCACATCCACAGCCCTTTTTCTCTGGAATCTTGCTGCCTTTGGTTCTGTCTTGGTTTTGAATCCCACTGACCTGTGGGGGTGGGAGAGTCCCCCGCTGTGGACCTGGGCAGCCCTCCTGGGGCGCAGACGCAGGACCCGACTCAGTGCCCCCGGTGCGCAGTCCTCCTGCCCTGTCCCTTCTACTCCCCTTCTTCTAGCGCTAGTTCATTGTCTTCTCATCAGATTCCCACACTTTAATATTCCTGCATATAATTCCCACCAAGAGAGAGGGCTTCGTTCTATGGTTCTGCGGTTGATGTTTTGAGAGGGATGGTAGTTTCGCCTGATGTCTCTCCCTGTAGAAGCAGTCTAACGCATCAGAGATTTTTCCCGTCCAAAGTATTATGTATTTATTTCTCCCTCTTCTGCTGGTTCTGGGGAACCAGCAGTTAGCGTAATGGCTATGTCACTGGACTCCCACGTAGTCAACCGCGGTTCGCGTCCCGGACCCGGTGGCTTAAAACTCACGCCGGGCACGTGTGCGTGCGTGCCCAAGATCCCGAGAGGAGAAGGGATTGCGGCGTGGCCATCCCCCCTGGGGGGTGATTTCTCGCTTTCTGTCTCTCTGTCTCTCTCTGTCTGTCTGGAGAGTGCACGCACCCTATAGCGAAAATCTCTCCAAAAAAATAAAAATAAAAAAATAAAATTTCTGGGTAAAATACTGTCTTTTACCAAGTCAGGTGGATGAAGGGCTTTGCAGTAAACGCAGAGTGGAGGTAGCTAACGCAGGTGCTCCCGCCCGCCTCCAGGTACGTGCTGGATGACGAGTACATCAGCTCCGGGACCAAGTTACCCATCAAGTGGTCTCCTCCCGAGGTTCTGCACTTCAACAAGTACAGCAGTAAGTCGGACGTCTGGTCCTTCGGTGAGTGGCCGGCGTTCGTGCGGCGACGTCTGAGTTAGTGAGATGGACAGTCTTCCGTGTTGGATGTGGGCTCCTTCGTAGGATGGAAACGTTTCTTCATCTTTGAAAGCGTTTCTTAGCTGTGCTGCTCCCTGCGTGTCCTGGGCACAGCCAGACGCCTGGGCAGCAGGAGTCAGACCTTCTCATGCGTCTGTTTGTGGGTCTTGTAAGCTTTTGCTGTAAAACCATGACACAGAGTCTACCGATCTATAATGGAAAACAACCCCAGCCAACTTTTACCCACACAGATGCTTGAAGGGAACACAGTCGGACAGAATCGCTGAACTTTGAACGGGATGAATGAGACTCAGCACCTGAGCACAAAGCCACCCGTCATTGTCCAGCTGTTCCGTGGGCAACCTTACCTGAAAAACTGAATTAAAAAAAAAAATGGTGCCGCCTCCTTCATTTTATTTCCTTTATATTTTGTGGAGTGTGGACATAGACTTCCTTGGGATCTGTCAATCATATTTGTATTGGCTAATGTTCTTCACTGAGAAAGAGACACTGTAAAATGACAACAAGCTGGTACAGGACAAGTTTATTCTTTGAATTGTTTTTTAAAAACAGCAATAAATGAGGGCTGGGTGGTGGTGCGGTGGTAAACACGGTGCTCTGAAGGCCGGCCCACTCGGAAAGGTGCCAGGTTCACATCTGGGATGTCCGTGACTGTGCCAGGCACATGTGCCAGGGCCGGCTGAGGCCGTGTTCGAGCGTGGCATTTGAATCCTGTGTGAGTGTTGGCTCTCTCTCATGCTCACAGAAGAAATAAATAAGCTTTGAAAAAGGATAATAAATAGGCAAACACCTCCCTGTTCTCCCTCGCCCAGGCCTTCCTGGGTGACTTGTGGGGTTGGAGAGACGTGCGTCTGGACTCCCAGCGCTGCGATGTCACTGCCCGCAGTGAGGCTGGGCTCGCATCACTGACCCCGTTAGCTCTCCGTTGGTGCATCTCGGCTCAGCCGGACGGTCCCAGCTCTGCTGGAGCAGTTCCTTGTGGGCCCACGTCCTGGAGCCCGATGGGAGCAACACGAGGCCCCGTCGGGGCTGAGGGACTCTAGACCCTCCTGTGTTCTCCCGAGCCACTGTGCTGTCGTTACCCCTGACAGCGAGCTTTCTGAGCACATGGGCTGGTCCTGCTCAATACCTGATAAATACCTGGAGAATAAGAGGATGGTTAAATGAACTCACATTGGGAGTGTTTGAAGGAGTTTCACTGATTAATTGACCAATGACTATCAAGCACGTACTTCTGTAAGTACAAAGCCCCCGCAGGCCCTCTGGGCTCTACCCAGCTGTGTCGTCTTTCAGAGTAAGAGGGGGAACCTGCCGTCCGCCTGCGGGAAAGTAGGCCACAGCGGGCAGTGGAGGTTCCCACAGCCCTGTCGCTGTGGTGGAATGGCAGACGGCTTGTTGATTTCAGGGCACGGGGCATGAGCGAGACTTAGAAATGCAAACGCTGCCCGCATCTTCCTCTGAGAGGGAGACGATCAGGACCACTGGAAGGAAAGGCACTGTTTTCACTTCGATTATTTTTAAGCGATGGGCCTCTTCAAAAACCAAGGTGCACGTGGTCTGCTTCCTCCACAGGACGGCCCCCGTCCTAGCTGCTGGGAAAGTCAGGACGCAATTTTGCATAGAGAAACAGAAAAAGATGTCATGACTTTCCTGATGGCCTCACAGAGGTTATGGCTCAGAGGCTGGAGGGGGAAATGGTGCCTGGGAGTTCGAGACAGCCCTCTCAGGCCCAGACACCCACTGCTCTCTAACTTCTTGTTTTTGTGTTTTCTGTTTCAGGGGTTTTAATGTGGGAAGTTTTTACAGAAGGAAAAATGCCTTTCGAAAATAAGTCAAACTTGCAAGTGATGGAAGCCATTTCTAAGGGCTTACGGCTGTACCGCCCCCATCTGGCGCCCATGTCTGTGTACGAGGTCATGTACAGCTGCTGGCACGAGGTGAGCGCCTTCCTGTCCCGCGGAGGTCAGAGGGCACGCCGGGCACGAGTGTGTGAGTCCGCACCCTCCCTGTCCCACAGAGGTCGGAGGGCACGCCGGGCACAAGTGTGTGCGTGTGCGCCCTCCCTGTCCCGCGGAGGTCAGAGGGCACGCCGGGCACGAGTGTGTGCGTACACGCCCTTCCTGTCCCGCGGAGGTCAAAGGGCATGCCGGGCACGAGTGTGTGTGTGCCCAGACTCCTGCGAGGAGAATGAGGGAGAAGGGATTGTGGTGTGGCCGTCCTCCCTGGGGGGTGATTTCTCACTTTCTCTTTCTGGTTCTTTCTGTAACTCCAGTGAGTGCTCATACCCTATAGCAAAAATCTCTTAAAAAAAAAAAAAAAAAAAAAAAGAAGAAGGAGAAGAAGAAGAAGAAATTTGCAGGGTGCATGCAGTTGCCAGAGAGAGATGAGAGGTAGGGGAAGAGAGAGAGCGTTTCCCCCCAGGGTGGATGGGCATACAGTAATCCCATCCCCTCCATTTCTCCCTCCTTTGGGGACTTTGGCCACACAGGCACACGCATCTAGTGTGCTCCTGAAGCCATCGGGTCCAGAATGCACATGAGATCCAGGCACTTTAACCGCCATGACACTGGCTGGCCCAGTGCATTCTGGGTGAGTAACGGCCTTTCATCTGAGTCCGGCACACGCTCCAGGTCCGATCTGGCCTGGATTGTTCTTGCAGAAACTTGTCGTTACTGAACCGTCAGTGATGAGATGTTGCGTTACCGCTGAGAACAGGTGGGTAGAAACCAGGGCGGGAGCGAGACCTGAAGCGCTCCATATTGAAAACGAACAGAGGGGTTTTTAATGTGGCTCTGCTCCGATCATCTCACTCTTCCAAGCAGCACTTGAGATGCCTGAGAGAGGAAAGCAGAAGAGGAGGGGAGGCAGAGAGTGTGCCAGGAACTTCCACCGGGACCTGGTCTCCTGGGAGCCATTGCTCTTCTTGTCAAAGCACTACGCTTGAAAATAACGCCAGAGGGTTTCTGCTCCACCTCTGTCTTTTCTGAGCAATACACGCCCCAGCCCTTCTTATAATCAGACTTCTCTGTGTTTGAGAGCCTCTCTCTCTTTCCAGTTCACAGAGATAGCCCAGGAAAATCAACTCCATGAGGACTTCACTTCTGGCTGGGAGATTTAAAAAAAAAAGAAATCACTTGATTCCCAATCCATAAACAGTGGAAAATTCAGTATTTTAAGAGTGATATGGTTGTTCATATTCCAGAGAAGTATTAAATTACTAAGGATCCCTAATGCATACAAGTGTTTTACTGATGATTACCTGCTCCATAAGGAATCTTGAAAGACACAGAAAAGCATTAAGTAAGCTGTTAGTAGCAAAGAGATGTCTTAAGAGTATCTTTGCAGTAACAGTATAGACAGCTCTGGGACATATGTTGTATGTGAAACAATTACATGTGGGTGTGTCCATCGCATCTTATGGGGACTCTGAGGAGTGGAGCTATATAGCAATAGTTCCTACCTTTCTGGCACCAGGGACCAGTTTCGTGGAAGACAATTTTTCCACAGACTGGAGGGTGGGGGTGTGAATCCTAATGTAAAGCCTACCACTGGATGCAGCTTAATTGCCCCTTGCCACTCACTGATAGGGTTTTGCTATGAATCTGCAGGCAATTAATATATTGTGTCTTTGTGCAAACCTCTCCACTAATGCTAATATTTGCAGCTGCTCCCCAGTGCTGGCATCACTGCCCCAGCTCCACCGCAGATCATCAGGCATTAGATTCTTAGAAGGAGCTTGTACCTAGATCCCTCACATGCTCAGTTAGCAATAGGGTTCACACTCCTATGACAAGCTGATGCACTGTGGGTCTGGCAGGAGGCCGAGCTCAGGCAGTGGTGCAAATGAAGGGGAGTGGCTGTCAATCCAGATGAAGCTTCACTCACTCCCCTGCCCACCACTCACCTCCTCCTGCACTTACCCAGTTCCTGGGGGTTGGGATGCCCTGGTATATAGGATGCTGACAGAGGATAAGTCAACCACATCAGGTGGCTTACTTGAAAATCATGCTGGGTGTGTGTGTGTGTGCATGCCCAAGATCCCAAGGGGAGAATGGAGGAGAAGAGCTTGCAGTGACCATCTCCTCTTTGGGGTGCTTTCTCACTTTCCCTCTCTCTCTCTGTCTTTGCTGAGTGCCCAATGGCAAAACTGAAAAACAACAAGAACCCAACGTTTTGGTTACATTGAATTATTTATGTAAGAAAGTGGATTTTGCCTATGACTTCACCCTAAGCGCTCTCAGGTGCCTCTAGATTTGAATATGGCTGGTCACCTGTTTGTACCGACGACCATCGCACAGGCTCTCCCTGCAGACTCTCAGCCCTGCACGGAGCTCCACGGTGTGCTCCTGGAGTTTCAGGGAGGACGTTGGCGCGTGCTCACATCGTCTCCTGTGCTGTCCTTCTCACCCGTGTCCTCTGTCGATCGGCGCCGAGGGCAGTGCCCCTCCTTACCTGCCCCCTCACCCCGTGGGAACGTGGCTGCTGGGGGAGTTCTACTTGCCGTGGATTTCAGAGGTGTGAGTGCTCTCCTCCTCAGGAGCCAGAGCTGAACCACTTCCTCGGTGGAATGGGGAAAACGCTCTAATTCCTGGCTCCACGGTCTCCGCCCACTGAGCCTTCTAGACTGAAGATAGCACAATCTATCCACAGGATCTACAAGGTCCCTCATAAAACAGGCCTTTTACTTTCTAGCTGGAATTCTTCTTACTCTCCTCCTTCTCCTCCTTCTCTCCTTCTCTTCCCTCCTCCTACTCCTCCTTCTTTTTTTGCCAGAAAATGCATGTGCTTGCCAGAGAGAGATTGGGAGTGGGGAAGCATCCCCACAGGGAATGGCCACACCGTAGTCCCGTCCCTCCATCTCTCCGCCCTTTGGGGGTTTTGGACATGCATGTGCACACGCCCGGCATGTTTCTCAAGCTGCTGAGTTGAGAAACTACTGGAACCACGTGCTCGGCCATGTGGGATCCGGCCCCTTACCCACCACGCCATGAGCTGACCCGAAGCCCTTCTTCCGATGGAGTGCCCAATGGCCAGTAATGGGGCCGAGCTTGGGAGCCCGGCACTCTAGATGCCAGGCTTGTCCCCCGGCCCTCCCTGTACCTCGTACACATCAAGCCATCCAAACGGATCCCACGGTGCCGCGTCCCCTAGGGCCCTCTGCGATGACAGACGAGCCTGTATCTGAGACATCCAGTGTGGACGCCACCTCTGGCTACGGAGGACTTGAAAAGCAGCTTGTGTGACTGAAGGACTAACTTAAACATTTATTTAATTCTGATTAATTTATTCTGTTATTTAATTCTATTTTAATTAATTCTGTTCATTTAAATAGCCACAGTGGCTAAAGTTTACAGCTCTGGCCCTTTCTTTCCTTTTCTTCCTTTCTCCTTTCTTTCCTTCTTTCTTCTTTCTTTCTTTCTTTCTTTCTTTCTTTCTTTCTTTCTTTCTTTCTTTCTTTCTTTCTCTCCCTCTCTCTTTCTTTCATTCCTTTTATAGAGATTTTTGCCATAGGGCACTTGCACTCACCAGAGAGACAGAGAGACAGGAAGCGAGCAATCACCCCCCGGGGGATGGCCATGCTGCAGTCTCTTCTCTTCCAGCCTTCTCTTGGGATCTTGGACACAAATGTGCACACAGCCAGCATGAATTTTAAGGTGCCGGGTCTGGGACTCAAACTGTGGTGGACTATGTGGGAGTCTAGCGATGTAACCATTTCACCATCTGCTGGTCCCTGGCCATTTCATTTTTGCAGTAGTCTCTGCTCCCCCGTTTTCACAGCCACGCCCTGCTCAGCCACCGGCCGGCCGTGCCGCCGGGCGTCACACAGGAAGGTACCGTGCTCTTCCTCTGACGGGGAGCCAGCCGGATGGGGCTCCCCACCAGCATGTTCCAGAGCTGGGGTCTGCATGGGCCTTAAGCTAAACCGAACGCCTCTGTTTCTCTTTTTCAGAAACCGAAAAGCCGCCCTACATTCACTGAGCTGCTGACAGTGCTCACAGAGATCGCGGAAACCTGGTGATCTAATAGAGAGGCAACCAGAGGGTCACCCTGCAAAACTGTCCTGGGAGGGAGTTCTGCTCGGGCTGCTGGTGGAGCGCTTCCTCCAGACCTGCTAAAAGTGTTCCTGGAAGTAGCTTAGAGGCCACAGGGTCTTCAAACTCTTTTGCATTTAAGGCTGTTCTGAGAGTCGTTTTCTACACGTGCGAGAGGCACACTGAGACTCTCGTTTTTCTGTAACAGCTCCCACACCCTCTGAGTGAAGAAGGGACAGGAACCGGCATCTTGCAGTCACTTCGTCAGCCTAGCCCGAGATCCCAAGGGCGCGTGCACACCTGCTCCTTCCCGAGGCCGAGGGCGCTGTTTCCCGAAGAGGGGGCCCTCGCTGTTTCAGTGGCCATGCTTCCACGCTGAAAACAAATTCTACCAACTTACGGCACAAAGGAGCCTGCCCTGCGGATGGCGCCCTTGACCTGAACGTATTCCGTAGAAAACATGCTGAGAATGTGGGCATTCTGGAAATGTCTTGTTATCATCTCAGTTGTCGTTGAACACGTTGTTTTTACACATTATCTGATTATTTGGGTGACAGCACCTTGCACTCCAGTCTGAGAGAACCAGCGTTCCTCTTCGAGTACACTCTGGTGACATCTCTGTTCCCAGCCATGCCCGTTGTCGGGAAAAATCAGAACCTGCCTTCAGTTCCGAGGCTTCCCACGTTATCCACGTGAGGATGCATACTTTAAGAAGACTTATCTCATCAAAGTAAGTTCCTCTGGTACTTTCCTGAAAGGTGGCTGGTTTCTTGTTTCATTTCTCCAAGAAAGGCAGCAAGAACGGGTGTGCCGATGTCACGTCAAGCTTCGTTATTTCTGAAGTCCCGGAGTTCGAATCCAAGATGACCAACCGACAGCTACAGCTCATTTTTAATTTCCTTGCGCGGTTTGCAGGACTGATTAGAAGAGGATCTTCCTCATTCTGACGGCTTCGGAAGTACTGCAAGAAGAAAGGGGCTGCAGACGCAGGGGTGCAGGGGCCCGAGTCTAACAGGAGCCTGTCTTGCGCACAGCCTCCCTCCATGGATCGCGGTTCTGGGGAATCCGAGCCTAAGATGCTGGCTGTCTGTAGTGGTGACTTTTGCACACATTTTTCCCCATTCCAAGAGCAATACCTTTGAATATTAGTGACACTCTGTAGATGTGCCTTGTTTCCACTGAGCATCAGGTCTAAGGAGAGACTTGACAGGTCAAGGAGCAGTCTCGGAATTCTTCGTTGGAGACCCTGGGCTGTTCCGGGGACTGTCACACCCTTTGCCTGTGACTTCTGCTATGTGAGGCCTAGAAGGCGCCTACTACTGACCTGTAATTCAAGTAAGACCCACGGAGTCACGCTCGAGAGCACACAAGACTTACACAGCACAAGTGGGGGGGGGGATGTTAGCATGTGACACAGGAAGTAACGCAGTCTCAGTCTGTTCAGTTAAGTGCCTTTTCCAGGTTTCACTAGGCTCACAAGTTTCCTCTCTCCTCCCTGCTTTCCCCCAAACAAATAAAACACCCCAATACTGGACAGCTAGACCAGTCACGGAGCCCCTGCCATCACAGAGTACAGAGCTGAGTGGTCCCCGGGGGCCGTGCCGGCGCCGTGCTTGGACGGTGGGCACTGGTGGTGGTGGGCAAGACCTCGCCCGTGTGTTACAGGAGAGTTTGAGGCACCAAGTTAGGGACAAGAGTAGCTGCAGCCATGTCCTAGGTAACGAAGACTTCAATAACATGGGGTTCTGAGTGTCTCTAGACAGAATTCGCCATTCCCTGTCCAGCTTAAGAAAAGGATTTTGAAAGAAAAATATTTTTTTTTTAAAAAAAGGATGTTTTTTTAAGAAAAGGATTTTTAAAGTCCTCCCAACTTCTTCTGAGAGGAAGCTATGTTTTAATATTAGGTATTGATATGAGATCTCTCTGGGTAGGTTAAGATGAGATAGGGCAATACTTACTCAGCTCTACATAAGAAATGAACAGGACGGGGGTCAGCAGGTGGCAGGGTGATCACAGTACTAGATTCCCACACACTTAACTATGGTTCAAGTCCCAGACCCAGCAACTTAGAAATCATGCTGATCACATATGTGTGCATGCCCAAAATCCCGAGAGAAGGATGGAGAAGGGATTGTGGCGTGGCCATCTCCTCTGGGGGATGATTTCTCGCTTTCACTTTCTCTGTATCTTTCTCTCTCTGACAAAAAAAAAAAAGAGAAAAACTAAAAAAAAAAAGAAGAAGGTGGTTTAGGGGTTGGTTGTAGTGTCTTTAAAAAGAGAAGATAGAAGGTCAAAGGACAGAGAGAGAAGGCTCATAAAAATGGAAGAACTTTGGAGGCCAAGTAGAGCATACGATCAGCGAAAATAACCTATCAGCAGGAAGAGCCGCACAAATTCTCTTAGTGAGCTTTGTATTGAGGCACAAAACAAGGTGGCACCATTGCACTGGTGACATGTGTGGTCTGAGAAGCCACTTGCAGGCTACGGTAGCGATGAACCTAGTACTAGCTCTGCAAAACACCAGCCAGGAGACACAGCATGGCCTTCAGTTTCCATGGAAACTCCCCAGTCTCCACCTGCATGGCTGCTTGCCTCTCATCACCTGCCGAAGGGTACCTGGTTGCTGGAACGAGGCCATGATGAGACATCCCCCTCCATGCAAAGAAGCTTCTCCTTTGGCTTGGGACCAGTCATGTCGGCCTGTAGTTCAGAGCCCACGGGTTGGCCCAGATTGGAATTTTTGCAGGATACAAAATAGAGGCCTGGCCCTGTTACCCAACATTACAGATTTATCTTCACTTGAGTCATTTCTAAGGCACTGGTGCTGGGAGAAGGTGAACCTAAAATCTTTCCAGGCAGGCCGAGGTCTGGGAGAGAAAGGGTACAGTCTTCTGTTAACCCTACTCATACAAGCAGAAGGAAAGAAGGGTGCAACCGTGAGTGTGTAGCTTCAGTAATGTTCGCACAGAACACACCCGTGTCACCAGACTCAGATCAAAACGGCACATTTCAGAACTCCAGAAGCCATACCCGTCCCCTACGCATGTCCTTACATTAACTAGAGGAAGTTAATACTGTGATTTTCAACACCACGGATTAGGACAGGCTACTTTTGAATTTAGTATAAATGGAATCTTCATTCACTTACTAACGTGTACATTTGATCTATGTTGTATGTAGTTGCATTTCATTTATTCCCATTTCTGTATTGTCTTCCATTTCACAAATTATTTATAAAGTCTACCTTTAATGGATGTTTAGATTATTTTCAATTTTTAACTGTTGAGATCAGTGCTGCTATGAACATTTTTCTATTTCTCTTTTGGTAAAAATGTGTATGTATTTATGTAAGGTATGTACTGTATGTACTGTAGGTACCTAGGAGCAGAATCACTGGGCCAGGAAGTATCTGTGTTCAGCTTTGGAAAAAATGCCAAACAGCGTTCTTACATGGGTGTGACGGAGGAGGGTTCCCGTTGCTCCGTGTCCTCAGCGCCACCTGGAATCGTTGACTCTGTTCATAGACATGGTCGAAGGACTTAAGGTGGCGACATCCCGTACTCGGTTGTCTGTCAAGCTGTGCTGCAGTACGGTCTTCACCCCTCTGCTGTCAGCCTGTGGTGTGCTACGTGCTGCCTAAAATACACCGCACCGGGGTTGAAGCACTCCGAGGCCATACAAAAGGGAAAACACGGGGGTGTAATGGAGAGAGGAGAGTAAGAATTTGACAAAAGCTCGGCCGGCTGGCGGTGTGGTGATTAAGGCAGCTGGACCCGACATGGCTAACTTCACGGTTCAAGTCCCACACCCAGTGGCTTGAAAGATAGCTGGGCAGGTGCGGTGCATGCCCCAAGTCCTGGAAGGAGCATGGAGGAGAGGCCATCCCACCTTGGGGAAGAGGGTCTTTCCCCTCCCTCCCCACTCTGTCTCTCTGGTGAGTGCACATGCCCCATAGCAAAACTAAAAAAAGAAGAAGAAGAAGGAAGAAAGAAAGAAAAGCAAGAACTGGTAACTGGAGATATTATGAAAGGAGTGGCTCCCCTGTCACCTGTAGGATGGACACACACGTCTCTAATTGCCTTGTGAGGTCTTGTTAAATATTTGGTGAGAGAGTTGATAGTTTTGGCTAAACAAGTTTGGAGTTAGTGACAGAGACAGATGACCCGTAGAAAAACTGAGAAGGGCAGGGGAAGAGAGAAGCAGAAAACGCAGCTGGCGGCGGGACACTGCCTGGTGTTGGTACCCACCCGCGGGGACGGGGGCGTCGGCTAGGTTGTCCGTGATGTGATTTCCTCTGCTCGGTTACTCCTGCTGTTCGGCAGAGTCTGTCGGGGTCATGGATGTCGCTGAGTGGAGCTCGCTGCGTGCATAGGAAGCGTGTGGGGTGTATTTCATATCTGCCTCTGCATGGTGCAGGGGAAAGCCATGTGCAACCTGCAGAATCGGAAAGGCAGAGAAAACTCAACGCATAAGCTCCCTGAGAATGTATGTAAATCTTGGAGAAGAATTTGGACACATGTCAGTGTGCGATTGCTACACTGAGGAGGGGGTAGGCGTCGTTTCTTTGAACTGAATTTTGAAACTTTAAAGAACCTCAACTTTTTATTCCATCACTGTTGACCCTTACCTTTTCGTTTTATAGCAATACATATGATGCTCTTGATTCATTGATTACACAAGTCGATTTTATTAAAACCCAGAGATAACAAGTCTTTAGGTACATTTTGTACCAAGTTAAATTAGAAGACAAAAATTGTGCTTTCATAGTTGCTACAAAGGTAAATAATGGAGCAATTTGAGGCAAAACAAAATACTATATATATACATATATATATATATATATGTATATATATACACACACACACACACATACACACACACACACACACACACACACACAGCTAATAAAATTACCTGAGGAGTGTAATGCCTGTTTGTTTGTGTATGTCTTTGCGATCTGTTTTATATATATTGACAAGAGACTGCAGAATACTTAGCCATGCAGACTACGTGGCCAGAGCAGAGCATGTGTGGGAAGGTTTTTGGTCATCATGAACGGCCCTGAAATGACGGACTGCATTAGAATGTGTGTTGCCTACACTTCAATGAGTAATATGAACAAATCTCCAAAGGCTAGTCACATTGGTTAGCTCCCCTCGTATATTCTCTATTCGTGATCTTTCCATGCTGTAACTGGGTGGTCCTTTTTAAACAAAACATTTGCAAACAGACGGTATTGTTTTGTAAAGCTTTTGTAAATAAAGGCTTCCGAAATGTTTTCTTAAAACAAAAACAAAACAAAACTCTGCTTGATTTTGTCATTTCCCACAATAAAAAAAAAAGACCTCCTTCTGTATCTGAATGTGCTGGTAACCTTATTTCAGGATTATTGGTTTTCTTTTTAGTTCTTTCTTTTTATGCATTTAAAAATATCATTCCAAGAAGGAATCTAAAGGCTTCACCAGACTTCCAAAGGGATCTGTTGTACAAAAAGATTAAGAACCATAATTTTAAGGCTTCTGAGTCTGGAGGGGTGTCTGCTCAGCGACTGGTTGACTGGGAAGCAGCGCTGTGAGGATGGGGCTTGGCCAGCCCTCCAGAGGACCCCCTGGAGCATCCCTGCCCAGCGCCCACTGCCTAGGGCATCTGCTTCCCTCCTCCCCAGGTGTCATCAGGACTGGTCCAGGTTCCAACTCCCACATCCCCTCTCCACTGCCTCGTGCCCCTGATGGGGGGACCCGAGGTGCCGTGAGCGCAGAGGGAGGCCGACGGCCAGCCTCCCCCTCCCGCCTGCCTGGGACCAGCTCTGATGGCATTTCGGCATTTCCGCCTTGTTCTCCTCCATAGCCCTCAGGCCTGGCTGGTGGGGGAGGGAGAAGGGCCAGTCGTACCTCTCTGGCGTCCAGGGTAGGTTTATGTCACTTTCCAAAACAAGAAGCCAAACCAAACCATACCGAGCAAAAAACGAATCCAGGCTGGCATGTTTGGTTGTCACGCCAGAATGGGGACACTATCGGTCAGCAGCGATGCTCTTACACTTCCTGCGGTGCACGGCACTTCCCCGTGACGAGGGACCGCTCAGCCCGACGTGTCACTCGTGCCGAGATGGGACACCATCCGTCCACCCTGTGACCACGGTCCCAGCTTGATCCATCATTCCTCATGCCTCTTCCCTCCTCGGATGAAAAGCAGACATGGAAGCCACAAACCACACTCCAACATACCTTAACACCCAGAGGGAGGGACAGCTTCGCCCCAGCAAACCCACATGCCGTCCTGAAGCAGAGCTGGGGAGCGGGCAGAGGAGGCTTGACCCACTTAACCTTTGCTCATGTTTTTTCAAGAGCAGCCATGGAACCTGTTTACTTGGAAATGAACTTACCGTGAAAATAGAAACGGAGCTACTCGGAGGGCCGGGGGGACGAGATGCTGGAGTGGGAACCAGCCAACCTCCAGTGCCCCTCCCAGCTGGCCCCTGGCTCTCCGCGGCCCAAGCGGTCTGCCAGCTTCTCTAGTGGCTAACCGGAGCTGCAGGGCTACGGCCCGGTGTCCTCGTGTGTTTGTTTGTTTGTTTTAAGAGAGTTTATTGCTATAGGGCACTTGCGCTCCTGAGAAATCATGCCCCAGGGGAGATAGTCACACTACAGTCCCTTCTCCATTCTCCTCTTGGGATCTTGGGCATGCACACACGCTCCCAGTGTGAGTCTGAAGCTACTGGGTCCAGGACTCGATCAGAGGTGGATTCCGTGGGAGTCAGTGCGATAGCCATTATGCCATCTGCTGGTCTGGATCTGTGCTTCTTTTTTTTTGGAGAGATTTTTGCTACAGGGCACGTGCGCTCGCCTGAAAGACAGAGAGACAGAAAGCAAGAAGTCATCCCCCAGGGGTGTCCCTTCTCCTCCATTCTGCTGTAGGAATCTTGAGCACGCACACACACGCGCTTGGCGTGAGTTTAAGCCACTGGGTCCAGGACTTGAACTGTGGTCGACTACATGGGAGTCCAGCGACATAGCCATTACCCCAACTGCTGGTGCAGACCCGTGTTTGTTTAATACAAAGGAGCACACGCGTGATTGGGGAGTTGGAACGTGGTCAGGATTAAGTGCCCACTGGCGGGTTCCTCTTCTCCAGCACTGCAATGTTTGAAATGTTCTGGGGCGAACCTTTCCACAGTAGAGAGCCTTAATGACGTGTAAAGAGCTTTGGAAAAAGCTGGAAGGCCCAGGCATCGGGCTCCAGGAACGTAGTGGTGGGATCAGGGCTTCCGGTACATTCAGCAGTCTGGGAAAGCGGGAAATGCAGTTGAGGAATCCGCTTGGGTCGGAGCAGCATGCTCTGCTCCCCCCCCTTCCCTGGGCCCTGCACCTCGCTGACCTCCTGTGCCGATAGCCAAGCCGATAGCTCAGTGGTGTGCAGGCCTCTCCTCCCTGCCGCCCTGCGCCTCCCCCACCCCTTCCATCTCAGGGCTTCGCCCCTGCCAGCAGGGCTTCTCACCTCCGCTTCCCCTCCCTCCACCAGCTTGTCCCTCAAACGTCACGCTCTCCTGGGACTTTCTCTGTCTTCCCTGTTTAAAATCCAACCTCATCGTGGACGTTCCTCGTCTTCCTTCTCCATTATTTTCCTGTAGCTCTTAATGCAATATGACTAATCCTACACAAGGGATCTTCCAAAAGCGCATGGACAAGGCATGTTATGAAAAACCTATGCATGGATTTCTATTTATTTACTTTGTACCAACATAAATTCTTACTTTAGCTCCATTTTCCCACAAACTTTCTGACATACCCTGGTACTTCCACTTACGTACTTGTCCCTCACTCCTGCCTCCCCGTAGCTGTGACATCGTTGAGGGCAGGTGCGTCCCCAAGTCCCAGCACGGAACCCGCCGTGACCTGAGCTGAGGAAGTACTCGGAGTAGCCCACTGAAGCCACGGTGGAGGGACCACCCAGGAGCTTCCTCCCCCAAAGGCGGGATTGGACCAGGTGAGCGGCTTTGTCTTGGGAGGCCAAGTTAAGCCATTTCATTTCCACACAGAAGGGGGCTGATGTTCCATGGGGCTCCACCCAGTGACCCCAAGTGGTCCCCAGCTCTTCTCTGGGAAGAGATTTCACTTTCCTGAGAATGTTCTGGCTTGCTCACAATTTCCTACGTCTCCCTTTCCCTGTCTGGCTAGGTAGGGAAAAAACACTTTTATGTGAAGAATTCAAGTCAGATCAATAGATGAAAAAGGTAAGAGAGAAGTGTGAATCCCTATTTCCCGGACAGAAACACTCGCTAGGCTGAGCAGGCTGCCCTCCCCTCCCCAGCAGGGACAGACGTGCTCTGTCACTACCCGTACACAGGCAGGCAACCTGCCGCAACTTTGCAAGGACTCTGATCTCCCCCAGGGGCCCCTCCTGGCTGGGCAGGGCTGGGAAACTTGGTTTAGTTGAACTCTGTAACATCAGCCCAGGGCAATAATGAAAGCGCTCTCTGAAGTGGCGGTCTCTCAGATTTTGGCTGTCTCTCCCCGTTCCTGCCCGACTGGGCATCTGGGTGTAGGAGGGAGGGTGGCTTCATCTAGCCCAATCTGGCTGGATTGGATGCCCTGATGCTGCCCCTCCAGTGCCAGCGTGGCTGTCAGCCCTGGCAGGGTGACCTTGTGGTGGCGAGTGAAGGAGAAGGGCTGTTTGTACTGGAGCAGTGTCCCCGGCCCCGTGGTCTCCATAACAACCTTTCTTATCATCTGGCTGCTGCCACGTTTGCAGACAGGTTGGTGACTGGCGTGGGCTGGTCCCTCCTGCGCCGGCCGGGGCGCGGGCGCTCTCCAGGCTGACCGGTCTCACCCCAGCTCTTGCTAGCACTGGAGCCTGTCCTAGGCTCTGCCAGTTTCCCTCTGCCGCTTGCCTGGGCTGTACAGAGGCTGCAGGTTACCTTGCCCTTGAAGGGTGGGCGCTGTGACAGAGCTTCTGAGTCCCAGCTCAGCAGCTGCCCGGGTCCCTGCTGAGCACGAATGGGAATCCTGGGTCCTGCCCAGCCCACACCAGGACTGAGAACGACTCCGATCCGTTCCTCCCTTCCTGCTAGGCCCTACTCTGGAGTGTATCTTGTCCTGCCTGCTCCCCGGGCTGGGCAGTGACGCTTTCTGAGTAATACCTGCCAGGAACCCAGTGTGACTCAGCCCAGCCTCCCTCGCCCATGCCAGCACCTCCAGCGGGCCCTTTGGCCTTGGCAGCACCGTCAGCCCCTGCCACTCCCTGTCTGCCCTCAGACCACGGCTAGGGGACCTGAGCTTTCTCTGTCCTCTTGCTGGTGTGGTTCCTGCCTTAGAAGGATCTGAGAGCCTTTGGAACCAGCAGTTAGCGTAATGGCTATGTTGCTGGACTCCCATGTAGTCGACCGTGGTTCGTGTCCTGGACCCGGTGGCTTAAAACTCACACAGGGTGGGTGTGTATGCATGCCCAAGATACCGAGAGGAGAATGGAGGAGAAGGGAGTGCGGAGTGGCTATCCCCCCCTGGGGGGTGATTTCTCGCTGTGTTTCTGTCTCTCTCTGGCTGGCTGGCGAGTGCACGCACCATAGAGCAAAAATCTACCCCCCCCCCCCCAAAAAAAAAAAGAAGAAGGATCTGAGAGCCTTTCAGATACACGGTGGCCCAGATCACCATCAGGGATCCAGGCCTTGCTGGTTCCAGACCAGGCACCCAGGTGACTCCAGTCAACAGCAGGGTTGACGGCCACCAGGCGAGGTCAGTTGCTCTCCAACATTCCTGCTTCCTGGAACTGTCCGAGAGCGTTTAAACGCCCAGATGCCCAGGCCACATCCCAAGCCAATTAAAAATGAACCTCGAGGGCAGGCATTGGTACTTTAAGCTCTCTGGGCCACCCCCACGGCACCCGATGTGGGGAGCAAGGTCCATCCGGGCCAGACTTCCCCACGTCGATGTTGTGAAGATGTGGACTCTGATTTAGGAACACCAGGGTCAGCTCAGATCGTGTATTCCTACAAGTTCCTGGGCAGTGGCACGGTCCTTGTCCTGGGCCCTGTCACTCTTCCCAGGGCTGCATTTGTCCTTCTGTCCCTTTGGTTAATAGGATTAAAGGAGAGGGAATCAGCTTATGGATAAATGGAGGTCTTTTAAAATTATTGTACCCACTACACATGGCGACAGACAATTTCACAGTAGACACTGCATTTCTCTTCCAAAAGTCGGCTGCCGCCCTTCTATTTCTGCTCTCACGGAAGGATAGAACTGTTCGTTTTCCAGACTGTCTTGCAGCACACGTACCTAGGTGAGCAAGTTCTACAGAATGATCTCACAAAGCCAGGAGTGCCTGGGAAGAGCTTTCCCTCCAAAATAAAAACCCAAATATTGGAACCAGCAGGTGGCATGGTGGTTGAGGCCAACCACAGTTCGCGTCCCAGACCTAGGGCTTGACGATCAGTCTGGGCGTGTATGCGTTTCCAAAATCCGAGAGGAGAATGGAAGAGAAGGGTCTGTGGCATGGCCATCTCCTCAGAGGGGTGGTTTTTCACTTTTCCACGCTCTCTGTCCCCATCAGTCTCTTTCCCGTGAGCACATGTTCCCTTTGGCAAAACTCTAAAACAAACAAAAAACAAAGAACAAAAATCGCAAGTCTCTCTAGAAGGAAAACTTTGTACGCCTTTCTGCTGGGAACATGGCTTGGAAGCCTGGAGGCGTGGCACCCATCTGCGACCCCGAAGAAACAGGCATGAAGATGGAGACTGGCAGGGTTGCCGGGCAAATCGGAGCCTCAGGTCGACAGCCGACTTCCAGTGTAAGTGCTGAACCTCCGGAGACGATGGGCCCTTTGCCCTGATTGGGTTCCCACATGGAGACCGTCGATGTCACTCACATTCCGAGGGCAGGAAAAGGTTTCTGACTCACATCCTGAGGCTTTCTGGGGAGGGCGGGGCAGGCTCCCGAGCAGGGCTGGAAAGAGCGTGAGCGAGCAGGAAAGGGAGACTGCCTGGGGGTTTTATGGGGGCGGTCGCTGTGTAGTTTGGACTAGCAGCTGGCCCTCAGAAGGGAGTGCCCGGGCTGTCTTATCATCCTGCCCAGGTGTGGGGCAGAGGGTAGGGGAGATGCGGGGGCCAGAGGCCGTCGCAGTCAGCGCAAACACAGAGGCAGGCTCTTTATCTCCATCAGTACAGTAAGGGTACTGCCCGGGGCAGGCTCGTTCTAAATTGCCCTCACTATTTACCTGAGGTTCCAATTTAATCAGTGTCCTATATTTGCCAAATCTGGCAACCTCGCCCAGGAAGTAGACAGATGGCAGGAGCCTGGGTCCCTCCTAGGCTTGGTGAGCCACGGTGCCAGTTCCGAACTGCCCACTCAGAGGAGCCCTTATTTCCTGAAGCCACCGTTAGCCAGAAGCCCAGTTACCTGAGCCAAGTCCCTCGTAAGTGACACGTCCCTGCTGACTACGCTGGTGGTGGCCACCTTAATGTACACTTCCACTTAGCAATCTTTGCTGAACCCTTAACCACACTGAGATGCTGACAGTAAGGGCCTCCACGGATGCCAAGGAGAGCAGTGTTTGAATCCACTGTTAAGTCCTCGCTTCCCACGTTCTTGGCCAGCGCGTGCCTCCTCCTCTGTAAAACGGGGTCATAGCTGGTCTCCACGGCATTGTTCGGATTAGGTAGGATTGTGTCTGTGGAACACTTCAAGTAGCGCCATAGCGAGTACCGAGTAAGTCCAAGCTGAGTTTGAGTCACTCAGATGCTGGTAGTAAAACTGCAATGGACTGACTCTGTCTTCCCCAAGTCCACGTGCTGGAGCCCTCGCCCCCAGTGTAACGGTATTGGAGACGGGCTTCTGGGAGGTCACTGGGATAGGTCGAGGTCCTGAGGGTGGTGGCCTCATGACGGGATTAGTACCCTTGTAAGAAGCGACCACAAGGCTTGCTGTCCCCCCACCATGTGAAGCGAGAAGGCGGTCTTCTACAAGCCGGGAGGAGCCCTCGCAGCACCTGACGTTGGTGCACCCTGATCCCCGGTGCCAGGCTCCAGAACTTGGATAAACACGGTGCTGTTCAAGCAAACGCTCCGTGGGGCTGTACGTGGAGGCCTGAGCTGGCTGATCCAAGAAGATTCTACTTCAACTCCTGTAAGCACTCTCTCTGGTGAGCACAAGCGCCCTAGAGTAAACTTAAAATAATAAGAATAAATAAATATTATTTTAAAGTTCATGGTAAAATGGAATTAAAATATGAGCTTATTTAGGTGCAAAAAAACCGATAGGTATTTTTTTTTTTTTTTTTTTTCCCCTAGCACACACTTTCCCTGGGCTTTTGGAAGACCCTTGTATGTTTTTCTTTTTTTTTTTCTTTTGAGAGAGATTTTTGCTATAGGACACATACGCTCACCAGAAAAACACAGAGAGACAGAAAGCGAGAAATCACCCCCCCAGGGGGGATGGCCACGCCGCAATCCCTTTTCCTCCATTCTCCTCTCGGGATCTTGGGCATGCACGCACACGCGCCCGGCGTGAGTTTAAGCTACCGGTCCGGGACTCGAACTGCGGTCGACTACATGGGAGTCCAGCGACATAGTCATTACACTAACTGCTGGTCCCAAGACCCTTGTATTCTTCATCTCATCCTCTTTGTTCACATTCATGGTTATGAAGCTGTCACTTTTCAGAGACGCTAGACGCGCACGTGTGTTTGGTAGAAGCGGTTCCCCTTCCCTGGGGACTGCGAATTGTCCCGTTGTGACAGCCGATCACGTCCTCCAGGGAGCGCCTGCTTCCCCAGCCCAGCCACTCCACACTGCACAGCAAGATACCAGGATGCTGATCCTGCTTGACCAGTTCCCCCACACGGTTTACTTTTCCTTTCGCTGCAGGCTAATCTTCCATCAAAAGGCGCCTTCCCATAAAAGTGCCTCTGTTGTGTAGGACCCAGCTTGCACTGAACTCCTGAGTCTGATCTCAGACCAGCTGGGTTCCCACAGCGAGCCCCGTTCTCCTTCCAGCCCAGGTGAACTCGGCCTAGCGCTCTCGCTCAGCCCGGCGTTTGTCCCAGGACTTGCTGGGAAACACCCAGCCGCTGGGGTACTTACGTGTTCACCCTGTGGCCCTGAAAGCAGACTCTCAAAGCTGGTAGAAAGCCCTGCCCTTTCCCCTGTGCACGCAAGGTTACTCAGAGGGAACTGAGTTCAGGCTAGGTAAGAGGGCAAGCGAAGCCCATTTCATTCTGCCCATGGGGGTTTCTTTTCTGTCTGGTTCCTCCCAGTCCTGCCCATCATAACCCAGCTTTGCAGTCCTGTGGTTAAGGAGAAGAGAGGGCTCTCTGTTGCAATGCAATTTTGTTTGAAACTCTCTTGCTAATATGAGATGTTGGTGTGAAAACAAAGGCAAAAGCTATTGAAAGAGAGTCCTTCTGAGTGGGAGCTATTTCACCCTCCCCGGCCTATGAAATCATCTGTTTTATTGGGCCTGAGCTGGGGGCTGTCCTAGAGTTTATTTCTGGTGCGTAATAAGCGCAAGGCAGGATGGTTACCCTGGATCTGTTCTGCAGCTGATCTAGAGGATTCCTTAGAGACTGAACAACCCGGGTTGCATGTTTGCTTTCCATGGTTGGCGGGTAGAGCCGCACACAGTTTACCGGCTGGAACCCAGAAGGCGGGTCATGGGGGCATTGTGGGGACATGGCGTTCGAACACGACTCCCTTATCTTCGCCACCAACCTTGACTGTCTGCCCACCCCAGCTAAGTACCTGCTGGGTTCTGCCTGTGACTGGGTGCGAAGACAGCCTTCCTGACGCTGACCCAGCTTCCCAGCTCAGAAAACTGGGGAGAGACCATGTCCTGAAGTCCAGACAAGCCGCAGAGGCAGGGGGCACCTGAGAGCTGGGTGCAGACGGTGAGGTGGTAGCTCCCATAGGAGCTTGGCCTTCCAGGTTTGGGGGGACCTCCACCCACAGCCTCTACCACCCCGGATGTTCTGCACATTAAAGGAACAGCCCAAGTCAGCGTTATCTCCCATGCTGTGTACAGAGAGGGGCCAGCAGGTGGCGTAGTGGTTACATTGCTGGACTCCCACAGGGCTAACCACGGTTCGAGTCTCAGACCTGGTGGATTGAAATCACACCTGCTGTGGGTGTGTGCATGTTTGTCCGAGATCCCAGGAGGAGAAGGGATTGTGATGTGGCCATCCTCCTGAGGGGGGTGATTTCTCACTTCCCTCTCACTGTCTCTGCCTCTGGTGAGCACATGCACCCTAAGGCAAAAACCTCTTAAAACAAAAACTGTTTACAGAAAAAGGTTTTTCATGATCTGTAACTGAAGGGGAAGGGGTGACTTACGTAGTGGGTTTCTCCGCAAGGTTGGAGGTTTTGTTTTTGTTTTTATTTTGTTTGTAACCAAAGCTCTCAATTTCAAAATATGCTGCTCACTTGTTTAAGAGTCTTTGCAGGGACCAGCAGATGATAGAATGGTTATGTCACTGAACTCCCACGCTGGTCCCGTACACAGTGGTTTAAAAACTCAGGCCGGGTGTGCCCAAAACCCAGAGAGGAGAATGGAGAAGGGATTGCAGCGCGGCCATTCCCCGGGGGTGACGGCTCACTTTCTGTCTCTCTGACTCCAGTGAGCACACGAGCCATACAGCAAAAATCTGTCTTAAAAAAAAAGAATCTTTGCAGCCCAAGTTTTCCTTAGAGGCACCCATGGAGCTGCAGCCAGGGTGCTGGACACAAGCGCAGGCCACGGAGGGCTGGTGTGCCCCGGCGCTGTGCGGATGTGGAGGTGCAGGGGTCGCCCTCGACAGACCTCACGGAACCCACGTTTACCATGTCACCTTCCATACGCAATTTGGGGTGTCAGGAGTCCTGATTTCAGGCCTCATTCTGGCCTTAAGTGCGTGTGATTAAGCATTTCGTCATTTTCAAAATGGTGAAAAAGAGGGGGCAGGACACAGCAAAGAGGTGTTTTTCTCGTTTGTTTTTGCCACATGGCACACAGGCTTGCTGGGGACAGATGCAGTGAGAGGGAGAGAGAAATCACGCCCGGGCGACGGCCACACTGCAATCCTCTCTCCTCCATTCTCCTCTCAGGAGTTTTGGTGCACACACACCCAGCGTGATTTTCCCACCAGGTCTGGGACTTGAACCGCAGTCAGCCACGTGGGAGTCCAGTGCCTTAACCACCACGCTACCTGCTGGCCCCCCACAGAGATCTTTTGTAGCTTAGGTGGTTTGTATCTGAATCAGAAACAGCAGAGGGAGTTCTCAGAGCAGGGTGAGCTCCAGGAAGAAGAACCCCCTCTGTAAGCCTGCGGCCAGAGCCTGGTGTCTGAGGCTTGTCTTACCTCGCCTCCTCCTCCCCCGCCCCGTCTTTCTCCTTCCACTACTAAACGGGCAGTTTCCTTACACCAATGGCTTAGAGCTCCTATCTTGTTCAAGAAAATCACTCAAGGATAAGAGAGTGTCTTTTGTTCAGGAGCCAAATCAGTTGGTACGTGGGTGGGGTTTATGCAGAGGCTTGTTCTGAAACAGTGGCAATTTCAAGGAAAATGGAAAGACAACAGCAACTTCAGGGAAAAATTTTGTTTAACTTCACAACTTTTGGGGGGTATCTTTTCCTTTTTAATGCCAGAGGGCAAGTGCACATGCATCACAGAAAGAGAGAAAGAGAGAGCAGCCCTCGCAGGGCCCTTTGCACACAACCCTGTTTTCCCCAGTCTCTGTCTGGGTAGGATGCGGGCACCCAGGCACACCTGCATGCTTCGCAAGCCACCCGGCTCCCTCTGCTCGGCACCTAACAGCACTGAGCCGCTGAGCTACAAAGTCTGCCTTCAAAAACTTTTTAACCTCAGAGAAAATGGGGATATTTTTGTCATTACATACTTAACTTCTATTCTTTTTTTTTTGGAAAGGTTTTTGTTATAGGGCATGTGCGCTCGCAAGAAAGACAGAGACACATAGAGACAGAGATCCCCAGGGGCGATGGCCACGCCACAATCCCTTCTCCTCCATTCTCCTCTTGGGATCTTGTGCACACATGCACACGTGCCTAGCGTGAGTTTAAGCCACCAGGTCCAGGACTTGAACCACAGTCGACTACATGGGAGTCCAGTGACATAGCCATTACACCATCTGCTGGTCCCTACTTAACTTCCATAAAATAAAAACAGAACTCCCCAAACCATAATTAAACCACATTATTTTATTGCAAATGAAAAATATATAGACATGTTTATTTAAAATCTGCGAACTTTCTCAAATAAACAGTATAAACATTCAAAAAATATAAAATGTCATGAAACTTGTTTACTTAAATATATTCATTAAATTTCTTAAATGCTTCGTTGGAAGGTGAAGAGAACATTTAGTTCACTCTGAGTGGTTTTAGTAAGAAGAAGAAAATATTTTTTATTCAGTAAGAAGAATAAAGTATTTTCGTTGGGATAATTTTGTATTGCCATTGGGCTAGTACAAGGATAGCGTTCAATTTCACTTTTATTATTTAAAATGATCTAGTGTAAACTGAAAAAGTGATGAATTGAAGAAAACTGGCAGTCACTGTCCTTACTTCTCTACTACTAAGACGGTTGGAATTAAACTATTGATTGAAAGAGAAAGAAATGGTATGAAGTGCCTAGTACATAGCAGCCGTGGTGCCAGGAGTTACTGGTTTCATTCTCTTTCTAAAAGGCGTTCATTTCATTTCATGCTGCTCACTCTAAAAGTTTCATTCACATTCTGCAAGCTGATCTAGAAATAATTCACCATGATCCTAAAAACTAAAATTGTAAGTCAAAAAAAATAAAAATGAAACTTTTCTATTTGTAGAACTAGGAGAAGCTTTCAGTTTGTCCTGTGCAAGTCTAACTTTGTGATCCATAATGAGGCGAGAGATGCACCTGAGGATTAAGACATCTACACGATGGCAAAAACCTGTGCTAAAGACCGCGGGAAACTGCCGGACAGGCCTAACACGGTGGGTCTGAACACAGGAATGCAGCGTCTTACCCTTCCTTAGACAATGCCTTCCTGTTCAGGAAAAATCCATTTTCAGTGTTAGGTTGGCCATAATGTTTTAATAATGCCTATCAGTGAGTTTTGTCTATTAAGGTTTTTCTAATATTGGATCGTTTCTCAATATACTGGGTCATCGCGAAAGTCATGACACACTTTCGCATAGAAAAGCATGGAAAAATATGCCGTGACTTCCCAGACGACCTCGGCTTCAGTTCAGGACGTCTTTCTCGGTCTTCTCCTTGGACATGCATATCAACACCAGCTCATTTTCCAGCCAGGGTACACCGTGATCCTGTGTTTCAGGACCTTTGACTCAGAAAATATGTACCAAAGGGAAGACTTTGTAACAGGTGACACTGAAAAGAAAATGTCTGAAACTTAAGTTCACTAGGGTGGGGGCCACCACGCCTCAGGCCGGATGACAAGAAATGTGTCATTGATTTCTTCACCAGGAAGGTGTCCTGGAGAAACCAATAGGGTTTTCAATGCTGAAAAGAAAAACATTGAAAGAATCTCTACAATGTCAAATATTACCTTTCAACATTTTCTACAAACTCGTGGCTCATAGCTTATATATCTGATCGCCAAGTAAAACAGCAATCCACAGAGTAAACAGGAAGTATCCACCGTAGGTCCTCGTGAAGTTCAAAACCTAGAACGCACTGAAATGTACCCAACAGCAGACCAAGCTGAAGGGCCATGAGAACTCTCGGGCTGTCACTCAGATGTAGCCCACAGAACCAGGGACATGACGGAGTCGGATCAACAGTATTCTAAACAGTAGGCTTTACTCTATTACCTTGGGAAGTCTTGAGCTAGCTTAAAAACAACCACAAAAATGTCCTAACAGTTGACTTTAGAACAGATAATAATTCCAGAAAGAAAACCCAAGAGTTCTCTTTCATAACCATCACTTTTTGGTTAAGGCTTCTGTTTGGATAAAAATAAATTTAGAAATAAGATTTCCAGTTTCTTTCCCATAAAGATCAGTAAATGATAGGGAAATCTTTCTGTATACCTTGAAGAAAACCAAAAATGTTACTCCTGCCATGCATTTGAAATGAGACAGGAAAATTTTATGAATGTTTTAATGTGCAAAAGGTGTTTTCCTAAAGTAGCTCCTGAGGTCTAACATTTTGTTTTCCAGGAAGTTCACTCTTTTTTTTTTTGGGAGAGGTTTTTGCTACAGGGCACGTGTGCTCACCAGACAGACAGAAAGAGACAGAGAAACAGAAAGCGAGAAATCACCACCCAGGGGGGATGGCCACGCCGCAATCCCTTCTCCTCCACTCTCCTCTCGGGATCTTGGGCACGCACACACATGTGCCTGGCGTGAGTTTAAGCCACCGGGTCCGGGACTCAAACCGCAGTCGACTACATGGGAGTCCAGTGACATAGCCATTACGCTAACTGCTGGTCCCCCAGGAAGTTCACTCTTGATCCTGTTCTCTCAAAACACTAACAATCCACTGTGTGGAACACGTGGTCAGGGTAAATTGTAACAGGAAAAGATAACCTGCCACTTATTGAGGTAGGATATGTGTCCTCTTCAAGGTTACTAATTATAACTTAAAAAAATAAAAATACTAAATTTCAAGAGAACCATCATGATGATTTGTTCAGTTTTTACAAAGTTTTTTCGTTATTTCCAGTCTGTGAAAAATTCACCCTTTAAAGATAAGAGATTTGGGGAAAAAAAAATTGAAGTCTACAGTAACGTGGTCTCAAAAAAAGTTCATGGAAGAAGGACCTTATGAAAACGCTGTGTAGAGATTTCAAAACTTTTTTCACAAAAATAAATTTCTATGCTAATTCCATTTTCTCATGAGCTTTCTGAAGTGCCTTCATGTAATCCTGAAGTAAAATGGCGGTTACTATTACAAAAAAAAATCTCTACATTGACATGAAAGTAATCTTTGGGATCCCAGCAAAAGAAGGGAACCGGTGAATGTAAGTCAGTCTAAAGCTGAGTTCACTTGGACTTCTCTAGAAACTGCTTGGCCCTCCAGGCCTGGGTTAAGAGAAGCCGTGAACACAGCCATTGGTATGTGCTCGTGTTTCTGTGAAAGGAAAAAAACAGTGTTTCCTTTACCTGAGGTCTAAAGTACTTTTCGCCTTCCTCCATCCCTTCCTCTTTCATGGGTAATAAACTCTTACGGTATGTTAATAAATTACAGTTCATAAGCTTTTCATGGGTGGGTGTGTCTTATACATTCTAACCCACAAAGGAACAGGTTTCCAAAGCAGGCATTTTTTTTAACGAACACTTGACCCAGTACTATCTAATGAAAAAGGAAGGAAGGTGTGTAAGAGAGGACAAAGCACCAATAATCTTACTTCTCTGCTTTAATAATTGCAATTCTAACTCACCAGAGAATGGTGACTGATACTCCACTTTCTCAGAACTTTATGTATGAATTACGTGAGCCTAAGATTAGCCACCGAAGAACTGAAGAGCCTCCAGGTAGAGCCATGTCCACTGTGACCAGAAGAAAGAGATTATTCTAAGCCACATACGACACTTTGACTCTTTCATGCTTAAGAAATAGCTTAAAATATCTTAAAATAAAAAAGAAGCTGAAATCTTCTGGAAGAAGAGCAAACCTGATTATCAAATTTGATGGTCACAATGAAGGCATTTTTGTTTGGCCTCACATTTAAATGATTAGAGAGATTTTTGCTATGGGGCATGTGTGCTTGCTATAGAGACAGAGACAAAGAGACAGAAAGTGAGAAATCACCCTGCCCCTTCCCCCAGGGGAATGTCCATGCCACAATCCCTTCTCCTCCATTGTCCTCTCAGGATTTTGGGCATGCATATACACATGCTTGGTGTGAGTTTTATGCCACCAGGTCTGGGACTCGAACTGCAGTTGACTGTGTGGGGGTCCAGCAGCGTAACCATTATGCTATCTGCTGGTCCCATTATTTAGAATTTTTAAAATGCTACCTTTTCTAGCAGTTCTTCAAGAAGTAAGCATTCTTTTTCCTCTCCAACTATCTCATGTTGGCTCAGAGTCTGGGTTGCTAGAGGTTCTGACCATCAGTCCTGCTAAATAAGGTAACGTCATCACCGTACTCCATGACCGAACCCTCCACATTCTCCAGCAAGACGTAACTGTTCTCACTGCTGTTCGGGGGGAGGACGTCTTTCTTAGTAGCAGCCGTCAGCTCAGTCCAGGTGATGTCTATGTTTTTAAATGCGTGGAGAAGGAAGATGCCACTGATGATAGTCAAGAACCCACTCAGGGTCCCGATGACGTCGTTCGCTTTCATGCCATACCACTCTTGGAACAAGATGGCGGAGCAGGTGACCACCGTGGAGGTGAAGAGCACATAGTAGATGGGAGTGACCAGGGACGTGTTGAAGGTGTCCAGCGCCTTGTTGAGATAGTGAATCTGTGTCGTCACTGACAGCACCAGCACCAGCAGTAAAATGAAGACCAGCGGCTGCTTGTAAACCGGCTTCCCCTCGAACAGCTCCTTGATGGCGATCCCCAGGCCTTTGACCGAAGACACTGAAAAGGCTCCTATCAAAGAGCAGATGGAGATGTGGACCAGGATGTTGGTCTGCCCCTTCGTGGGAGCCACAACCAGAATCAGCGCCAAGGAGGTCACAAGGAGGATGACAGCGAAGCAAATGAAGCCTGTGAAGGAGAGGAGAAAGAGGGTCCAGAAGACGCCACAAGAGAGGCCTTCTGACGTCCTGAGTTCACGAGTGCAGGCATTTTAGAAACGGAAGCGAGTCAATGCAATCTACTCCGTAGGGCTCCGTGTTTTAGAAGGAGCTTTCATAAACCCATCACTGGAGTCCCACCGATAGCACTATGGGCTAGGGCAGGCATGGGCACATCGCCCTTTTCTTTTCAGAGGTAGAAAGAGGCAACGATTTGGGTTTGAACACGTCTTTTGCCTCTGCTGTCCCCACCCCTCCCCTTCACTGTACAGGAAGCCTGAACACCAACACAGGACCGGTCACCTTCTCTGGAGACCTGCGAGAGCCAGTCAGGCTTCGCTCTGCCTCACCACCACCACGAGGTGTGCAGAAAGCCTGCTTCTCTCATCACAGAGAGCACTGGCCGAGAGACGCAGAGCAGTGCGGGTGTGTCTGAGTCACAGACCTGGGTCTCTCAGTTTCATTTCCATGTCATGCAAAGAAGTGACTTCCTCTTCTTGCGGGGCATGGATAACCATCACCGTCGACCCCAGGACGCTCAGTACGCAGCCTATCTTCCCGTGCATGTTCAAATGCTCGTTCAAAAAATACGAAGACAGAATTGCACTGTGGGGGAAACGACAAGATCACTGTGGTTCAACTCCCTTCTGATGTCACAGCAGTTCAGAAGTCACACTGAGGTATGGGCCACTCCGGGTCTCAATGATCTGATGTGAATGTGCATGTGACACTGAAAAACGTGACTACTTTTAAACACAGAGATAAGAGTAAGTCAAATCTGCCTCATTGCATTTACATCTGAAGAGCTACAGCAAACATTCTATACTCCTCAATCTTCCCATGACCTTCTAAGAGGTCACATTCAATTTGTTTCCAATTTCTCATCTTCTCCTGGAAAGTCAAGCAAAGAGCGATTTTTTGGGGGTCAGCAGGTGGCATAGTGATGAAGGTGCTGGACTTCTGTGTGGCCAACTGCAGTTTGAGTCCTGGACCCGGCAGCTTGAAACTCACGCTGGGTGTGTGTGCATGTGTGCCCAAAATTCAAAGAGAAGAATGGAGGAGAAGGGATTGCAGCGTGGCCACCCGCCCTGGGGAGTGATTTCTTGCTTTCTGTCTCTCTAGCAGGCACACATACCTATAGCAAAAATCTCTCAAAAAACCCAAAACAAGATCTTTTATATTTCACTAGCATGATGCACTTAGAATATGTGTGTCCATGGAAGTCTTAAAGAAAGGTATGCACCTGAAGAAGGACGCTTCTACTCAGAGCTGATGTTAGCTCGTGCCCAGCAGTACAACCATAGCTTGTTGAAATACTCAAATACTTCCTGACAACCAGCTAGTGCCTTGAGGTGTGCCCCTGTCTGGCACTCCCAGTGATTCAGTTGCTGTGGGCTCAGGAAGCTCCATCCGGCACCATGGACACCGGAGAAGGCCATCCTGCTGCCTTGCCAGTAGCCCTCCTTTTGGTGCCCGGGCATTTCCACAGCACCCATTGCCCCCAAGACTAATCAATCACCAGGTGGCTTCCCAGAGTTGCCGCAAGTGGCCACTGGTTGGACTCAGCATCCGTGAAAACACTACCACTGAGAGCGATCGTCCACGACACAGACCGGCGTTCCGAGCTCTCCGCATTTTAACTCACTTCATTCTCACGAGAAGCCTGCAAAGACAATGAATGAAGAGGAGAGGCCCAATCACAAGCTTTCTGCCAGAGGCTGAGAACAAAAGGAAAAGAAAAAGCCGGCAGGACAGTAGCTTAGCTACACGAGAAGAGTCCGGAACACATTCATTCAGGATCATAGTAAAGACCAACTCAGAAAACCAGGCCACATTCTATGAAACAGAAAACTATCCATGTTTTCAGTGTTAAAACGAACCACAGGGTCTTCAAAGAGAAGTATCCAACAGACAAGAATTCTAGTGAGGGTTGACATTTAACCCAAGCATCATGCTTTTCAAGCTTTTTCTAATTACCAGAGAGTGCATGTGCTCACAGAAGGACAGAGAGGGGAGAGAGCACCCCTCGACAAGACGTGGTCATGCCGCAATCCCTTCTCTCCCCGGGTCTCCTGGTCATGCCGCAATCCCTTCTCCCCCCGGGTCTCCTGGTCATGCCGCAATCCCTTCTCCGCCCGGGTCTCCTGGTCATGCCGCAATCCCTTCTCCCCCCGGGTCTCCTGGTCATGCCGCAATCCCTTCTCCCCCCGGGTCTCCTGGTCATGCCGCAATCCCTTCTCCCCCCGGGTCTCATGGTCATGCCGCAATCCCTTCTCCCCCCGGGTCTCCTGGTCATGCCGCAATCCCTTCTCCCCCCGGGTCTCCTGGTCATGCCGCAATCCCTTCTCCCCCCGGGTCTCCTGGTCATGCCGCAATCCCTTCTCCCCCCGGGTCTCCATCCTGTTGGGATTCAGGCCATACCTGCCCGGTGCTTGCCAAGCTGCTGGAGCCGGGATTACAGTGGTGCGGTGAGCCAGTGGGGCCAGCTCCTTGGCCACTAGGCTAGGGGGCCGGCCACCGATATGTTTTTTGTTTTTGTTTTTGTCATAGGGCATGTGTGCTCACCAGAGAGCAACAGAGAGAGACAGACAGAAAGGGAGACCGAAATCGCCCCCGGGGGATGGCTCTGCCACAGTCCCTTCTCCTCCATTCTCCACTCGGGAGTTTGGGCACGCATGCACATGTGCCTGGTGAGTTTGTACCCACTGGGTCCAGGACTCCAACCGTGGAAGAGGCCGTGTGGGATCCAGCGCCTTAACCACCAGCTACCTGCTGGCCCCACTATGCTTCTGAAGTCCTTGAACAACTACAGTCACTAACCACTGTGACAATAGAAAGGAGTAAAAGGACTCTGGCAATTTGATCAAGAGAAAGATTTAAAAAAACGCAATCTGCTTGTCTTCCCAGAATTGTCACGAATGTCACACGCACTCACTTTACGCTGGGAATCCAAGGCCAGGCAGCCGTGGCTTTTCGGAATGGCGACGGCACCAGAAGCTAGCTCCTTTGTCCGGCTATTTGTCTTGTAGTTTTCTCAAATTATTTTTGTCATTTTTGCTTTAGGCAGGAAAAATACTTATTACCCCCACTTTACAAATGAGGAAACCGAGGTTGAGCGACTCACCGCAGCATCACAGGGTTACAGACACGATTTCAGCTCTTACACTTGTAAAGCCCAGACGGCTGTGGGCCCTGCCTGCTTAGGAAGTACGAACCTCGGGTTTCTTGTGGTTTCCACTCACCCCGACACTGAAGTCCCTCCAAAGCCAACTCCTGGTGGCCACGTACCTTATGAGGACGCTCAGCGCGCCCAGCGGGGTGACCAGGGTGGCAGGTGCAAAGGCATAGGCGGCGAAGTTGGCAGCCTCCCCCGCTCCCACTAGGAAGAAGCAGAGGGGTCAGTGTAGACGGGGGCTGTCAGCAGGAAGCAAAACCAAACGCGACCCTTTATCTTTACGTTTTTTTATGGAGGTGGGGGAGGCCTGAAATGAAGGATATGGGTAAACTGTAATTATCCAGCTATATGACCCAACAAATGCAAAAAACGTGGTAAATGAGCACATTCTCTTTTCTTTTTCTAGGTTTTTGCCATGGGGCATGTGCACTGCCCAGAGAGAGACCATGAGAGGGAAAGAAATCACCCCCTGGGCGGATGGCCATGCCACGATCCCTTCTCCTCCAATCTCCTCCTGGGATTCTGGGTACACACGCACACCCAGCGTGAGTATCAAGCTACCAGGTCTGGGACTTGAACTGGGGTCAGCCGGGTGGGAGTCCAGCCACCGTAACCACCATGCCTCCTGCTGGCCCCCAGTGACTGCACATTTTAAGTGGTTTTCCGTAGGGGTTTTAGTTACTTCAGAGATGAAAATATGTTTGGTCAGTTTCGTGGAGGAGAGGTGGTCTGGGAGTAAGCAGGGAACCATCCCATTTTCTCAGGGACACCTCCTTTTCTGCAAATCAGCCATGTCCACAGCACCCTGTGAGCTGAGAGCACTGTGTGAAGCCTCGCTGTCTGCGGAGAGGCTAGCGAGAAACCCCACAGGCCCGTAAAGCCAGGCCGCTCTGCACGGCAGATAATCCACAAGCACGTAACAGTCTCTGCGGCTCAGGGACAACCTGGCGGCGGCTCTGGAGGCCCGAGGATGTGCTCTGAGGACTGCAGACGTCCCAGACAGTGGGTGGGCCGCACGGTCAGAGGCAGGGAGACCTCCCCACACCGGGCTGTTTCACTTGGGCCGAATTGTCCTCAGAGACCACGATGGGACACCTGCCCACAAAATGCAGGATTTCATGTTGGCAAGTTAGGACAAGCAAACGCGTGTTGTAGGGAGATAAAAGGTGGCGTGGTGGTTAAGGCACTGGACTCCCACATGGCCAACCAAGGATCAAGTCCCGGACCTAGCAGTTTGCTTTCTCACTTCCCTCTGTCTCTCTCTCTGGTCAAATTAAATAATAATAATAATTAAATAATTCTTTAAGAAGAAAAGGACATCTGCGCATTTTTTCTTTTTCCCACTCGCTGGCTGCTCTGCCCTACCCCCCTGCCCTTCTAGCCTACAGGAGTCCTCAGACCAGGAAGCGTCAAAGCAAATCTCAGCTCCTGGGACAGGATAGGAGATTGCTCTCATAAAGAGAATCAGGGCGGTTTCCATAGAACATTACGCTTTCCCTGAATACTTTGCATTACTTATAGTTTTATCTTTAAAGACAGCTTCCCAGGAACACCCTGACTGCCTGATTAAATGTTTTTTACTAGAGGAAATCTCTAATGCATGCTTTTTCCCCTCCATAGTGTATAAGTCTCTTATGCGGCGAGAATAAAATTGTAAATGTAGCCATATAACATCCTTTGACATTTTCATTCTAAAGTATGGGTACAGGGTGGGGACAGGCAAGTAAGAGAGAAAGAAATCAAGAGAATGCTTCAAGTATCTGCCTGGAATCTTCCCAGTACAATCCTCATCAGCTTTTATTCAAATAAACCAAGAAACAGATGAGAAAGTACCTTAGAAACTGAAAGGGCAGCTGACTTCAGTTCGAGTCCCACACTGGGAGGTTTGCTTTTCCATTTTCTCTCCCCCTCTCTTTCTCTCTCTTTCTCTCTCTCTGTCTCTCTCTTTCTCTCTGGTGAGTGCACATGCCCTATAGCAAATTTTAAATTATAATAGTAATAATAAATAAAATTAAATTAAAAAAACTGAAAGGGCTGTACAAATTGAAATTATTTTTATTCATTATTCTTTTAGATTCTACCATTTTTTTTAAAGGTATCTGGGACCTGCAGATGTCATACTGGTTATGTTGTTAGACTCCCATGTGGTCAACTGCAGTTCAAGTCCCAGACCTGGCAGTCTAAAACTCACGCTGGGCACATGTGCATGCGTACCCAGAATCCCAGGAGGAGAATGGAAGAGAAGGGACTGTGGCGTGCCCATCTCCCACAAGGGATGATTTCTCACTTTCTGTCTCTCTGTCTCTCCGGTGAGTGTACATGCTCTATAGCAAACATCTCTCTTCAAAAAAAAAAGGGACCAGCAGTTGGTGTAACAGCTATGTTGCTGGGCTCCCAGGTAGTCAACCACAGTTTGAGTCCCGGACCCGGTAGCTTAAACTCACACTGGCCGCATGTGCGTGCGTGCCCAAGATCCCGAGAGGAGAATGGAGGAGAAGGGATTACGACATGGCCATTCCCCCCTGGGGGGATGATTTTTCACTTTCTGTCTCTCTGTCTCTATCTTTCTGGCTAGTGCATGCGCCCTATAACATAAACATAAACATTTCAAAAACAATAAAATAAAATTAAATTAAATTAAATTAAAAAAAGGTATCTATTTCCTTCTGAAAACAGGATGTGACAAATACTGAAATGTCTTAATTGGTCTGGGAAAATACAGGGATTCTTTAAGACTTCTGGCCATTAGAGGAAATTATTTACTAGTGTCACTCAACTATGATGCGTGACGTCTTTCCTTTGATAATTTCAGGGCTGGGATTTAAGAGCGGTCAGGAGTGTAGGACAGGTCACGGCAGAAGTGGTGAAGGGGAGACAGCCTTCGGTGTGGACATCGTGTGGGCATTTCGGAAGTGCCTTCACATGAGACGGTCCCCTCTGATCCTAGAGCAGGTCTGGGAGCCAGAGGGTCCTTCGCGTCTCCGTGTTTCCACCTGGCAAGGAAGTGTACCAGCCTGAGACACGCACCTGTGACCTCACAGAGTCACAGGGGCTGGGAAACCACTGGAGGGAAGTACTTCCCTCAGTTGCTACGGGAATGAGACTACAAGAAGGAGAAGTTGGGGGTAAAAGACAGTATTTCACACATGAACGTTTTCCCTGGCGTATTAGGGCAGTACTTGACAGCGGGGGGGCGGGGGGGGGGGGAGTGAAAATTGCTTTTCATACATAGAAGTAGACACAGATACAGATAATATCCCCACCCAAACCTTTCACACTTCAATCCCCTCCTAGCCAGGAAGGTAAATTAATCAGTCCTATGTAACACATTTCTCATTTTACAAGCAAACACTATTTTCAGTAATAAGGACTTACTTAACAGTAATCCTGCCCACCACATCCATTCCTTGAGGTAGGAATGTCCTCCTTGTCCTAGAAAAACACAGAAATAAAAATTAAGTTCTAAACTGGAGGAAGAAGGTTTGAAGAATCGCCTTCTATGAAGGATACAGGATTACAGTTGGGAACGGTAAGGCTTAAAAGGTAAGGTAAATCTAAAACCGTTTAGCTTACTTACCTAGTGATTTCCAAGGTCTTCCGACGTTTTATGATGTCACTTTTGATTTCTATGGAAATTGTTTTAATTTTTTTTAAGAATTGTTTTATTTAATTTTACTTATCATTGTTTTTTACTTATTTAGTTTAATTTGAGCAGAAAGAGATACAGAAAGAGAGAGAGGGAAAGTGAGAAAGCAGGCTGCCTGGTCCAGGACTCGAACCACAGTCAGCCATGTGGGAGTCGAATACCTCAACCACTATACCATCTGCCGGCCCCCGAAATTGTTTTAATTTTTAAAAATTTCTATTTAATCACCAGGTTCACTATATATAAGGTGGTCAGATGTGTAGACATAAAATATTATGAACTCTGAGGGGCCAGTTGGCGTAATGGCTATGTCGCTAGACTCCCATGTAGTTGACTGCGCTTCCAGTCCCGGACCCGGTGACTTAAACTCATGCCGGGCGCGTGTGCGTGTTCACCCAAGATCCCGAGAGGAGAATGGAGGAGAAGGGATTGCGGCGTGACCATCCCCCCTGGGGAGTGATTTCTCACTTTCTGTCTCTCTGACTCTCTCTTTCTGGTGAGCCCACATGCCCTGTAGCAAAACCTCTTCAAAAAAAAAAAAAAAAAAGAAAGAAAGAAAGAAAGAAAGAAAGAAAGAAAGAAAGAAAGAAAAAAAAAAAAATTATGAACCCTGGATATTTTGTTTCAGCCATGGTTAAAAGTAAAGATGGAAAACTTAAAAATGATAAATTATATTGGTACCTAACGACAGTCTTCAAGAGAAGATGGCTGACACAGAGCTTTTGTAGTAGTCGATCAGGGAACAGTGAGACTGGGATGGGTCAGACTCACTCTCCACCTCGGCTAGATGAAATTGAGTTTCTGCTTAGTCTACCAAAACGGACAAAAGGTTCCCTGAGGCATTAGGAGGGTTATCATCCCACTGCTGTTGTCTGTAACCTGAAGTCATTATCCTACGTTTGCTATAAAGAGTAGAATTTTCTCAGGCCAGCCAGTGACATCGTGGTTAAAGCACTGAGTTCCCACACAGCTGACCACAGTTTGAGTGCTGGATCCACGCGTGAAACCACACTGGATGCATGTGTACACGTGCCTGAAGTCCCCAGAGGAGGATGGAGAAGGGATTGCGGAGTGGCCGACCCCAGGGGGTGATTTCTTACTTTCTGTCTTTCCGTCTTTCTCTGTCTCTTTGATAAACACAAGCACACTATTGTAAAAATCGTTAAAAAAAATTAGAATTTTCTCCTTCATTTCAGTGTACTTAACATCTTTGATCTGACCTAGGTGATTTTGTTAAAATTAAACTAAATAAGGTATAAGCTATGAAGATTATCTTGCAAAGAGACCAGCAGTTAGTGTAATGGCTATGTTGCTGGACTCCCATGTAATTGACCGCGGTTCGAGTCCCGGATCTAGTGGCTTAAACTCACGCCAGGCGCGTGTGCGTGCGTGCCCAAGATCCCGAGAGGAGACTGGAGAAGGGATTGCGGCATGGCCATCCCCCCGGGGGATGATTTCTTGCTTTCTGTCTCTATGTCTCTGTCTGTCTGAGGAGTGCACGCGCCCTATAGCAAAAAACCTCTCAAAAAAAAAAAAAAAAAAAAAAGCTTATCTTGCAAAGTAGTTAACTATGCTTATTTGGGATTTTCTCCTTTCAGAATCTGCAAATGACTAGACTGGAATCATATTACAATACTGGACCTCATTATTGTATCTGGAGCAACGTCTGCAGGTCAGAAAGTGGGAGAGGGCTGGCTGCGTCCAGGGGGCATGGCGGAGTCAGTCCCTGTGACCGTCGTGTTGAGTCTTAGGGCAGGACTAGTTCTGCAGCCAGGAGCGGGGACCTGTTCACCACACGGGTTTCTTACCGGCTCTGGTGGTGCCCTTGCTGGCCAGTTGCAAGAGGCCCTTTTTTTTCAATATGAAGCTGGAGCCAATAAAAATACTGGAAGTCACTGCCAGCACCAGGCCCACAGAAAGGCTGTATTTGTTCTCCGCATTCGCCGAGATGTTCACGTTGGTGCTGCTGGAATTCGGGTCCATGGAGAGGGTGGGAGAGGCCAGCGTCTGTGACACATTTGTGATTTCACACCACGCCTGGGAGGAATTGGGGCAGACCAGAGACAGCACGTAGCCTAGGATAAGGAAAGAGGAAAATGTCAAGAATGAAAGGGAGACGTACGAATGCTTCCCCCCCTCTGCAAGGACAGGCGAGTGGACAGTGTGGCAACACTCCTGGCTGCAGGCCGGGGAGGCCTACCACGCAGGCCACAGGCCTACATACAGGCTTGTTCGATTTGCCTCACACGTGTTCTTAAAACTAAGTTTACGTTGTTTAACTGTCCTCATTTCAAACTAAGAGATTTTAGGAAGGTCGGATTCCTCTGATAAGTTAGATCTGAAAATACACGGGTCTTTGTTCCAGCAAAACCTTGGAGCAGCAAGTGGCTGCTGAGACCTGGCTTCGACCCACAATCCATGGCAACCCCCACATCCACTTCAGGCTCTCGTGTCATCAGTCTGACTCCTGGAAAGTGGGGTTCGTTACTCCCCAGTTGGGAAAAGGGTACAGAAACCTTAGTGGCCTAGAAATGACCCCGGGGTACATGAAATTCAGCCAACCCCATCTGCCGGGGGATGGACTGTGCTTTTCAGAAGATGTGTTTAAAGGGGGGAGAGCCTCCCATGCCACTTTCCCTGAAAATGACTTTTCAGGTTTCCTAATCCACCTTCTCTTAATAAAACAGAATCTAATAGAAAAGTGAATTGGTAGTTTTTTTAAGAATAAGGTTCAAATTAGCTTGTAAATTCTCTGGACCAGACCAATTATTTTATTATAATAATTATTATTTTGTTATAAGGTTTTTGCTATCAGGCACATGCACTCACTGGAGAGAGACAGAGAGAGACAGTGAGAGGGAAAGTGAGAAATCACCCCCCATGGACAGATAGCCACACCACAGTCCCTACTCCTCCGATTCCCTCATGGGATTTTGGGTGTGAATGCACAAGTGCCCAGTGTGATTTTCAAGTCACCAGGTCCGGGACTTGAACTGCCATCAGCCATGGGGCAGTCAAGCACCTTAACCACCACACCATGTGCTGGGCCCCAGACCCATTATTATAAGTGCCTTAGAATTTTTTTTTTTGGAGAGGTTTTTGCTATAGGGCGCATGCGCTCGCCAGACAGACAGAGAGAGACAGAGAGACAGAAAGCGAGAAATCACCCCCCAGGGGGGATGGTCACGCCGCAATCCCTTCTCCTCCATTCTCCTCTCGGGATCTTGGGCATGCATGCACACGCGCCCGGCATGAGTTTTAAGCCACCGGGTCCGAGACGCGAACCTCGGTCGACTACGTGGGAGTCCAGCAACATAGCCGTTATGCTAACTGCTGGTTCCCAGTGCCTTAGAATTTTTAAGGCAAACAGTAAAGTACAAAACAAAAACATTTTAACTACATGAAGCTTGTTAAAATTTTTATTTATTGGGACCAGCAGTTAGCGTAATGGCTATGTCGCTGGACTTCCACACAGTCGACCGTAGTTCGAGTCCTGGATCCGGTGGCTTAAACTCACACCAGGCACATGTGCGTGCATACCCAGGATCCCGAGAGGAGAATGGAGGAGAAGGGATTGTGGCATGGCCATCCCCCCAGGGGATGATTTCTCACTCTTTGTCTCTCTTTCTGGTGAGCGCACACGCTCTTCAGCAAAAATGTCTCCAAAAAAAAAATTTTTTTTTAATGTATTTACTTTTTTAGTTTGCCAGAGTGCTCATGTGCTTGCCTGAGGGGGCAGTGGAGCAAAAAAAAACACTGCCCCCCGTGGAGAACGGTCACTCTGCAATCCCTTCTCCTGTCTCTCCCTGCTGTGGGAATTTGGGCACACACACACATGCCCAGCATGTTACTCGAGCCTCTCTGCCGGGACTGGAACAGTAGGTCACGTGGGGTCCAGTTCACACCACCCAGGCCACAGGCTGGCCCACTGTTGGAAACCTTTCATAGTTTGTTACCCACTGGAAAAGCCACCTTGTGACTAGATATTAGAATGTCTTCTCATCTGTTTTCTTTTCCCCTTTAAAAAAAAAGAAAATTCTCTGGGACCAGCAGGTGGCATGGTGGTTAAAGCCCTGGGCTCCCACATGGCTGCCTGTGTGTTTGAGTCCCAGGCCCAGCAGCGTGAAAATCATGACAGGCTCATGTGCATGTGTGCGTGTGCAAGATCTCAAGAGGAGAATGGAGGAGAAGGGATTGTGGCGTGGCCATCCCCCTAGGGGGTGAGCTCTCTGAGCTCTCACTTTTCCTTCCTTTCTTTCTCTCTCTCTCTCAGTGAGTGCAGGTGTCCTAGAGCAAAAACCTAAAAAAAGCAAGTTTTCCTAACAGGCATTACCCTAAAATAAATAAATAAACAAACGAGCAAAGGAAAGCTCATCAAGTACAATTTTGGAATTCAATGGGAAAACTCCGTTTTATATCTCGATGTTAAGAAGGCATTGACGGCGGAAGACCGTGGCCTGGGGTCCACCAGCGGCAGAGCTCCAGGGCAGACCTAGGCCATCCCGCAGGCAGGAGCGCTGTCCGAAATCTTCCACCACAACGGGAAGAAACAACCTCCAGTTCGGGTCTCGAAAACAGCAAAATGACGGAATAAAACGTTTTATGACTATTCCGTTTACTTCTGTCTTTTGAAAATGAACCAGCTTTGTTTTAGAGATACTGAATAAATGGAGTCGAAACTTCGAAACATTCCAAGGTCACTTCAGTACTTTCCTGTAACCCTGAGGAATGTTTAAGGCACACTTCCGCCCCAAGTGTTTGCTTATTTCTTGAGAGAGAGAGTGACAAAGACAAGCCCTCACCAGGGTGCCCCAGGGCATGATGACCATGCCCCAGCCCGGCCCAGGCAGCCGGCATCGCTGGGCGTGCGCACACCCAGTCCCGCTGCTCCACCCGGACCCAGCTGCGGGCTTGCACAGGGCTCTGGCCCTGGGGTCACTGCTGCACCACTGTGGCTGGCCGGGGAAGCTGTTTCCCTAAGAACTGCTGCCCGTTTTCAAGCCAGCTAGCTCTTAGTAATCTGTGCAGCCCACCTCACCTGGGGCGCAAGACTGGAAAGTAACTGTGTGTATTTTTAAAGTAACACTTTCCGTTACAGTCATTCCTGGGACAGCCTCCGAGCTGCCTTCCAGTGACTTCCACGGCTGCGTTTGTGGTTAACAGAGCCATTCCAAACCTTCCTCTCTCAAGTCAGCGTGGGTGGGTCTCATTCCACTGAAACAATATTCCCTCTAAGCCACTGACGTCACAAAATGCTTGAGCATTTTAGGGGGCGTGGAGCAGAGGGTGGCAGGGAGAGCAGATCCTCCTTGCCCTGTTTCGCACATCCTCCTTTAACTGGCAGACACGGATGCTGCAAGTCCACAGGAAAAATAGTGAAAACCCTGTCTGGTTACTGACCTTGGAACTTCAGCCATTACATTTCAACAGCTCTCCAGGGAGAGAGCCCACAGCAGACATGACCAGGAGGGGGAAGGCGGGAGGATGGTGGGCCAGCGGGGGCGGGGCCCAGGGCGGAAGGGGAGAGGCGTGCGAGAGGGTGTGATTCTAAAATACGTGGGCATAGCTTAGAATCGAAGGGATCTCAAGGCAGAGTTGGCTTCTTAAGACCTGAGTGAGCTAATACCTATTCGGGAGTTTAATTCCGATTTTATGCAATATAGAAAGAGAAGCTCTATTACACTTTTCATTTTAACAAACATCAACAAAACCATCTAAAGTGATGGTACCAGTGAATACTCCTGCCACCAGGGACCTTTTTTTTAATGTTGCTATTCCATTTCAGAAACATCGATACACAGGTGCAAGCACATGCGGCGGAAAATGAACGTTTATACAGAGATGAAATGCTTTGAGCAATTTTTCAGGTACTATTTGCCTATAGAGAATAAGAATTTAAATGACTCATTTTATTAAATACGATAGAATATCTGGTTTCTAGGAAGTCAGGGATTCCACAAAACTGGGTATTTCTGAGAGAAAGATTTTTGCTATCGGGCACATGCGCTTGCCAGAGAGAGAGAGACAGACAGTGAGAAATCACCCCCAGGCGGACGGCCACGCCACAACCCCTTCTCCTCCATTCTCCTCTTGGGATCTGGGGCACGCATCCTTGCCTGGAGTGAGTTTCAAGCCACCAGGTCCAGGAATGAACGGTGATCAACTACGTGGGCATCCAGCGCCTTAACCACGACGCCACCTGCTGGCCCACACAGACCTGGCTGTTGAATCGTTCCACGGTATTTCCACCTGAAGGAGCTCATCACGCCGCCTCTTCCCTGGGACAGTTTGGACTACTATTCAGCAAACACCCATCCCTCTCCCTTTCCCGCTGGTGGCCAAGGAGACGTGCAGAGGTGATAGGAAAACGGGCTTTGGATGTGCCCCTGTGACAGTTTACTCTCCTGCACCTCCTTACCCCCTGACGAGCTCCTGCCCCTTCATCCTGAGCCCGGGATAAACGTGCACCAATCAGATCGTTACTGGTCCCACGGGAAGGGGCTTGCCAGGCAGATAAGTAACCTAGGGCAGGGACGGCCAGGCGAACCCTGACTGGCCCGGTCAGCCTCACCCCGCCTCGACCCGAGAGCTGGGGCGTAGGCAGGCGGCCTGCTCGCAGCATGGAAAGCCTGCGTGGGGTCCCGATCCGTCCACTGAAACAGGCTCCCCACATGTCGGCCAGCATGACCTGGGTGAGGCCACCTCCCTGCCTGCGCCTCCCAGTCCTCCACCGTGGTTTTCGTCCTAGTTATAAACTCCGAACTAACCCCGATTTTTTTTTTTAAAGAGGTTTTTGCCCAGAGTGTGTGTACTCTCCAGAGACAGAGAGAGGGAAAGTGAGATATCAGCCCCCCGGGGACGGCCACACCGTAACCCCTTCTCCATTCTCCTCCAGGGCTCTTGGGCACGCATACACATGCACCTGGTGTGATTTTCAAGCCACCAGGCCCAGACTCAAACCACAAGTGGCCATGTGGGAGTCCAGCCATGTAGCCACTAGGCCCCCTGCTGGTCCCTGACCCTGAACTAAAGTTTCACAGGCTCAGCACCTTGCTTGGCTCTGATGTTACACTCTTTCCTCTCCTTCTGCTCACCTCTGACACTCAAGTCATCTTTTCATTCGTTCATTCACCAAATATTTTTCTTTTGGAGAGGTTTTTGCTATAGGGTACATGCACTCACCAGAAAGACAGAGAGAGACAGAGAGATAGAAAGCGAGAAATCACTCCCCAGGGGGGATGGCCATACCACAATCCTTTCTCCTCCATTTTCCTCTCAGGATCTTGGGCATGCATGCCCATGTGCCCGGTGTGAGTTTAAGCCACCAGGTCTGAGACTCAAACCACGGTTGGCTACACGGGAGTCCAGCGACATAGCCGTTACGCTAACTGCTATTCCCATTCATCAAATATTTACCGAGTGTCCTGGCTGCCAGGCATTCTCTAGGAGCTGGGAATACGACGACGAATACAACAAAAGTTTTGCTCCTTTAGATTCTACTGGGGAGAGATGGAGCCCACCAATAGCCATGTAGAAACAGCCAAGGAGAGGGGCCAGCTTTGTTCTGCACTCATGTGCATTGGAGTATTTTTTTTGGGGGGGGGGGGGGGGGGTAGAGGATTTTTGCTATAGGGCGCGTGCGCTCGCCAGACAGACAGAGAGAGACATAGAGACAGAAAGCGAGAAATCACCCCCCAGGGGGGATGGTCACGCCGCAATCCCTTCTCCTCCATTCTCCTCTCGGGATCTTGGGCACACACACACACGCGCCCGGCGTGAGTTTTAAGCCACCGGGTCCGGGACGCGAACTGCGGTTGATTACGTGGGAGTCCAGCGACATAGCCATTACGCTAACTGCTGGTTCCCTGCATTGGAGTATTTTAATAAGACCTAAACCTACTTTGTTTATGACGCCGCTGGGGGCCCCGTGCTTCTCAAAGCTTTACCTGTCCCCAAACGAAGTGTGTGAGACATGAACCGGCCACGATCTGAGTTGGAAAAGTCACAGACCAAGTGACGCAAAGCCCACACAGGAATCACCGACCTGGGACTGAAGCCCGGTCGAAGCCACCCTCCTAACCCAGTGGCTGGAGGAACTCGCTGTCTCTTCAGCACAGCGAAGGACTATGGAAGGAGCCACAGGGAACGCGTGGCACGTTCGCTCTGTAGAAGAACTTGTTCTCAGCTCGATCACAGGCTGCTCAGTTTCTCTTGCAGGATATATGAAATAGCTAAAACTAAACAAAGAGCTGTTATAATTTAAAAATAAATATGAAGAGTGCCATGAAATGTGATAAAGCATCATAAAGAAATACATACTGAGACCAGCAGTTAGCGTAATGGCTATGTCGCTGAACTCCCATGTAGCTGACCGTGGTACGAGTCCTGGACCCAGTGGCTTAAACTCATGCCGGTGCGTGTGCATGCGTGCCCAAGATCCCGAGAGGAGAATGGAGGAGAAGGGACTGCGGCGTGGCCATCCCCCCTGGGGGATGATTTCTCACTTTCTGTCTCTCTGTCTCTCTCTGTCTGTCTGGCAAGCACATGTGCCCTATAGCAAAAACCTCTCAAAAAAAAATACATATTAAGACAGGACTACATGGATCAGCCTCTCTGCTCAGTGTGAGCTGAAGTCCGGGGTGGGAATGAGCTTGTGGGGCTGCAGGAGCCACCACAGCTGGTCCGACTGCAGGGGCAGAGGGAGATGGTGGAGACAGGCTTAAGGAGCAGCAGGGACCAGACCTGAGGAAATGGGTACTTGCAACAGCGCCTGGGACGTGCCCATGCCTTCTCCCACATTCCGCTGTGGCTTCCCCTCTATTCAGAACCAAGCACGGCCTCTGTAGTATGCGAGACCCTGCCGGACCCTGCCCCAGTTTCCCTGTCTCACCCACTGCCTTCTGCTGTTCCTTCAGAGCCTGTCATTGGCTACGTGTGTTCTCATCTTACAGCTGCAAAAGTAAAAAATAAAAGCAGCTGACAGCCTGTCCCAGGGTGCTGGCTGGTGCGGCTAGCTTTCATACTTAAGTGAGAGCCCTCACCTCTCCAACCTCCCGATCTAGAGGAAGCCCGTTCACTTTCCACTATGTCAGTCTGTTTGACCCTAGAGGATAAAAACTTCACAGTACACCATAATGTGGTGGTCCTTCTTAAAAACGACGGCTATGGGGCACGTGATCCTTGATCTGATGATCACACACTGCATGCATGCTTTGAAAATCCATATGACGCCCACAAAGATGTATAACAATAAGTAAGAAGTAATGAAATTAATAAAACAAAAACTGCCAATCACACTCTTCCTTGTACAGTTTAAGTGTGGCATTATTACAACATTGTATATCCATCTAGTTATTTCATTTATTCACTAAAAACAAAAACAAAACCAAGTTAGATTCCACAATTAATGTTGTAGTATTTTCCAAACATTCTTTAGTGGAGAATTTTTATTACTTGTAAGCACTTTGAAATGTTGGCACTTAGAAAGCCTACATAAGACTGGAAAAACAACTTGTACTTTCAATTTTTTTTTTTGTAAAAATATGCAGGCAATCTTTTAGTTCAAAATATAAGTACCTATATTTTACACAGAAAATGTGGCTTGTACTGATAATAAAAATTGTGTTTGTTGGCTGGGATTTTAAGAAATGTCTCTACGATGCTATGGGTGCTTTTCAAGCATAAAATCTCAGAGTCATTGGGACCAGCAGTTAGCGTAATGGCTATGTCGCTGGACTCCCATGTAGTAGACAGCAGTTCGAGTCCCAGATCTGGTGGCTTAAACTCACACCAGGTGCGTGTACATGTGTGTCCAAGATCCCGAGAGGAGAATGGAGGAGAAGGGATTATGGCGTGCCCATCCTCCCCGGGGTGGGGGAGATTTCTTGCTTTCGGTCTCTCTGTCTCTGTCTTTATAGTGAGTACATGCATCCTATAGCAAAAACTCTCCAAAAAAAAAAAAAAAAACAACTCAGAGCCATTAAAATGCATACCACTGCATGTAAGAAGCTATAGCATGGACATGAGTTACTATAGGAAAACACCACGTACTGGGTGGTTTCAACAATCTATTTCTCACAGTTCTGGATGTCTGGAAGTCCAAGTTTCAGCCGAGTTAGGTCCTTGGTAAGGGCCCCCTTCCCACTGTGTCTTCACATGGTGAGAAGAGCTACTTTGCTTACTCTTTGGCCTCTTTTAGATAAAGGCACAGATGATATTTATGAGAGTTCTACCCTCATAACCTAATTGCCCCAAAAACTCCACTGCAAATACCACCCCACTGAGATCAGGGCTTCAACAGATACATTTTGTAGGGACACAACCACTCAGTCCATTGTGGGTACCTACAGTGGAAAACAAAGCCCAAGTAATGCCGTGCTAGGTCTGATCACTAATTACAAAACCATACCCAGTTTGTTTGTTTGGAGAGGTTTTGGCTATAGGGCACGTGAGCTCGCCAGAAAGACAGAAAGAGACAGAGAAACAGAAAGTGAGAAATCACCCCCCAGAGGGGATAACCACACCACAATCCCTTCTTCTCCATTCTCCTCTCAGGATCTTGGGCGCGCACGCACACACGCCTGGCATGAGTTTAAGCCACTGGGTCCAGGACTCGAACCACAGTCAACTACGTGGGAGTCCAGGGACATAGCCATTATGGTAACTGCTGGTCCCCTGTATTCAGTTTTCTAAGCTTCAGTTTCTGACCTGTACGATCCAAATAATGACCACCTTCCTAATAAAACTCAAAGAATTAAATTATGTTTGAGAATAATCTGATATATTTTACATGAACCTGTTTTGATCATTTAAGAAGAGTGTAAATATGAATATGGGACATGTCCAAATCAGTACAAGAGAGACAGAGCCAGTTCACAATGAGCTGTAGTCTCTCTCTCTCTTTTTTTTTTTTAAGAGATTTTTGCTATAGGGTGTGTGCGTTCGCCGGGGAGGCAGAGAAAGACAGAGACAGGAGGTGAGAAATCACCCTCTGGGGGATGGCCACACCACAATCCCTTCTCCTCTATTCTCCTCTTCGGATTATGGGCATGCACGTACATGCACCCAGCGTGAGTTTTAAGCCACCGGGTTGAGGACTCAAACCGTGGTCAACTATGTGGAAGTCCAGCTATGTAACCATTACACCATCTGCTGGTCCCAAGAGCTGTAGTCTCTTAATTTCTTCCTCTTAAAACCAGGTGCAATTTGGCTATGAAGACAGGGAGAATCAGCTCTAAATATCTTCTAAGTCGTTTTTCTCTGTTGGCTGGCTGCGGCCTGGAAGGGGACACACAGTCCATCAGAGAAAACTTTCTCAACCGTTGGGTTCCTCTCCACCTCTGCTTACCCGTCCCAACCCCAAACCAAGTGAGAACGCGTAGGAGACACGCTGAGATACACAGCTGCCCTCCTTGCAGGCCATTCCTTCATGGCCCTCGAAGTCCCTGCCGTATCATCTGCGGTACCCACAGGACATGCCTTACATTAATGCTCTTCAAGGTCATGGTTTCATGGTATTAGGCTGCACTACTATTGAACTCAAACAGAGATCTGTTAAAAATGCAACATAATGTATAAAACCTAAATTAAAAAATAAACTTCACTGAGCCAGCAGGTGGCATGGTGGTTAGAGTGCTGGACATCCCCATGGCCACCCGTGGTTCCAGGCCCAGACTTGGTGGCTAGCTTTCCCATTTTCCCTCTCTCTCTGTCTCTATCAAGTGAGTACACACACCCTAAAGAAAAAAAGTTTTAAATATAAAAATAATAAATAAAATGAAATAAATAATTATTAAAAAATTAAACGTCACAAGTGTCCACATTTGACTTTTGAGATACTTTTTTTTTTTTCAAGCAGTCATGGTTCTAAAAGTCAAAACCAAGCTTGGGGGACCAGCAGTTGGCGTAATGGCTATGTCACTGGACTCCCACGTAGTCGACCGCGGTTCGCGTCCCAGACCCGGTGGCTTAGAACTCACGCTGGGCGTGTGTACATGCGTGCCCAAGATCCCGAGAGGAGAATGGAGGAGAAGGGATTGCGGCGTGACCATTCCCCTGGGGGGTGATTTCTCGCTTTCTGTTTCCCTGTCTCTCTCTTGTCTGTCTGGCAACCGCACGCGCCCTATAGCAAAAACCTCTCAAAAAAAAAAAAAAAAAAAAAAAACAAGCTTGGGGTTAGCTTTTCCTTCATGGAAGTCCTATGGGAACGCTCGGTCTTCAGATCTGTGGTAGTCACCTTGTCACTGGGGTCTCAGCAGGAAGGCCGCCTTTGCCGAGGGGCCCCCTCCGATGACCTAGCTATCACTCCCATGTTGTCAGTACATTGTGCACTGGGCACCGTCGTAACGACTCTCAAATTCATTGATGTTTTGCACACCTTGACGTCTGCTGATGAGCTGTGTGAGGTCAGGGATCGTTCTAGACTCTAGGACCAGACTGTCCCACAAACCCCTCCGTCCTGGCACCTGAGCACGTGAACTTGTCGCTACACGAATTAATACATGGGGCAGGCCGTGGTTTACCCCGTGCAGGCTCTGAACCATGTGCTTCCTAAGTATCCCACCTGCCCTCCTACTCACATCTGTCAATGGTAGGAATTATTCTCCTTGTACTGATGAAGAAAGGCTCACGGAGGCCAAGGTGCAGCAGGTCAAAGCCTGAGCTCTCCCCCTTCCGACGAGGGATTCTGATTTCTCTCCAGTCTCTCTCTCTTAAAGTTGTGCTACAGAGCACGTGCACTCACCGGAGAGAGAGATAGAGAGAAGGGAGGTGAGAAATCCTCCCTGGGGGGTGGCCAGCCAGGCCATAATCCCTTCTCCTCCCGTCTCCTTTTGTCATTTTGGGCAAAAGATCTGTGGTAGTCACCTTGTCACTGGGGTCTCAGCAGGAAGGCCGCCTTTGCCGAGGGGCCCCCTCCGATGACCTAGCTATCACTCCCATGCTGTCAGTACATTGTGCACTGGGCACCGTCATAACGACTCTCAAATTCATTGATGTTTTGCACACCTTGACGTCTGCTGATGAGCACACCCTCATCCGCCTGGTTTGCAGGGACTCAAACAGCGCTGGCGGCCCTGGGGGATTCAGCTGCCTTAACCTCCAGGGCCCTCTCTGAGTCTATCACCAGCTATCACAGAATTGATCACAGTCTCGGGGTTTATACCTTGAGTTTCATTTGTTGGAATCAAATGCATGAGGAAAGCAGGGGAAAAAAAAAAAAAAACCCAGGAAGTTCAAACAAGAGGGTGTAATGGACACACCCTCCTTACCTACAGCTCAGCGGGTAAACAAGGGCGGATGTATGGGCCAGTGTGACTTACTGGTTTAGGAATGACTGAAAAAGGGCACGCAGCCTGGCTATCTAGGAAATCTCTCGGATGCCCCAGTCCTCTCCGAAATCTGGTTTTGAATAGTCTGTGAAATAATCAGGTATTCTCTCTCTCTCTCTCTCTCTCTCTCTCATTCTCTCTCTCTCTGTCTCTCTCTCTCTCTCTCTCTCTCTCGGTGCCCTTCTGGCTCATTTCGACAAGTTCACGCCCTTTCTCCTCTCCCCGTGAGGAGTAAGCTGGAAGAGCCCCGAGGAAGCCTGGAAGCGCAGCAACGTTGAGCACACACACCAGTCGTTCCCGCCCCGCTCTCTGCCCCTTCCTCCCGACGTCTTTACCGGCCATCAGAGCCGGGCCCAAGGAACACGGCCACTTGGGCGGGCACGCCCCTCCGCCGGACCTCCCCAGCGGGTCCCCTGCAGACCGCCGGCGGGGACCGTGCCCAGAGAGTCGCAGTCGGGCGGAGGCCTACCCCCACCCAGCAGGCGGCGAGAAGAACCCACCCAGACTGCGCCCAGGGCCCGGTGTCCTCTGCCTTCCGCTGTCGCCGCAAGCAGCGGAGAGGTGACAGCGCAGCGAGGCTGGGGGGCTGGAAGGGTAGAGGGGAGGCGGGCGGCCCACGCGGGTCCCGCGGTCCGGGCGCCTGAGCTCGCGCAGCGCGACTCCCGAAGCCCCCCGGGACCCCAGCCATCCGGTGAGGTCGGCCGCAGACCCTGGAAGTGAGTCCGAGTCAGACGGGACCACGTCTCCCGCGGCACCCTCGTCCCCCTCCACACTCAGCACGCCGTAAAGTACACGGTCCCCTCCCGAGAGAGTGCGAGTCCGTGTCGTTGGCCTCGGACTTCCCACGGGGCCCGGAATGTCGCAGGAACCAACTGGCCAGACGGCCGAGTGACAGCCACACGACCCTCTGGCTGCGCGGAGTCGGGGCATCCCCTTGTCGCCTGCCCAGGTGCCCCGGTCCGCCCCCTGCTAGCCTGACCTCCCAGACGCTCACCTTCTCGGCAGGGCGCTCCGGGCGGCAGCCTCACCTGGCCCCCCATGGCCCCGGACGCGCTTTCCCCGCGCGGGCGCTCGCGGCTCACCCACCTGCGCTCCTCTCCCCATAGACGCGCGTCCCCGAGCGCGGGGCTCCGAGCTGGGAGAGCGGGCCCCGCCCCCGGCGGCCTCAGCCAATGGGGTGGCTGGGCGGGGCCAGCGCGGGCCACGCCCCTGCAGGTCGGGGCTCGCCCAGCCAGAGGCTTCGCGGCTGCTGGCTCCGGTCGCGGCTGGGACCGGCGGGAGGGCCGTCTGCTCCTGGGGACGGCGGCTGGGGCCGCGAGATGCAGGGCGCACCTTACGGGCCACAGCGTCTGGCCGCGCAAGGCCGCTGCGGCGACCCGGGAGCTCAGTGCAGTAGGGGCTGCGCCGGGGCCCCTCTGGCTCCTCCCTGGTCAGAGGTCTCCTGTGCCGGATCTGAGTGCCCTGCCGGCGTCTGGAAGCCTCCGGGTGCTCGCGGCTTTGCACCGAAGCTGCGGGGGCTGGCTTTCTGCGCCGGTGACCATGCTAAAATGTGTTCTCGGGGCTTCCAAACAGACCTGGCGGTGCTATCGGCTCCTCACTGCGCCAATCCTCTACTCCCCTTCCTCTGCACCCTCCACCCCAACCCCGTTTTTGAGTCATGTAAGGGAAAAGCAACGGGCAAACTGAAAAGACCAATTCCTACTAACAGTACGGCGAACACCTACGGGAGCGTGTTGTACCCCTCACTGGCGGGCGCCATGGCCCCGTTACAGGCCCTTAACCCCCAGTTTGCAGGTGAGGGGTCAGAGGTAACGGGCATGGGGTTGAGTAACCTAACCAAGGTTAGAACACTTGGGAGGAGGACTTTATGCAAAAATGAATAAACAAATAATAACAATTTTTTGAGAAGTTTTTGCTTTAGGGCGCGTGCGCTCACCAGGCAGACAGAGACAGAAAGCAAGAAATCACCCCCCAGGCGGGGATGGCCACGCCGCAATCCCTTCTCCTCCATTCTCCTCTCGGGATTTTGGTCACACACGTACATGCACTGGCGTGAGTTTAAGCCACCGGGTCCGGGACTCGAACCACGGTCGACTACATGGAAGTCCAGCAACATAGCCATTATGCTAACTGCTGGTCCCAATAACATAATATTTTAAAAGCGTGGGATGGGACATTACTGCCAAAACTTCACCACAGGAACGGGGGTGTCCGGCGTTTCCCCATGAGGAAAGTACTGTCCTCAGCTCAGCTTGCCTTGGCTCTGGCAGGGCGTCCACACTGCAATTCGCTGTCACCTGAGTTTCCTAGCAGAGGCCTCCAGCTCCCCCTGTTCCTAGGCCATGGGAGAAGAGTTAAGAACAATTAGCCCAGCCATCCAAGGCCCACGTTTTACCTGTGGATGGCTTTGGGCAGAAGGACACCGGGAAACGGCAGGGTTGAGAGGAGGGCGACCAGCCAGTGTGGGAAATCAAGCCTTAAAACGAAGACCTCTGAACATCCCCTCTGGACATACAAACGGAAACTTCCTGGGACCAGCAGATGGTGTAATGGTCACTGGACTCCCACTCGGCCAACCACGGTTTGAGTCCTGGAGCTTGGAAATTGCTGCTGGGTGCGGGCGCTGGAGCCCAGAATCACCAGTGTAGAAGGGATTGTGGTGTGGCCACCCCCGCCCCCCGGGTGATTTTTCTATTTCTGTCTGTCACCCTGGCGAGTGCACATGCCCTAATAGCAAAAAGCTTTTGAAAGAAAAAAAAAAGGAAACTTACCAAAGATCGAGGATGACAGTAAACATGACCTAAGGTATTTATTGCTCTTTACTTAACAGACACTTAAATAGCATTTACTATGTGGCAAGCACTATTCTAAGCACTTTATAAATACCTGCTTTTCAGGTTCTCATAAAAATCCTGTGAGGGGGACGAGCAAATAGTATAATGGTTATGTCGCTGGACTCCCATTTAATTGAACACAGTTGGAGCCCTGGACTCGAACTTAAAACTCACACCAGACCCTTGTGTGCCTGTGCCCAAAATCCCCAGAGGAGACAGGAGGAGGAGGTATGGCCATCCCCCCGGGGGTGATTGCTCGCTTTCTGTCTTTCTGTCTCTCCAGTGAGCGCACACACCCTATAGCAAAAATCTCTCTTAAGAAGAACAATCCTGTGAGGTAGATACTGCTATTGTCCCCACTGTACAGCGAGCACGCAGTTTAGGCCACTGCTCTGTGGACATGTGACCAGGAAGGATGGAGCTGAGTTTTGATTCAGAGCCTATTTTCTTAACCCATCTAATGAGTGAACACTTAAAAAAGAAAAGTAATGGGTCAGCCAGTGATGTGGTGGTTAAGGCCATTGGCTCTCACGGGGTGAAGTCTATGGTTCGAGTCCAGGACTCAATGGCTTGGAAACACGCTGGGCACGTGTGCTCCAAATCCTGAGATGAGAGTGGAGGAGAAGGCTTTGTGGCATGAGCATCCCCCTGGTGGGCAATTTCTCACTTTCCCGCTCTCTCTATTCTATGACAAAAATCTAAAAACAAACAAACAAACAAACACGAACAAATGAACAAAACGAAAATTAATAGACATGTACCTTTGAGATGAATTTCTTTAGAAATCGAATTCTGAGGCTGGCAGGTGGCATGGTAGTTAAAGCACTGTACTTCCACATGGCTGACCATGGTTTGCGTTCTGGACCTGGTGGCTTGATTTCTCACTTTCACTTCCTCTCTCTCTCTCTGGTCAAATTAAAAAATAATAATAAATTTTGGGACCAGCAGTTGGCATAATGGCTATGTCTCTAGACTCCCATGTAGTTGACCGCAGTTCAAGTCCCAGACCTGGTGGCTTAAATTCACACTGGGTGTGTGTGCGTGCGTGTCCAAGATCCCGAGAGGAGAATGGAGGAGAAGGGATTGCGGTGTGGCCATCCCCCCTGGGGGGTGATTTCTCGCTTTCTGTCTCTCTGTCTTTCTGGTGAGTGCATGTACTGTATAGCAAAAACCTCTCAAAAATAACAATAATAATAATACATTTAAAAAATTAAATAAAGTAATTTTTTTAAAAAAAATTGAATTCCAGTTTTATATAAAGGTCTATTTTAGGTGGAAGAAGATTTGCTCTAATTGTCATTTTTTAATTATGAAAATAAAAGAAAAACACCCAGGAAAAATAAATATTTTAACTTGTTTTTAACCTGTTTTCCCATTGAAATGTGGCTTAGCAGAAATTTTATAAGGTATTTTCCTTCTCTGCCTATTTCAAGATGATTTTGATCACGGCACCCCATTCTGTCATCAGGAACATTAATTTGGAAGTTTTATTCCCGCCAAAAGCGTGTTGGATATTTAACTAAAAGAAGGACATTAAAAGAAATCCCAAACTAACCCACTCCATGATTCTGGGGAAATCTGTTTTCTGACTGGAAACTTAGGCAGTGATAGTAAGCGAGGCCCTCTGCAGTGTCAGCCCCTGTCTTTCGGTCTTCGTGTTTGGTCACCTCGACCGAGTGGTGGTGGTCAGATAACGATCCATAGGGTCTTAAGTTGACAAGAGACAGGGCCGGGAGGGTCTCCGCTGTGACATTTCTAACTCTCAGCTGCCTCCTCGTGGGGAGGCTTGAGGTGCTTGGGGCAGGGATGGGGTGACCACACGTTAGAGACGGGGCTTGATCTGCGAAACACGACAGTCCTGCTAGCGCCGGGCCTAGCCTGCTGCTGGCTGTTCATGATCCTTGTCTTTCCTCACTCAGTCTAGTTAGGGGGCTACCCATTTTATTTCTCTAAGAACCAACTCAACGTTACTGACTGGCTTTACTGATATTTAAAATTTTCATTGATTTCTGCTCTTATAGTTCTTCCACTTCTACTTTGAGTTTAATTTGCTATCCTTTTTTTTGTTTCCAGAGTGAAAACTCTGTTTTTTGTTTGTTTGTTTGTTTGTTTGTTTTTTCCCTTAGAGAGATTTTTGCTATAGGGCTCATGCACTCGCTGGAGAGACAGATAGAGACAGAAAGCGAGGAATCACCCCCAGGGAGATGGCCACGCCACAATCCCTTCTCCACAATCCCTTCTTTTCCCTTCTCCTCTTGGGATTTTGGGCATACATGCACACATGCCCAGTGAGTTTTAAGCTGCCAGGTCTGGGACTCAAACCACGGTCAACCACGTGGGAGTCCAGTGACATAACTATTGTACCATCTACTGGTCTCCCAAAGTGAAAACTTAGAGATCTGATTTAAAATCTTTATTCTCTTCTCCTTCTTCTTCTTCTTCTTCTTCTTTTTCTTCTTCTTCTTCTTCTTCTTCTTCTTCTTCTTCTTCTTCTTCTTCTTCTTCTTCTTCTTCTAGAGAGAGAGATTTTTTGCTATAAGTGTGTGCACTCACTGAAAAGATAGACAAATAGCAAGAAATCACCCCCCAGGAGGGATGGCCACACCACAGTCTCTTCTCCTCCATTCTCCTCTCTAATCCTTGGGCATGTACACACATGCACCCAGAGTGAGTCGCCCAGATGTGTTCAATAATTAAATCTAGTTGTCTTAGACATTTTGCCAAATTTCAATCATATTAAAACCATAGTTTTGGAACCAGCAGGTGGCATAGTGGTTAAGGTTCTAGACACTCACATGATCAACCATGGTTCAAGTCCTGGACCTGGTGGCTTGAAACACTCTGGGCATGTGTGTCTGTGTGCCCAGAATCCCAAGAGGAGAATGGAGGAGCAGGGATTGCAGAGTGGCCATCCCCCCAGGTGGATGATTTCTCATTTTCTCTCTCTGTCTCTCTGTCTCTCCAGTGAGCACATGTGCCCCATAGCAAAAATCTCTCTTAAAAAAAATAAACTAATTTAAAAAATTGTTTTATGGGTTTTAAAATTGTCATTATGAAAGTATATTTGTTCAAATGAGGACAATATATATTCTATTTAACAGTTCATTGATTTTAAATATTTAGGCATGTAGTGTGTAGGCCTCTGTATGTCCCCTTGCCCCAAGAGCACCTGTGGGCGAAGTGACAGCAGCAACAGATTTCATGAGTACCATGTAGATGGTTGGCATATCCGAGCTGGTGCAGTAACTGCCCTAAATCATCATATTCCACTGTAGAGTCTGCAGGAGCCTCTAGGCTTATTTAAGGTACAAAGTTAAATGGTCTGAAATGTTTTTGTATTTACTTAAAAGATTTAAAACCTTACGACCCCCGGGGACAGTCATACACTCTTTACTGACAGATTTTTGTCCCTACTCTTGAGTTTCTTGGAGCATTTTTGTATTTTTTCTTTCTTTTTTTCTTTCTTTTTGGAGAGGATTTTGCTATGGGGTGCATGAGCCACCAGAGAGACAGAGAGACAGAAAGCAAGAAATCACCTCCCCCGGGGGGGGATGGCCACTCCGCAATCCCTTCTCCTCTCGGGACCTTGGGCACGCACGCACACGCGACCGGTGTGAATTTAAGCCACCAGATGCAGGCCTCGAATCGCAGTTAACTACATGGGTGTCCAGTGACTTAGCCATTACGCTAACTGCTGGTCCCCATATTGGTCATGTTATTAAACTAGACGTTTAATAGTACTGCTGTGAGTGGTTAATTTAAGAGTGAGCTCCAGGAAATTGTCTCACAGGTAAATAATGACGGTCTCAAGAGTGACTTGTAATTGAGGACCCAGTTTATGCCAGACGTGGTCTGAAGTTTTATGTGCATTTTCTCTAATGACCATAACTTTGGTTAGAAGGATTCCTTCCCATTCTAGGGAACCAGCAGTTAGCGTAATGGCTATGTCGCTGGACTCCCACGTAGTCGACCGCAGTTCACGTCCCGGACCCGGTGGCTTAAAACTCATAATGGGCGCGTGTGCATGCGTGCCCAGGATCCCAAGAGGAGAATGGAGGAGAAGGGCTTGCGGTGTGACCATCCCCCCTGAAGGGTGATTTCTCACTATGTCTCTGTCTGTCTGGCGAGCGCACGCGCCCTATAGTAAAAACCTCTAAAAAAAAAAAAAAAAAAAAAAAAAAAAAAAAGAAGGATTCCTTCCCATTCTACTGAGGAGAAAAAACAGAGGCTTTGGAAAGTTAAATAATTTGCCCAAGACCACCGTGGTGTAACTGGCAGAGCCAGGATGCAAATCTGCATTAGTCTGACTCCCAGGTCCACCGAGTTCCCAATATTCTGAGATGCTAGCAATGCCAGGTGCTAACGTTTGACCACTTAGCTGCTTCTGTATATGTAAGAGAAGTCATCAGAAATCCACCAGTTAAATTCAGACACGGTACTGATTGATTTACTTTATAATGTTTAATCGTTTGTAAGGGTCTTATCATTTCAGCTGCCGTTAAAGATGATACCTCAGTAACCACACAACCCTTAGGAGTAGGATTGCGACTTCACAGTGAATCAAAATTGTGTTTTCTTTCTGTGTTTAGTGGTGAAGAGTTCTGGACCCTGATTCCGTGCAAACGTAACTTTCAGGGGTTTGGCTTTATAGACTGGATACTCATGTTCTGTGGTTGGTGAGTTTCCTTCTAAACATATGAACCTGAGATGTGGAATCATAATCGAAGGCAGTGTACCCATCAGCAGGCATCGAGTCTGAGGCGGAGTACCTTGGTTTTGGTAGACGGTTTATACATCACGTTGGTCAATTACTGAAGACATAGAGCGTTCCGTAATCTGCCCTCCATAATACAGCTTGCCAGTGGAAATTGGGGTTGAACCGAAGATTGCTAATGTCCAAGCTGATGCTGCTGACAGTGAAGCTAAACTGCCTTTCAAAGCGGGCAATGTAATGGGTATACCCATGCCTAGTGCCTAGCGTGTAATACTTACAATCCATTTGAAAAAGTGTATTCATTGATTTCTTCCATAAGAAAGAGCAATAGGAGAGAGAGAGATCCTCAACAAGGTCTTCAGGCGAAGTCTACACCCCTGGTCTCAGCGGGCCTGGATCTTGGTCAGGCTCCGTGGGTACAACCAGGGTGGGGGCAGAAAGAGAGGTAAGGGGGCGGGAGCATCTGCCTCTGTGCCTAGACAGAAGCCAGTCACGGCAGAAAATTCCCCAGCAGGGTAAGGTAGGTAGATGGGAGGTTTCCAGCAGGGATGTCTAGCTGGTTAAGCCACATTTGATTTAGCCAATGAGATGAATCAGTGGGCCGTGCCACATGTGATAGGGCCAATGAGATGAGAGCAGTTGTGGGGCCAGCCAATGATCAACCAACATGTCCCCCCCAAGGAATTACATACCTGTGGAAAGTAGCCCATGGCGCCCTCAATCACTCTGTCTCTCTCAGGCGTGGCCGGCTCCTACTTTTCCAGAGCGTGCTTTCACTTTTACTAAACAAACTACCCTTTGCTCTCTCTCTGTTTGTTTCATTCAATTCTTTGTCTGAATCACCAAAACCTGGACATTGCCAAAGTCATCCTACAACAGCGTGTTTGGGGGGTTAGGGGACAAAGTCGAGACTTTTCTATTATGGGGACAGTTACACCACCACCTGGCTACACTCCATTAAAAAAAAAAAAAAAAAAACTGGAATAAAAACAATAACATTTTATCAATTTTGCATGTTACTTATTATTTGTTAAAGAATTATTTAATTTAATTTTATTTATGATTACCCTTAATTTGACTAGAGAGAGAGAGAAAGGAAATGTGAGAAAGTAAGCCAGCAGGTCTGGGACTCAGACCATGGTTGGCCATGTGGGAGTCCAGCGCCTTAACCACCATGCCACCTGCCACCTGCCAGCTGCACGTTACTTCTTTTGGACTCAAATTGAGATCTTTAAGTGAGGAAAACTAATAGGTACTAAATGAATGCACATTGAACAAATTATATTGGTTCACGTTAGCTACTTGGGAGGAGGCAGTCTGATGAAATTATGGATCATTTCAGGAAAAGAATGCATTTTCACGTACATACCAAATTGTGCTCTAATGTCACAGGGTCCTGGCCCTCAGGACTCTGCCAAGGAGATCTGTCCACGACCCTGTGCACTCAGGGGGCTGGGGAAGGCACTTCCATTTATCTTCCATTTATCTCAGTCTCTCTCTCTCTCTCTCTCTCTCTCTCTCTCTCTCTCTCTTTTTTTTTTTTTTACAGATTTTTGCTATAGGGCACGTGCGCTTGCCCGAGAGACAGAGAAAGACAGAGACAGAAAGTGGGAAATCACTTCCCAGGAGGGATGGCTACGCCGCAATCCCTTCTCCTCCGTTCTCCTCTTGGGATTTTAGGCATGCACGCACACGTGCCCGGCGTGAGTTTTAAGTCACCATTCTGGAACTCAAGCAGCAGGCGACTCCATAGGATACCAGTGACATAGCCATTACACCATCCGCTGGTCCCTCCATTTCTCTCTTTATTAATATTGCAACCCTCAGAGCTGTTCATTTCTTCTTGGTTGTAACCTGAATAGTAAGTAATGAGAATGCAGAAATATTCTTCATTCCAGTGACTATTACTGAGACGCCAACAGACACAACTTCTTATTTTCCAAAGAGAACTAATCTCCCCCCAGCCCAGGCCTGACCTTCCGGGTGTCCCCCTGGAGGCTGACCTGCGATCTCCTCTTCGTTACCGCAAGGTGGAAAACCTAAGTGAGCCTGGACCCAACTCTTTCACTCACGTCCCTCATCCAGCCACTCAGCAGCTCTTATTTCTTCTACATTATAAACACATCCAGAGGGGCCGACAGGTGGCATGGTGGTTAAAGTGCTGGACTCCCACACAGAAGACCACGGTTCCAGTCCTGGACCCTGCAGCTTGAAAAGCACAAGGATGCGTGTGTGTGCATGCCCCAAATCCTGAGAGGAAAATGAAGGAGAAAGATAGAGGTGTGGCCAGTCCCCGGAGGGGGTGATTTCTCACCTTCCCTCTCTCTGTGTCTCTCTCTCCTTTTCAAGCACCCCCTGCCCTATGGTGAAAAATAAATAAATAAATAAACCCAGAAGCTGTGCATTCTCACCACTCCATGTCTGCCGACTTGGTGTGAACCACGGGCACCTGTCACCGACCTGTCACTGAATTACTGCAATAGCCTGGAACTGTTCTCTACAGCGGGGTCCCCAACCCCGGCTGCAGACATGGGCAGCTTGGTGGCCCAGTGGGGGCCAGGCTGCAGACTGGCTCACAGAGGGCTGTGGAAGGCAGTTCCGTTTGTCTCTGTCTCGCTATGTCTCTGTCTCTCTCTTTTTAAGAGATTTTTGCTATAAGGCACTTGCGCTTGCTGGAGAGACAGAGAAAGACAGAGACAGAAAGTGAGAAATCACCCCCCAGGAGGGATGGCCACACCTCAATCCCTTCTCCTCCATTCTCCTCTCAGGATTTGGGCATGCACACACACGCGCCCAGTGTGAGTTTTAAGTCACCATGCTGGAACTCAAGCTGCAGGTGACTACATGGGAGTCCAGTGGCGGATGAATGGGGGGGGGGCCTCGTCTGCACTTGCAGCCCCTCACCGTTACTCGTGCAGCCACCTGGGCTCTGCCTGCAGCCGGGCACCGAGCACCGTATATTGGGGTGCTAGATTCCCGTGAGAACAGGAACCCCGCTGGGTGAGTGTTTCACTGGATGTTGCAATGCAGTAGAGGTGGCAGTGGGGGCATGTGGATGTGGTGCTTTTGGGTCATCCCGGGTGGCCCTCCACCCTACCTTGGCCTCCGGAGGGATCGTCTTCCACGAGGCCTGTCCCTCGCTTGGAGAAGGTTGGGCACCACAGCCCTACAGCTCTGTCTTCCAAGTCCTCCACGCCCTGGCTCCCTCCTCCCCGTTCCTCCCTCCTCCCTGCCTTCCTTCCCACACCGCAGCACGGTCCTGTGTACACAGGGCAGCCTGGTCCCCCAGAAGCTGGCGTGGCCCGTCTGTCACCTGACCCGGGAAGGTCTCCGCTGGTGAGGGCTTCCCTGGGCAAGGCAGTCCTGTCCCCCACCGTGGTCTCCCCCTTCACCTTGCTTTCTCCTCTTTCTTTTGTAAGAGAGGTTTTTGCTCTAAGGTACTGCGCTTGCTGGAGAGACAGAGATAGCGAGAACTCACCCCCTGGGGGGATGGCCGTGCCACAGTCCCTTCTTCTCTATTCTCCTCTTGGGATTTTGGGCATGCACACACATGTACCTGGTGTGAGGTTTAAGCCACTGGGTCTGGGACTTGAGCTGTGGTTGACTACGTGGGAGTCCAGCGGTGTAACCATTATGCCATCTGCTGGTCCCTTGCTTTCTTCCTCATCTCATCACTAACCACAACCCGACTCCCCTGTGTCTGCCTCTTTGTGTCTCTCCCCTCCCCTAGAACCCATGCTCCACAGGCAGGCCCTGCCTCTGGCTGACGGCTAACTCCCGTGTGCTTCGACATGCCTGGCGCTGGTGAGGATCTGCAGGATGGACGGCATGCACTGCCTCAGGTCACACACGGAGGTACCGTCACAGACGGCGGGGACAGTCCCTCAGCTCGTGCAGTTTACAGTTCTCACAGCAGGGACGGACAGAGCATTACTTACATGGCGTTGGACTATTGTGGTTGTCACCGATACTATGGCTGATGTGCTGGAAACAGACTATCAAAAATTTGATCATTTAGGGGCAAAAGCCAGAACCTCTCAAATCCTGTCATTTCCAAATAAAAACAGAGCCAGGGGGTCAGCAGGTGGCGTGGTGGTTAAGGGGCTGGGCTCCCACACGGCTAACTGGCAGCTTGCTTTCTCATTCTCTCTCTCTCTCTCTCTCTCTGTGTGTGTGTGTGTGTGTGTGTGTGTGTGTGTGTGTCTTGTGAGCACATGTGCCCTATAGCAAATTAAAAATATAATAACAAATGAAATTAATTAAATAATCCTTAAGAAACCCCACAGAGTCAATGTCATGCAAATGAGCATGTACAGTCAGAGGCAGTTTCAATAGGATCATGAAGATTTAGAGAGAGCTGACAAAGCAAGACAGAGCCAGATTAAAAGTGGCCTGCTGAGGAGGTAATCCCTCCTGGCCGCCTTCTCCTCTCAGTCAAGGTTACTGCAGGTCTCAGGAAAAGGGATCCAGCCAGCCACGCCTCCGAGGGGCCACGGGGCGCAGAGGCACACGCGCCCCCTCTGCAGTGGAGTACGTCAGAGGCACGTCCGACGTGTGCGTTCTGTATGTGAGACGACATCTCCTGCTGACCCTACTTCAGCTGAGAGAATGTGAAGTCCTCGGCCCTGTCCACTCCGCCTGGAACCTTAGGGCTCCTGGACCCCACGCCCTCCGCCTGGCCTCGCCTCCCTGTGGTCTCTGAGGGCTCCTGTCTGTCCCCAGACCTCAGAACACTACGTGGGAAGGAGCCCACGCTGGGGTGCAGGCCACGCCGTTATGAAGGTTATGCTTTTACACGTTTAAGCACTCCACACACCTACAACATAGATTTTTATTTACAACATAGAAGTAAATGGTTTTGCTTAGTCACTTTTTGGTAGAGTTACGTAAGTTATTTACAAATGGGGTAGAAAAATGACTCTACGTCTTTCCATAAGTTATTTATTTTTTAAGTTTTTAAAATTTTATATATTTCTTCTGAGGGGGGGGGCAACGTGAACCTCTGGCAATGAAAGAAAATCAAGGGAAGGTGAGATGACGCCCTCCAGGCCACACGGCAAGCGCGCGCTGGCACAGGTGTGGCGGCCGCGTGCGTGATGATACTGGGGTCCTGGTGTTTTGGCAAAGAATGGAAGGAAACACACCAATGGTGAAAGGAAAAGGTAGTTTATTGGGTAAAAGTGAAAATGCACCCCGAGGGGGGCCTGGGCAGGCAGAGGGAGGGCCCCGAGGCCGGCAGCTGCGTCCTGCGGGGTTTACCCGCGGTCACGCGGGCTGATCACGGCGGGTCCAGCTCTCGTCCCACCGCTGTGTCCCGTGTGGCTGGGCCCGCGGGTTCTCACTGGCTGCGTAGAATCGGGCTTAGGCTGCCAGTCACCCCATTAATCGCCTGCCTATGTCCCTCATGCGGGAATTCTCTGCCCTGACCCATTTTCCTGCCTAGCCACACGGGCAGGTGCTCCGGGCCCGCACCCGCTTCCCTTTGCTGGCTTTCTCCTGCCTCACCGGAGCGCAGGGTGCCGGGGCGACCAGGCCCGGCTCCCACGGTGGGACATGGTTGTCTCATGCTCGAGAAGAAATAGAGAAGCCAACACAGAGAGGGGAAAGCAGAGGTTTATTGAAGGAGAGGGAAGGGAAAACAGGGCTCCCAAGAAGAGAGGGGTCTCTGAAATGGGTTGCCAAAGAAGAATTGGGGAGGGGGCAGAATCTTGGTCAGGATTCTTTTTCTGGGCTTGTTCTAGGTGGGGCTTGCGCACCCACGTGGTTTCCTCGTGGTTGGTGGGGGAGGACACCTGGCGGATAGGCTGTTACTCTCCTAATTTTGGAATGGGTGTGAAGGTAAGAGATTCATCCTCTAGACGCTTCGGGCCATCAAAACCATTATCTCTGTGTCTCTGTTTGGTCAAATGAAAATAAATGAATGAATAAATCAAATTAATAATTATTTTTAAAAAGAATTATTTTATTTAACTTTATGTATTTATTTATTTAAATTTGACCAGAGAGGGTCAGAGCGAGAGAGGCAGGGGGAGAGAGAGAGAAAGGAGAAAGTGAGAAAGTAAGCTGCCAGGTCTGGGACTCGAACCGTGGTCAGCCATGTGGGAGTCCAGTGCCCTTAACCACCACGCCACCTACCAGCTCCTCAGGAAGAACATGTCTTGGATGCGAGTAACAGTACTGTCCTGGAGAGCAGGAATGGCGTCTCTCATTCCGTGCATTTGGTGCGAGTAAAGTGCAAAGGCGCATGTAGGTGAGGAGACCGGGTCACCGCTGCTGACTCCCCACGTACAGCTTGGTGTCGCTGCTGGAGGCACGTTGCTGACATCGCCGACGACCAGTGGGCTGTTCCAAAGTCTACTAGACCTAGTGGGGAAGGGCTGGATTAAAACTGCACTCTGTTAAGTTTTAATGGCAGGTAAACAATGTTTCAGTGTAACTTTGTTTTGTATGACGTCTGAGCTTAGTTATACTGTGTTTTGTGCGTGTGTTTGTGTATGTGTGTGTATGTGTGCGTGCCCATGTGTGTTCTGCTTTGTTTTGTTTCAGACAGGGTCTTGCTGTGCGATCTGTCAGTTTCAGCCCCCAAGGAGCTGGGATTCCAGGGCCATGTCACCACACCTGGCTTTTTAGGGTGGGCTGGGAATTGAACTTGGCCTCCCATGTGGTCTTAGCCTGGTAAGTGGCAGCCTCCAGTGTACGCTACCAAGGCTGGGCCGGCTGTGTTTTCATGTTCTAAATCTTGCAATCCTGTCTGGGTGGGATCCCAACTAACTCTGACATAATACTAGCCACAGTGACCCGGGGCAAATAACTTCTCCCAGCCTTCAAGTCTTTGTCTATAACATGCAGTAGGGGCCAGACAGTGGCTCAGTGGCAATGCACTGCTTGGTGAGGCTGGTCCACGCGGGAGGGTCCTGGGTTCTGGTCTGAAGACCTGCCTGAACAAGCCAGGTGTGTGTGTATGTGTGTGTCTGCGGTACAGGATCAGCTGAAGAAGGGGTGGGTGGTGGTGACAGGGCCCTGCTAATAAATAAACAAACTTACATAAATAAATAAAATTAAGTAACCAAAGTATCTGTTCCACGGGATTGTTTTAGGATTTAAAACCTTTATTTAGCATTGGGAATAGATAAGTTTCTTGCCCTCTTGAGAATATCTCAGTGACTTCATCAATCATTTTACTTTCTATCGGTAATGTTTATTAGCGTTTCCTGCTTTTTGAAACAGTACAATTAATTCTGTAGGTTTAAGCTCCTGTCAAGTCATTCGAGGCAATGGGAGTAATTTCCTAAGTAGGTTATGTGGCTCTTCTTAGGGAAAAGCAGGATGAGAAGGGAGTGGCATGGCATTTTAGTAGAGAGCTGGGCTGTGGCACGGTGGCCACTGGCTCGTGTAGGGGACTTGGCAGAAATGGAGTTATCCAAACACACCGACTGCTTCAAGGGTGTGTGTTTACATACAAGACTGAAAAAAGTTAAATAAAAATCGTATCATTGGTAAACCGTCGACTGATCAGTAAATTGAAATAAAGCCATGAAATACCGAGGGTAGTGATTTATTTAACTTAATAAAATCAGAAGTAAACACTTTCTCTGAAAGTTTATTGGCAATATGAAACCAGAGTCATAAAATGTTAGTAACTTTCATCTAGTAATCTAACTTGTAAGAAGACACTCAATACTCACAGACGTGTCTAAGGTCTTAAGAATAAGAACATTTGGGACCAGCAGTTGGCCTAATGGCTATGTCGCTGGATTCCCATGTAGTCGATCGCTGTTGGAGTCCCGGATCCGGTGGTTTAAACTCATGCCGGGCACATGTGCGTGCGTGCCCAAGACCCCGAGAGAATGGAGGAGAAGGGATCGTGGCGTGGCCATCCCCCCTGGGGGGTGATTTCTCACTTTCTGTCTCTCTGTCTCTCTCTGTCTTTCTGGCGAGCGCACTTGCCCTATAGCAAAAACCTCTCCAAAAAAAAAAAAAAAAAAAGAATAGGAACATTCACTTTGAAACTTTTTAGACCAGAGGAAGAAATATCCAATGACAGGGAAATCAATAGATTATGGAATAGTGGAATATAATAAAATTTTATGCAGTCTTTATTTTTAATTGCCAGAGGGTGTGTGTGTGTGTGTGCACCAGAGAGAGAGAGAGACAGAGAAACAAAGAGTGAGAGAGGGAGAGAGCACCCCTCAATGGGGCATGGCCAGATTATAACGCCTCTCTTCCATGGCTCCATGATGTCAGAATTTTGGGCATGCACACACACACACACACACACACACACACACACACCTACTATGTTTTTCAAGCTGCCAGGACCAGGATTCGAACTATAGGTGGCCATATGGAATGCAAATCCCTTAACCACTAGGCAATGGGGCCAGCCCTATGCTGGTCCTTAAAAAGGGTGCTTTATATATCTACTTAGTAATATGAAAATTGTCATTCTGTAAAGGTAAATATAAATCAGGATAATAATGTGGAATGGAAGTATAACCAAGGTGGTAACATTGGTCATCCCCACATGGCAAGAATATGTTTCAGTTTTAGTGTCTTACCGTCTGTCACATCAAAAATTTATAAAGCGTGTTTTGTTGTATAATTTGACATTTTAAAAATTATTTTAAAAGTTCTGGAACCTCAGTTCGATTTTCCTAAGGTATTCAGTACTCTTCTCATTTTCTTCACCAAGTATTAGGGCATCTCGTCTTCGCAGCTGAGGGCTACTGTACTGGGAGCTGAGGCTGTCAAAACGGGGCAGAGATGTTGGCTCGTGGCTAAGCGTTCAGCAGGGACTGCAGAAAGAATAATCGTCTTTTTAGAGATGACAGATTGAGATAAAGGCAGTTTTCCTAAAAGCAGAGTTTTTATTTTATGCCATTCTCATTTTTCAACTCTCAGCAGAAGTTCTGTGAGTACGTTGACTGCCAAAGGTTGCATAAAAGTGCTTAGGAAAATACGCTTTCAGGTCACCAGATGAGCATTGAGAGAGCTGCATAGTGTGGTGATCTGTGTATTTGTAAAGTATGAATTGCTCTTCCAGGCACTCTCAGCCTCGCTCTGTTTTATTTCTTGCCGGACTATGTTTCAAATGTGCGAGTCTCCCACAATCTACACACTTAACAGGCCTGTGGAGAACTAAGTGCACCCGACGGCCCTGTTTGAAAGTTTCGTCATGTTTTGTGGAAACCGAGACAGTTTTTTCAGGACTGTCATTCTGGTTGAAACTGGCAATGGGGTGTTTATAAAATTCGCCAGGTGGTATCACCTTCGGCTTCCAGCTTTGTGGAGCGTAGCTGAGAAACCCCTTAATCCCTCGCGCTCCTGCATATTAATGACCCAGGTGCAGCGAAGGATAAAGGTGATTTGGTGGATGTCATTTCAATCCCTATATAAACCTGCAAATCCAATACTGGGTCGTGAAAATCCTTCTTTGTCAAGGCCACAGAACTTTCTTTCCCTGGGAGTGATTAAGAAAACAAGCCCTCTGTTTAAGGAAGGGAAAAGATTAGCATATTTATTATTTTTAAAGAATTTGGGCCTGGATTTTGACACTGTCAGGATTTCCAGTGAGTCCCCACTTGTTCGGCGAAGCACTGACTTCTGCTTCTCGAAGACACAGACACGTCACTCAAACAGCTGAAGGTAAGACCCCAGTGGTACTTAATCTCACCTGAGTCCACATCGGCTTTGACTCACTGACGTACCAGCTTTCCGTTTGTTTTCCGTGCTACATGCTTTTTAGATGCAGCTGATGCTTATGTGTATTTTTATTGACTTCTTCATATTTTGACAGATAGGTGAGTATTATAACAAAATGTCATTTTAGTAAAAATAACAATAAATGGTGATCAGCGGATGGTGTCATGGCTACATTGGTGGACACCCATGTAGTAGACTGAGGTTCAAGTCCTGGATCCAGTGGCTTCAAATTCATGCCAGGCATGTGTGCATGCATGCCCAGGTCTCAAGAGGAGAATGGAGGAGAAGGGATTGTGGTGTGGCTATCCCCCCTGGAGGGTGATTTCTCTCTGTCTCTCTCTGTCTCTCCAGTGAGCACACGTGCCCTATAGCAAAAATCTCTCTCTCTAAAACAATAAATGAGATAAATAAATGTCAGCAGATGACACAGAGGTTATGTCACCAGACTACCACATGGTTGATCGTGGTTCAAGTCCCAGACCCGGTGGCTTAAACTCATGCCAGTGTGTCCGTGTATGCCCAAGATTCTGGGAGGAGAATGGAGGAGAAGGGGTTACAACCTTCTGGGGTGATTTATCACTTTCCCTCACACTGCGTCTGTCTTACCCTCTATGGCCAGCACATGGACCCTCGGAAGGCAAAAATGCCTAAACAAACAAACAAAACAATAAATAAAGGCTCGGCAGGCGGCCTCCATGGCCTGGTGGTTAAAGCTGCCAGGTCCCACACAGCCAGCTGCAGTGTGAATCCTCTGGCCCTGTGGCTTGAAAAACACATTGGGCTTGTATTAAATTTCATGTGTGGCTTGTATTTAATTTTGTGTTGACTCGAATCTTGGTTTTCCCAGTAATAAGATTATGGAAGTCATCTTAAAATTTTTTTACTAGGGTTGTGTGTGTGTGAGTGTGTGTGGGTGCGTGTGTGTGCGTGCGTGTGTGTGTGTGTTTGCTATAGCAAACAAGCACTTGCTTAACAGAGCCAGAGAGAGATAATGAGAGGGAAAGTGAGAAATGACCCACCATGAGGGTTGGCTACACCGCAGCACCGTCTCCATTTTCTTCCTGGGATTTTGGGCATCCATGCTCATGTACCTGGTGTGATTTTCCAGGGTGCCAAGCCTGGACTCAAGCTGCGGGCAGCCGTGTGGGAGTCCGGATCACTACGCCACCTGCTGGCCCTTCCTGTTTGTTTTTTAATAGCAAACCTAACTTGAACCACCAATTGATTATAGTTTGGGGCAAATCAATATAAACATGTATTCCTATAAATAATGGCAAAACAGAAAAAATACCTGTGAACAATGAAGCTCTCTTCATTGCATTTATATATTTACTGCTGACAAATGATTGCAACTTACCATACAGAGTGAGAACCTTTCCAGAAAACAATGTGTCTGTGTGAGTGCCCCGGACCCCACGAGACGGAGAGGAATTACAGCATGACCGCTCCCACGGGGGATGCTTTTTCTCTCTCTCTCTCTCTCTCTCTCTCTCTCTCTCTAACCCTGTCGCTCTCTGCCAGGTACACTTGCTCTCTGGTGAAATAAATAAATAAGTAAATAAAAGAATGGCAATGACTCCATTCATCTGAATATTACAACATGGTAAATGCTACCTGATGTTTGCAAATTTTAATTTGACTTTTAGAATCCAAAACAATAACTTTGGCAGACGTATTTTTCCGCCAAGGTAATATCGTAGCATTCTTCTGATTTTTCTTTCTCTTGAACACATTTGAAGCTAGAACATGCCATCATATGACTCTTGGTAAATGACTCCAGGAAACGTGAACTCCAACTCACTGGGAATGGTTTACATTTTAGGGACTTTATAAGCTTTATGATAGCAGCTTGCACAGCCCTTCCAGAGAGGGAGGGTGCTCTGCAGGTATGAGCTGGGTCACCCTCGGCAGCACCTCACCATTACATGAAGAGCCAGGGTCGAAACCATCCCCCTCCCTCTGTCTGTGACAAACAGGTATGTTTAATAGAAAAACAAAACCAAACACAGTATGGCCCCGTAGTATCAAGGTGAACGCTCTGGACTTTGAAAAAACGTGTCAATTACCGTTAGTAGGTCTAAAGAGTACCTCCATGTAATGCTACAGCGGTTTACTTCGAATAATAAGATGTGGGACTTCAAATGTTTGTGGGAAAAGGGAAGTAAAGTACAAGTGCATTTATTTGTTTTTAGTTTTAGGTTTTTTTCCATAGGGCACACAGACTCGCTGGAGAAAGAGAGAGGGGGAAAGTGAGAAATCTCTCCACGGGGGATGGTCATGCTGCAATTCCTCCTCCTCCATTCTCGTCCTAGGATTTTGGGCAGACACACACACAACCAGTGTGATTTTCAAGCTGCCGGGTCCTGGACACAAACTGTGGTTCAGCACCTTAACCACCATGCCACCTGCTGGCCCAAGTATAAGTTTGTCTTGCTGAAAAAAAAATTTTTTTTAATCCATGCATAGTTTTTTTTTTTTTTTAATTAAAAATATGCACTTCCCACAAACTTTTGAAGTCCCCTTCCCAAATGACAATGGCTAACCTATTTTAGGTTTGGGCTATGGCGCTATCGGACCTTCCCACTGACGACCCTCCTAATCTCCCTAAAGAGTTATCGATAAAATACACTTTCCCGTCGGCAGATAGCCATTGTGTCAAGACTTTGAACTGTGCTTGTGTAGGTACTCTACAGTTTGGGACAAATGCTTATAACTGAATGTCCCCACGCGTCACCACCGCAAAGCAGGAATGAACTTCCTATTGGCTCCAAATATCCCCACTGCAAAGCACAAGCTAACCGGAGCTTTTAACAAGGTTCATAGCTTTGTTGATAAAGAGGTAAAACTGATCAAATTCAATGACCTAGTCTTTGATAAAATAGAACATTAGTAGTAAAAGGAAACTTCCTTAACACAATAAGGAAAGAATGTTTAAAGTCAACGGACAAAGATGGAGAAATTCTGGAAACGACACAAGGGGAAGAGGGCCTGATAAAATATCTATTATTTAACATTGTTCTTTAACTTCTACCCAACATGATGAAATAAGAACAATAAATTATATATATACATATATATATATATATATATATATATATATATGACAGATAAAATTATCATTATCTATGGAGTGTATGATTGTCGACTCAGAGAACTTGAAGGGATTTTTCTTTTTTTTTGCCATGGGGCACATGCCTCAACGGAGGGAGACAGAGAGAGGCAGAGAGAGGGGAAGTGAGAAACCACCCCCAGGAGGGATGGCCACCCTGTAATCCCTCCTTCTCTAGTCCCTGAGACTAGAACTGTGGTCAGCTGAGTGGGAATCCAGCCCCCCAACTGCTCCACCCTCTGCTGGCCCCGAAGGGATCCATTAAAAACCTGCTACAACTCTAAGCAGTTCAGTAAGATGACAGGCTATGGAATAAACACATGAATTAATAGCTTTTAACAACCGGCAATAATCAGAAGATGATAGTGGTAATCGCTATAATAACGAGCTCCTCGGTGAAACTGTTTCTTCCTAAGAAATCGTGGCTGTTGATCAGCGTTGGCGGAGCAAGCTCGGGGGCCGTGCCTGCTCCTGTGTGTACAGCTACGGGCCGGGTCAGCTTCCTCCAGTCTCCGTGGGAGTTGCAGCGGGCTAGGCGCCTACAGGAGAATGACTACTTTCCTTAATAGAAAGTTTTCATTTCTTTAAGTGGTATTGTGGGAGAGGGACAAAAGAAAGCTCCTGAGGCGTGGTGGTGCCCGCCCTACGGCAAAAACTACTGGAGGCTGGAGGACTGTGGCATCGAATTGCTCTCTCTGTCTCTCAACACGCATAATTACAAAAAAAAAAAAAAAAAAAAAAAGAAAGATCATTTAATATTTTCTCTCTCTTTGATGCGTCAGGTGGCGTGGTGGTTAAGGTGCTGGACTCTGGCCCACTGTGGGTCAAGTCCCAGACCTGGTTGCTTGCTTTCTCACTTTCCCTCTCTCTTTCAGTGTCCCTCTCTGGTAGCAACTTATTGGGTCATTGGAAAAGTCATGACATATTTTTCTGTGTGGAAAAGCATCATGACCTTTCCGAAACCCAATTGAAAAGACAATAATGATGAAAAAAATGGGACCAGCAGTTGGTTTAATGGCTATGTCACTGGACTCCCATGTAGTCGACCGCAGTTCGAGTCCCAGACCCGGTGGCTTAAACTCACGCCGGGCTCGTCTGCGTGCGTGCCCAAGATCCTGAGAGAATGGAGGAGAAGGGGTTGTGACGTGGCCATCCCCCCAGGGGGTGATTTCTCACTTTCTATCTCTCTGTCTCTCTCTGTCTTTCTGGTGAGCACACGTGCCCTATAGCAAAAATCTCCCACCCCCCCAAAAAAAGATGAATAAAATTAAATAGTTATTTATTTTATTTTATTTATTTATTTTCTTTTTGAGAGGTTTTCGCTATAGGGCATGTGCGCTCACCAGACAGACAGAGAGAGACATAGAGACAGAAAGAGAGAAATCACCCCCCAGGGGGGATGGTCACGCCGCAATCCCTTCTCCTCCATTCTCCTCTTGGGATCTTGGGCATGCACGCACACGCGCCCAGCGAGAGTTTTAAGCCACCGGGTCCGGGACGCGAACTGCGGTCGACTATGTGGGAGTCCAGTGACATAGCCATTACGCTAACTGCTGGTTCCCAAATAGTTATTAAAAAAAATTATTTAACTTTGTTTATTATCATTATTTTTTTATTTGACCAGAGAGAGACAGAGAAAGAGAGAGAGAGGAAAAAGAGAGAGAAAGCAAACTACCAGGTCCAGGACTTGAACCACAGTTGCTCATGTGCGAGTTCAGAGCCTTAACCACCATGTTACCTGCTGGCCCCAAATAAATAACAAATTTTTTTAAGAATTATTTTATTTAACATTATTTATTTATTTATTTTAATTTGATCAGACAGGGACAGGGTGCGTGTAAGAGAGAAGGAAAACGAGAAAGCAAGCTGCTAGGTCCAGGTCTTGAACCACAGCTGCCCATGTGGGATTCCAGTGCCTTAACCCCCATGCCACCTGCAGGACCCCCAATAATAATCTTGAAAAGAAAAAAAAGGAAATGAATGGTTGTCTCTCTCCTCTCTGAGCTTGGAGATTATATAATAATACTGCCAACTTGCATTTGCATAACTCTTCCCAGACTTCTGTGTTACAGAAGAAGCTGAAGCTCCGAAAGGCTGGCAGGGTTTCCCAGGACGTGAAGAGCCAGGGCCAGGAGCCAAGTCTTCAGGAGTGGGTGATGGCCGTCTCCAGGCCCGGCCGCCTCTGTGGGTGAGCAGGCGAAGCCTGTCCCACTTGATTCCACAACATGTTGAACATTGCTACATGTTACAAAATGAACTTAGCTCTGTAAATAAATGCTGAGATTGAGCAAGGGCCCAGTTATCACTGAACACATTTACCACACTGTACCCAGGAGCCCCTGAAGGTACTCCTCCTGTCTGACTGAGACTCTGTACCCTACTACAAACGGGACCCTTTCCAATAAAGGAAACATTATTTTAAAGCACAGGTGCTGATACAAATGATTTTTTTCTATCAAATAGAATCCTGTGTAAAGTACCCTTTTTTCCCTCATCAAAAAATTTGTTAGGGGGGACCAGAAGATGGCATAATGGTTATGACACTGGACTCCCACGTAGTTGACTGCGGTTTGAACCCTGGACCTGGAGTCTTAAAACTCATGCTGGGCGCATGTGCGTGTGTGCCCCATATCCCAAGAGGAGAATGGAGGAGAAGGGGTTGCAGTGTGGCCTTCGCCCCCTAGAGGGTGACGTCTCACTTTCTGTCTCTGTCTCTCTCAGTCTCTCCAGAGAGTGCACATGCTCTACAGCAAAAATCTCTCTCTAAAAACAAAATTTATTAAGAGAAAATACAGATGAACAGAATGAAGAAAGCAAAAGTACTAATGATCCCACCACTAAAATTGTAACATGTTCAACATTAAATTCATCTCCTTTTTGTAAATATCTACACAATTTTTAAATAACATAATGCTACGAATATTGTTTAAACCATCTGCATTTTCTGCTTAATAATGTATTATGAGCATTTTTTCAAGTTGTTAAATAATTAAAAATTGAGACTTTTATTATAAAATTACACACTTTTTTTTAAAGAATTATTTTATTTAGCTTTATTTATTTATGTATTTATTTAACCAGAGAGGGACAGAGTGAGAGAGAAAGAGAGAGGGAAAGTGAGAAAGCAAGCCACCAGGTCCAGGACTTGAATCTTGGTCAGCCATGTGGGAGTCTTTAACTTCTACGTCACCTATCGGCCCCAAATTATACAATTTTATTTATTTTTCTGGAGAGGTTTTTGCTATAGGGTGAGTGCGCTTGCCAGAAAGACAGAGACAGAGAGACAGAAAGCGAGAAATCACCCCCCCCCCAGGGGGGATGGCCACGCCGCAATCCCTTCTCCTCCATTCTCCTCTCGGGATCTTGGGCACGCACGCACATGCGCCCGGCATGAGTTTTAAGCCACCGGGTCCAGGACGCGAACCTCGGTCGACCACATGGGATTCCAGCGACATAGCCATTACACCAATTGCTGGTCCCAATTTATTATAAAATTAATATGTACTCATCGTATAAAATTCAAATACTACAGAAGGATCTGTTCCCACGCTCTGCAGGGATTCCATGCATTTTTTTTTTTAATAAAGTCTGAATGGTACTGGTTACTTTGGTAGATTAGAGTTCCTTCTGAAAAACTTTGAACTAGTGGAAGAGAGCATGGTTTATTTATTTATTTTAAAGAATGATTTCACTTAATTTCTATTTATTTATTTATTTTAATTGGACCAGAGAGGAACAGAGAGAGAAAGTGAAAAGGCAAGCCACCAGGTCTGGGACCCGAACCATGGTTGGCCATGTGGGAGTCCAGTGCCCTTAACCACAATGCCACCTGCTGGCCCCAGAGAGCATGATTTATTTTTAAAAGGTACATATTTTACTTCTTTTTTAAAATTTTTTCTGGCCAAGGTTTTTGCTTTAGGGCATATGCGCTTGCCAAAGACAGTGAGAAGGAAAGTGAGAAATCACCCCCGGGGGGATGGCCGCACAGTAATCCCTTCTCCTCCATTCTCCTCCTGGGATGCTGGGCACACAAGCACATGCACCAGCCTGAGTTTCAAGACACTGGGTCTGGGACTTGAACTGCAGTTGGCCATATGGGAGTCTAGCAATGTAACCACTGTGCCATCTGCTGGTCCCCAAAGGTACATATTTTACTTTTTATTTTCAGTATAACAAATAACATGCGAATGACAAATACATCATTCTTAATGATCTTTCGGGACGTTCACACAGAATTTTACTCCACAAACCGCCAACACACAGAAGTTCTTACATGCCCTGAGTCACCTCCGGCCGTTCCCAACAGCACCCGAGTGGTCGGGTGCACTGAGCTGCACTGCACGGCACTGTCCTCGCTCGAGCCGCTGCGAGGGCTGTGGTTACGCCGGCCTTACACGCTGGATTTTTCACTCTGGCTTCCAATTTCACCCGGAAATATTACAGCTCACTGCTCAGAGGGTGGGACACAGTCTGTTTGTGAATAGTTAGGATGATAATTAGAGGAGCTTACCTCAGTTAAGGTGCTATGCAAGCCTCCACTGCTAAACCAAAACATTTCTGCTATTCGACTTGGCAGGTGTTTATTTTCTTATTTTATTTTGTTTTGTTTTATTTTATTTATTTAAGGATTTTTGCCTTAGGGCATGTGCATTTGCCAGAGAGAGACAGTGAGAGGGAAAGTGAGAAATCATCCCCTACAGGGGACGACCACGTCACAATCTCTTCTCCTCCATTCTCCTCCTGGAATTTTGGGCATGCACGCACATACACCCAGGGTGATGTTCAAACCTCCAGGTCCAGGACTTGGCCATGTGGGAGTCCAGCTGCCTTAACCATCACACCCCCTGCTGGGCCCTAGCAGGTGTTTAGTAAGTGTTGAATGCATGAAAGAACCCAAGTGAAAAAATGGATCAAGACTATAAATACGTGATTCACAGAAAAGAAATCCAAATGATTATTAAACATATGAGGGTTTGCCCAACTTCAGTATTACGTGCACATCAAACACCATAGTGTCCAAAACGTCTGACTCATCAGATCGAGAAAATGTCTAAATCTACAGCATTAAACACAGGTTAGATGCGGGGAAATCCGTACTCTTGTGTAGGACTAGCAGAATGTAAATTTGCAGCCATCGTGGGGGGTGATTTGGTCTGCTCTAGTGGAAACTAGAACAGCAGTTTCACTTTGGGCTGTACTCATGAGCACCACTCTTGCGGGGCCAGCAGATGGCGAAGTAGTCACGTCCCTGGACTCCCACATGGCCGACCGTAGTTTGAGAGAGACCTGGTGGCTTGAAAATCACACTGGGCACATGTGCGTGTCCAGGATCCCAGGAGGAGAATGGAGGAGAAGGGATTGTGACACAGGGCCATCCTTCCAGATGGTAATTTCCACTTCCCCTCTCACTGTCTCTCTGTCTCTCTCTCTGGCGAGTACACATACCCTATGGCAGAAACCTCTTTAAAAAAAAACTGAATGCATACTGCTCTTGCGCACGTGTCTACAGAAACATGTGAAAGACTTTCATTGCAGCACTGTCCTAATAGTGAAAATATGGAAACCACCCATTCTCAGGAATAGGAAAGAAATACAAATAGAAAGGGAAACCATCAAGGAACATTTCTAGGCTATAAAACCAAAGAAGTATCTTGAAATAACTCGGCATCTATGAGCATAGACACTTTGTGAGACAGAATTCTGGGCGGAAAAAAGCCAGTTGCAGAAGCACATAGAGGAAGACGCTGCTTTGCAAACTTCAAATGCATGTCCAAGCTCCCCGCTGGTTCCGGTACCCAGGAAGGTGTGGAGAGCCATGGAGACTTTCTGGAAGCACACAGACCAGACTTGCTGGGATGCAGGGCAGGGCCGGGACTGAGGGGACCGGGTGGGGGCAGTTTGTAGAAGGGGCTTTCACTTTAGGTTTAAAGTTTCATTCCCCACTCCACGTGCCATAAGAGGATGCAATTTGACAGATGTCAGCAGCTGTTCATTCCTGGTAACAGAGATACAATGATGTAATTTTTGTGCCATTTTTCAGTTTGAAATATCTACTAAGCAATTGATTTGCATGATACAAAATTCAAAAGTGTACAAATGGCAGAGAGTGGAAAATATCTCCCCTTCTGCTCCTACTGCCCAGACGTGAAGCCCCCCTCCTCAAAGGCAAGCAATCGCTGTGGAACTTTCCAGAGATGTTCTCTCTCCCCATCACTCTTTACATCACCCACACAAACATGCACACACACATATGCACGCACACACACACATGCTCACCAAGGTCTAGCCTTTTGTTTTGTTTTCCTACAAAAGGTAGCATAGTACATTTTTTTTTTTTTTAAGAGGTTTTCGCTATAGGGCGCATGCGCTCGCCAGACAGACAGAGAGAGACAGAGAGACAGAAAGCGAGAAATCACCCCCCAGGGGGGATGGCCACGCCACAATCCCTTCTCCTCCATTCTCCTCTCGGGATCTTGGGCACGCATGCACACGCGCCCGGCGTGAGTTCTAAGCCACCAGGTCCGGGATGCGAACTGTGGTTGACTACGTGGGAGTCCAGCGACATAGCCATTACGCTAACTGCTGGTTCCCAAGCATAGTACATTTTGGAAGGACTTTCAATACCTGTTCATGTAGACGTGTATTATTATTTTCAAGAACTGTATAGCTTTTCATTCCATGTCACATCTTTTTGGAAGAAAAAAAGATTTTATTTTTAAAAGGGAGATGGTGATGATGATGTGGCTAGTAATGTGTTCGTCTTGACTGATATGCATGGTAATCATGCTGGAAAAAGAAATGTTATTCACTGGCATATGTGACTAAATGTAATATTTAAAAAAAATAAGGGGGGGGGGACCAGCAGTTAGCATAATGGCTATGTCGCTGGACTCCCACGTAGTGGACCACGGTTTGAGTCCTGGACCCAGTGGCTTAAACTCACGCCGGGCGCGTGTGCATGCGTGCCCAAGATCCCGAGAGGAGAATGGAGGAGAAGGGATTGTGGTGTGTCCATCCCCCCTGGGGGGTGATTTCTCGCTTTCTGTCTCTCTGTCTCTGTCTGTCTGTCTGTCGAGCACACACTCCCTATAGCAAAAACCTCTCCAAAATAAATAAATAAATAAATAAATAAATAAATAAATAAATAAATAAATAAATAAAAAGGGGTAGGAAGAAGGAAGTGGGTGGGAGGAACGGGGACTGGGACTCTGCTGCAGAAGGGATAATAATATAGTAGATGATGGTGAGATCTAGATGGTTCTAAACAGGGATGTGATAACGAGTGCTCTTGGGTAAAACACCTTTATAAGCCAAATGAATGTTTAATAATAATAATAAAATGGAATTAAAAATTTTTTTAAGATTAATTGCGAGGAATTTGCAGAGTGATTTGGAGGCAGGGTGAGACGGGGGTGAGGGCTTTGATGGAAGAGGCAAGGAGCGCCTGACCCATTCCGGCGGAGAGCGGAAGGGGAAGGCGGACCTGCAGGCCAGAGGAACTGCAGTAGAGCGGGGAGGCCCAGCAGGGCGGTGAAAGGAGAGAGTTGAGGGGCAGCTCCGAGTTCTCCGTGACCCTGGAGAGGGGAGTAGATTCGGTGAGCAGAAACAGAAAGGAAGAGCTGGCTCCACAGGACAAGGACAGGTGCCCCGGGAGCCGAGGCCAAGCCCCGCGGCTGGGGAGAGTCCGCTGGCGGGAGGTGCCCCCTGGGAGCGCGGGGCGGGAGACCTGTGCTCCTGGGGTGCGGGGTGCTGGCCGGGCTGTGCAAACGCCCGTCTGAGGTCTGGTGGGCCGGGGCACCGAGGAGAGATCCCCGAGCCGACAGAGCTGCGGCTCCGCTGTGCAGTCGTGGGGGACTCGGAGGACGGATGAGGAGGTGGGAGTGAAGGCCAGGCCCAGACCCAGTGGTGGCGCAGCTCACCCATCCCAGCACGCAGGTCCCGACCCGCTGCACCAGAACTCGTAGGGCTGGGAGAAAGTGCTGAGCAGGAGATGAGGAAGGAGATGTCAATAGTTTCCCTTCTCGGCCCAGCCACGGTGGAGCACGCTGTGCACATGCGGCGGCCCTGCGGGAGGACCTGGGTTCGGGGCTCCCGCCACCCTCCTCCTCGCTTGCAGCAGCTCTCCCGCTGGTGCTCCACACTTGTCCAGTGACAGGGCACAGGCCACCCAGATGTCCCCTTCCCGCCGTCTCACTGTCATCCTGGCCTCCTCTGCAGTTCTGCGGGTGCTTGTCTTCTTCAGCTGGGGTGACCGTCTGCTGTCCGCTGGGGGCGGAGTCCCTGACTCAGAGACCTGGGCCTTCCCAAGGCCGGGCTCCCTGAGCTCTTACTGCATTTCCCCTAGGCCGGTTTTTCAGGCTCAGTGAGGTCCTCCTCCCTGGCCCTGATGTCCTAATACATCCTCCTCCCAGCCAGCACCGGACACTGTCACCACTGTCTCTGCAATCTCCTTATCTCCCTGCTGTGAGAGACAACCCCAGCACTGTGTGCGTGTGGCACCATTCTGGACCCCTTTCCATGGGCCCTTGCCCGCTCTCGCCCTGCCTGTTGTGGCCAGGGCACACCGCACCCCTGTCCGTCCCACCAGCTTGGAAAGCTGGGAGTGTCCGCTCTGGTCCTGCACTGACTCTTCGCCTTCCTTCGGACCACACAGCTCCAGCCACAGTGCCCGGCCTGCCTCCCCACCCCTGCCATTTCCTCTCAGACCTGCTTGGTGACGGGAAGGCACCTCTGTGTCACATGCCGTCCCTCTGAACCTGCTCCTGCCCTGTGCAGAGCCTGTGCCCCATCTCGCTGTGCGGGACGAGGCCCCGCTCTTTGTCCACGCTCTAACTTCTGCGTGGCGGATCAGCACCCCTCAGCTCCCACGGCACCCCGGCCCACCCACCACTCCGTGCTGACAGGGACCCTCATGTCCCCAGACCCCTGCCGCCCCATCTTCAGTGTCCTCTCTGGAGAGGCGAGGAGCCCCTTAGGGAGCATCGGCAGGACTGTAGGTGGTCCAGTGCACAGCCCAGCGGAGATGGCGGTGGAGGGGGGGCTGTGTCCTCCTGGCCGTGCCCTCGAATGACAAGTCGCCCCTCAGGTGCCTGCTCTGCACAGCTGCCTCCCCTTCCAGGGCTAGGACAACTCCCGCCCCTGGCCCTTGGACCAAGTGGTGACATCTTGGCCTCTTCCAACCCCGTGGGTGTTAGAACAGCCTGCCCCGTTCTCTGTGGTTCCCTGTACACACATCTTTGTAAACAATCTTTTTGGAAATAACCTCTCCTGAAACTATCCCCTTTGGCGTGTGCTTTTATTTTTGGTCAGGGTGCTGTTTAGAACCTCCTTCAGAAGTACTACTTACTGGGGCCAGCAGGTGGAGTGGTGGTCAAGGTGCTGCATTCCCACACGGTCAACTGTGGTTTGAGTACCAGATCTGGCAGCTTAAAAATCACACTGTGTGTGTGTGTGTGTGTGCTCAAAATCCCAGGAGGAGAATGGAGGAGAAGGAATTGTGGTGTGGCCAACCCCCCAGAGGGTGATTTCTCACTTTCCCTCTCTGTGTGTCTCTCTGGTGAGCATACATACCTTATGGCAAAAACCTCAAAGAGGAAAGAGAGAAAGAGAGAGAGAAAGAGAGAGAGAAAGAAAGAAGAAAAAGTGATCAGAACCGTCCTGTGGCCTGTCCTGTGGCCTGACCTGGAGGGCGTCCCACGTGTGGATGGAAGGATGTGCTCTCCGCAGCCTTCGGATTAAGTGTGCTGTAGGGGCCATGGGATCCGTCGCGCAGTTTAAATATGGTGCTTCTTTCCTTTTTTTTAAGAGAGATTTTTGCTATAGGGTGATGCATGTGCTTGACAGAGAGACAGAAAGCGAGAAATCACTCCCCATGGGGTTGGCCAGGCTGCAGTCCCTTCTCTTCCATTCTCCTCCAGGGATTCTGGGCACGCATGCACATGCACCAGCCTGAGTCTTTAGCCACCGGTTCCAGGATGCAAACTGCAGTTGACCACATGGTAGTCCAGCGACATAACCATTGTGCTATCTGCTGCTCCCTAATTATGGTGTTTCTTTGTTGATGTTCTGTCTAGATGATCTGTCCATGCTGAGAGCGGGGTGTGGAAATCCCCAATTATTATTATTATTATTATTTGGAGAGGTTTTTGCTCGCCAGACAGAGAGAGACAGAGAGACAGAAAGCGAGAAATCATCCCCCAGGGGGGATGGCCACACCGCAATCCCTTCTCCTCCGTTCTCCTCTTGGGATCTTGGGCGCACACGCACCCGGCGTGAGTTTAAGCCACTGGGTCCGGGACTCAAACCGTGGTCGACTACATGGGAGTCCAGCGACAAAGCCATTACGCTCACTGCTGATCCCCCCAATTATTATTGTACTGGAGTCTCTCTGTTCAGGTCTAACACTATTTGTCTTATATATCTGGGTGCCCCAGTACTGAGTGCATGTATATGAATGTTTATAATATATGCCTTTCTGCCTCTCTTCTCCTTCTGGAATGCTCATAACACATATATTTGTACACTTAATGGTGTCTCATAGGTCCTACAGGTTTTCTTCATTCTTTTTCTCGTTTTATTTATTTATTTATTTATTTATTTATTTATTGGTCTCACTGGGTTATTTCAAAAGACCTGCTTCGAGTTCAGAAATTCTTCTGCTTGATCAAGTCAGTCATTGACTGGACTTTTTATTTCCTTCATTGATTTCTTCAGCTCTATTTTTGTCTCTTTTTTTATTACATCTATTTCTGTCAAACTTCTCATTTAGATTATATACGGTTTTCCTGATTTCATTGGATTATTTGGCTGGGTTTTCTTTTTTTTTAAAAAAAGAATTCTTTTATTTTATTTATTACTATTATTGTTCAACTTGACTAGAGGGAAGCAGAGAGAGAGAGAGAAAGCAAGCTGCCAGGTCCAAGACTTGAACCACGGTCAGCCATGTGGGAGCCCAGCATCTTTTAACCACCATGCCACCTGGAAGTCCCCAAGGCTGGGTTTCCTTATGACCACTATTTTGAATTCATTTTCAGCACTGTTGTAAGTTACCTCCTCTGTGGGGTCTGTGACTGGAGAGTGAACGCGTTCCTTTGGGGGCTCACGTCACCTCACCTTTTTGTGTTTCTTGTGTCTCTAGGATATTTGGACATCTGCTGGGTCAGTCACCACTACCTATCTTATAGAGTGGTTTTCGGGGTGACAGACTTTCTCCTGTAGAGGGTAAGAGGATGCCAGCAGGCAGGGTAATTTGCCTGGGTTTCGGGAGGTGTGGTAGTGTGGTCTCTGTGAGTTTCTTCTGCCGTAATCTGCATCGGTGTAGACATTGCAAAGGCTGCAGGGGCTGTAGGGCTGGCTTGCTGGTGGGATCCAGCTCTCCAAGGGCAGGGAGTGTTCCTTCCTGGATGGGCGAGGTCTCTCTGGCAGTCACAGGTGCTGTGCGTGGCAGGGAGTGGGTTACCTGGCTGTTTCCAGGTGACAGTGGGCTGAGTCACTGGCAGCTCCCTGGGCAGCGTGCTCTGGGCGAGGTCACACATGTGCCTGTTCCCACGGATGGCGGAGGAAGGGCTACTCTGGTGGCTCTGTGTGAGGGTGGCTGGGGTGGGACTCACCTTGCTGCCCTCGTGGAAAGCAGGGGCGAGGCCTCTCTGGCCAGTTGGCTTCCAGCTGCTCCCCTCCCTGCCCTGAGAAACCCCCCTGGGCCAGGCCAGTCCCAGCTGAGGGGAGGGGGCAGATGCAGGAAGGTTTGCTCCACCCTCTGCAAGGCGGGAACCCCCGTGTTCCACAGCCCGCTGTCTTTCCCTGCACTCCGGCCTCTCCCTCCGGCCCTGCAGCTGGACACCAGCTGCGTATTCTTTATCTGGGTTCTTTATTTGTAGAAGCGAGTCCATAGGCCCCTCTGCTCAGCCAGTAGAGAAAGGCTTCCTCGAGTGAATTTTTTGAAGGCAGTTGTCGCATGTTCATCTCCCTATTCATAACATTGGGCACCTTTCCTGCTGCCAGTGGGGGTTGGTAAAAGTGTTTGGTGGAGGGAAGAAGAAAATGGAAGGAAAGACAAAAGGAATGACAGGAATATAATCACCGTGAAGTTTCCTTATCTTAATTTGGTTTCCTAATACCTTCTTTAAAAAAAGTATTTATTATTTATTTATTAATCCACTTTATCCTGCACCCGACTATCAGATTAATTTTCCTGAAATACACGTGGGACAACCTGACTCTGTATTAAAACCTTCAGTGACTCCCGACGGCAGGTATTACAGAGAGAAGAACGACCCCTGCTTGGACAAACACTTTTACTCCCACGGATCTGTCCTATACTGTTTCTCTAAGTGCAGAAATTAAACCAGATTCATTTCTATTCTCCAGGTGGCCTTCCTACCTCCCACCGCCCTACTCTTCCCATACATCTCCATTTTTCTAGGAAGGATGGGCTTTTTCCTACCCATTTCCTCCTGCTAAGCCCTGCCTGCCCAGCCCATTTTTCTAGGAAGGACGGGCTTTTTCCTACCCGTTTCCTCCTGCTAAGCCCTGCCTGCCCGGCCCCACATTTTTCTAGGAAGGACGGGCTTTTTCCTACCCGTTTCCTCCTGCTAAGCCCGGCCCGCCCGGCCCACGTTTGTCACTTGCTCTCAGAGCCGCTGCTTTCAGAGGCACCTCCTGCGGTTCCATCTGGCCACAGCCAGCCTTGCCCTTTCTGGTCCCAGCTCTGGCAAGGGAACCCCAACTTGCTTGTCAGCTGTGGCCTCTTCCAGTTCCGCCTTCCCTCTCGGGGCAGTGGGAATGTCCCGGTACCGCTCACCTCCTTTCCTCGCTGTCTTCCATTCAGTTTTAACTACACTTTCATGATTAATTTCCTAAATGAAAATTCCCTCTATTGAATCACCTGCTATCAGCTAGCATTTCAGCTGGCCCCTGCTCCTGATAACAGAAAATACCGAGTCTGGAGACTCCAGGGGCAGAGTTAGAGATGTGCCGAGCTCATGGCGTGGAAGCCTGGGGGTGCACAGTCCCAGGTATCGCACACCCAGGGCGAGCGGGAGGAGGGTGTCTGTCCGGGGCCTGTCTCTGCCCTGCTCCTCATAAACCCACCAGGACTCGGTCTCGGGGTCCCACCGAAGGGCCTTAATCCCAATCTCTTCGCAAAGGCCCACCGTTCCACACCATTCCTCTCTACTCTCCTAACCCTGTCACCATCAACTTGCAGCACGTGCATTTTGGGGGGATGTCAAAATCATAGCAGATCCTGATGGAAAGACCATGTTCAAGATCCTTGTATAATTCCCCTTTACTTATGAGCCTCTCTTCATTATTTGGCTGAAAATAATGCTTTATAAACTTTTTAAACTCCACTAGAATTTTTAAAATATCTGTTAACTATTATATATGACATTATAAAAATGTCCACAAATTTAAAACAATTTTAAAGAATTATTTTGTTTTTATTTTATTATTACCATTTTAAAATTTTTATTTACTCATTCATTGATTTCAACTTGACCAGAGAGAGTCAGAGAGAGAGAAAGAGAGAGAGAGAGAGAGAAAATGAGAAAGCAAGCCACCAGGTCCAGGGCTCAAACTGTGATGTGGGAGTCTTAACCACTTCACCACCACACCACCCACGGGTCCCAATCATTACTATTTTAAAATTTTAACCAGAGACAACGAGAGAGAGAGGGAAAGTAAGAAAGTAAGCTGCCAAGTCTGGGACTTGAACCACGGTCAGCCATGTGGGAGTCCAGCACCTTAACCACCATGCCCCCTGCCAGCCCCTAATTTAAAACAGTTCTTAAGTTTATTCATTTATTTATTCCATGAATGAGAGAGACAGCGTCCAGGACAGGTCCCGTATGCTACAATTCAACCCCAGCCTTCAGCCAGCTAGGGATCTTGGGCAAGTGCAGCCCGGCAGACTCAGGGAGCACCCCCCTCAGGCATGAGCTCCCAAGCTTCCCATGTGAGGTTGCCTTGAAGAGATCACGTTTGCCTGCACCACCACTTCACCCATAATGGTACTAATCTTGAAACAAAGACTATATAACCTGAGAACTGGGAAAAGGATGACCGACAGTTACACATAATTCTTTTAGTTCCCCTTACGGATCCTGAACCGCTTGCTCATTTTATTGTCTTTGTCTTGTACTCAAGAGGAGTTGTGAGCCCCTTCGGGGCTTTAGGTCTGCTGGGTTTGTTCCTCTTCCCTGACGGAGAACTTGCTGTATGGGACATGTTTACTATTAATAGAATCAGGCACAAACTTGGTGCATAGCATGTACAGCTTTTATTTTCATTTTATATTCCAATTGCTCTTTGCTAGTATATAGAAGTAAAATTCATTTGTTTTGCATTTCCTGTTTAATCCTGTGACTTTGCTAAATCCTTTTGTTCTGATGATTCTTTTATAGCTCCTTTTCACTCGTCTACATGCGATATCGTGTCATCTGTAAATAAACATCCTTTTCCTCCTCCCCTTCCAATTTGGATGGCGTTCTTTCATTTTCTTGCCTTATCCAAGGGCTCCAGTCAGATGCTCAGTCCTGTCGGAATATCCTTCCTTGCTCTCTACCGCAGGAGACGGCAGCCTTTCGTCTGGCAGTATGACTGTGACTGCTCGTCATCAGGTGGACCTTCCCTTCTGTTCTTAATTTGCTAAGTTTCCCTGATATATAAGGGCTAAATTCTGTCAAATGCACTTTCTACACCTGTTGAAATGAAAGTATGTCTTTTCTCCTTATCTTTTTTCTATATATAATGAATTTTATTATTTTTTAAATTTATACCTATATTTATTTAAGTTATAATATTGTCCATATTATAAGTTTTTTTTTAAATTTTATTTATTTATTTATTATCATAATCTTGTTTGTATTACATTGAATCACATAAAACTTTACAGTGTATTACATTTCTTTTTCTATAAAGAATATCATGCTTATCAGTCAATACAGAGACATTAAAATCCCCATTTCATCATCCAATAGCTTTTCATTCTTTCTCCCAATCATTATTATTATTATTATTCCAATTTTTTTTTCTTTTTTTTTTATTATCTATTTTTTTATTACATTGAATTACATATAACTTTATAGTGTATTACATTGCTTTTTCAAAAGGGAATGCCATGCATGTCAGTCAGTATAGAGACATTAATCTCCCCGCTTCAACATTCAATATCTTTCCTATGTTTCCCCCAATCATTATTATTATTATTCTAATTATTTTTTATGATAAACATGATTTTTTTTTCAAATTATCAGATCATAAAGTTCCCAACAATAGGGAACGTAGACTCCACTCAGGGCTGAACCAAGGGTGGGTCTCGTGCAGCCCCACAAATGTAGGTGAATCTCCATGGAACACAGTTTCAGGAACGCAGCTCATGAAAGCAGAGACGGCCATCAGCTGATGCGGCACGCGGGGCAGACCCCGGCCACGGCCCGTGGGGCAGAGCCCCGGCCACGGCACGCGGGGCAGACCCCGGCCAAGGCACGCAGGGCAGAGCCCCGGTCGGGCCGGACCTCCGGATAGGGCACGCGGAGCAGAGCCCCGGCCACGGCACGCGGGGCAGACCAGGGCCACAGCACGCGGGGGCAGACCCCGGCCACGGCACGCGGGACAGAGCCCCAGCCACGGCACGCGGGGCAGAGCCCGGCCACGGCACGCGGGGCAGAGCCCCGGCCATGGCACGTGGGGCAGAGCCCCGGTCGGGCCGGACCTCCGGATAGGGCACGCGGAGCAGAGCCCCGGCCACGGCACACGGGGCAGACCCCGGCCAAGGCACGCGGGGCAGACCCCGGCCACGGCACGCGGGGCAGACCCCTGCCACGGCACGCGGGGACAGAGCCCCGGCCACGGCACGCGGGGGCAGACCCAGGCCACGGCACGCGGGGCAGACCTCGGCCACGGCACGCGGGGCAGAGCCCCGGCCACGACACGCGGGGCAGACCCCGGCCACGACACGCGGGGCAGACCCCGGCCACGGCACATGGGGTCAGAGCCCCGGCCACGGCACGCGGGGCAGAGCCCCGGTCGGGCCGGACCTCCGGATAGGGCATGCGGAGCGGAACCCCAGCCACGGCACGCGGGGCAGACCCCGGCCAAGGCACGCGGGGCACACCCCGGCCACGGCACATGGGGCAGAGCCCCAGCCACGGCACGCGGGGCAGAGCCCCAGTCGGGCCGGACCTCCAGACAGGGCACGTGGAGCGGAGCCCCCGCGCCCTGACCCCGCGCCCCAGCACGTGGAGTGGAGCCCCCGCGCCCGCCTCCCCACCCCCGCGTGCCGGCACGCGGAGCGGAGCCCCCGCCTGCCGCCCCTGGACGTTTAATTGTATCTAGTACTTCTTGCATATTATTCTCAAAGTTTTGGGCCATTTTCTCAGTCTTTATGGTGGACCTTTCTAGGCCAGCCATTTTCTCTTCTACATCAGAGATTCCATTTTCTGAATGATCTAGTCTGCTTTTAATACTTTCAAGGGAGATTTTGACTTCTTGTATTATAGCCTTCATCTCTAACAGCTCCATCTGATTCTTTTGTAAAGTGTGAAACTTCTCTTTTAGATCTTGCATGAATTTCCTCACCTCCTAGAACTCTTCAACTCCTTTCTCCTTCCCCTTCAGCAGTTCCTTGTCTCTCTTCTCTTCGATCTCTGTTAGCTTTGCCATTATGAATGATCTGAATTGTTTATCAGACATTTCCATGAATTCCCTTGAACTGTGTGTGGATGAAGAGGAGCTATCCATTTCAATTGGAGGAGAGGCATTTTCCTGCTTCTCCATATTTCTTGTGGTCCTGCAGTGATTTCTAGTCATCTGGTGGATGGTCGGTTTCTTCCCAAACTTTTGAAGTTTAATATGAGGGTTGGGAAGTGTGCAGAAAAGGAAGCAGAGAGAGGGAAACAATACCAACAACAACAACAAAAAAACAGACAAGAAACAGAGAAAAAGAAGAGAAAAGCTTTGGAATAAATCTAAAAAAGAAAAATTAATATTAAAAAATTTTCAATAAAAATCAAAAATTAGAAAACCGCGCGGCGCGCTAGCGCGCCGCGTGAAATGTCTAGATCTCAGGAGCCATGGAGCAGACTGTCTCTTGAAGAAGGGCTGTTCTGGGAGGAGCAGAGGGGATTATTAACAAAACAAAGGCCTAGGAGGGAGGGGCCAAAGGGCCCTGTAAGACGCCTCACCTTAAAAAATTCTAAAAAGCAAAAATTAAAAAAAAGACAGACAGACAGACAGAGAGAGAGAGAGAGAGAGAGAGAGGTAGAGAGAGACAAAGATTGATTCAGAGACAGGAGATATGAAAGGGGTTTTCCTACCACGTGGGTTTTGTATGCTGGAGGCCCAGTTAGGAGTGGGACATCTTCCTTTCTCCCAGCATGTCTAGATCTCAGGAGCCATGGAGCAGACTGTCTCTTGAAGAAGGGCTGTTCACGTGGGTTTTGTATGCTGGAGACCCAGTTAGGAGTGGGACATCTTCCTTTCTCCCAGCATGTCTAGATCTCAGGAGCCATGGAGCAGACTGTCTCTTGAAGAAGGGCTGTTCACGTGGGTTTTGTATGCTGGAGGCCCAGTTAGGAGTGGGACATCTTCCTTTCTCCCAGCATGTCTAGATCTCAGGAGCCATGGAGCAGACTCCATATTATAAGTTTTAAGAGTTGCTTGCAAAATTTGTAAGAATTGGCCCTAAAGTTGTCAGCTCTGTAGATCTGAAATGTCGGAAAGGTAACGGCAACCCCAAAGCCTTGTGCAACCACTATTTTTCTCTCCCACTGTGGAATTTAGAGAAGACTGATGGGCACCAGAGACCGGTAACATAGAGTACTGATTCACGCAGTGTGGTCCAGGGACGCGTTGCCACAGAATGACTTAGGTACCTGATCAAATTGTGGGTGTGTGTCCCAAACCATACCTTATTCACACTTCAAGAGCAGGCCTCTGGACTCTGCAAGTTCTCAGGTATCACGCATACCGAATTTAGAAACCACTGCTATATAGTTCATTATGTGTGGCTTTTGTGTGTGTGAGAGGTGGCATATAGCATGTCAATGTTTCCCTTGAATATTAGGAAGATATTATTCTGTTTACTGATATGAAGACGAGCTTCCAGATTTAAAAAAAGCTCACTCGCATTCTTCCAGCTGCTCAGTGGTAGACTCAGGTTTTGAACCCAAGGTAGAGCATGATTCCAATCAGTAGACTATACTGCTTCCAGGTATCACAGTTCATGCTTTAGTTAGTTTTACCTGCGCAGCTAAGGTTTCCTCAGCCGTTAGCCTTGGTTATGTCTGTGCAGTTGTTCACATCCTCAAAGCAGTTCCCTCTGATTCACAAATTTCAGCTCAGAGTCGTGCTTGGGAAAACTAGGGAAGTGATGAAGTCACTGAAAGGATAGTCTTTTTCATTCTTTTAAAAATATTTTGTGGGTCCTGTAGATGGTGTAAAAGTTACGTAGCTGGACTCCCACCTAGCTGACTGTGGTGTGAGTCCCGGACCCTGCAGCTTAAAATTCACACTGGGTGTGTATGCATGTGTGCCCAAGATCCTGAGAGGCGGAGGGAGGAGAAGGGATTGTGGCATTGCCCAGGGTGATCTCTTGCTTTCTGTCTCTCTGTTTCTGTCTCTTCAACAAGTGCATGTGCCCTATAACAAAAATCTCTCAGAAAAGAAAAAAAAAAATTGCTACTGGGGCCAGCAGGTGATGTAGTGGTTAAGGCTCTGGACTCCCACGTGGCCAACTGTGTTCCAGTCCCGAACCCAATGGCTTGAAACTCAAGCTGGGTGCATGTACATGTGTGCCCAAGATCCCAGGAGGAGAATGGAGGAGAAGAGACTGCGGTTTGGCCATCTCCCCTGGGGGGTGATTTCTCACTTTCCCTCTCACTGTCTTTCTCTAGCAAGCACACGTACCCTATGGCAAAAACCTTTTTAAAAAATTGCTACCAATCTTATGATACCAGGAGTTGGAAAGTGCATGGGGAGGAAAACAAAACAAAACAAAACAATTACTATTAAAAACTCTTTGGGGGACCAGCAGTTGGTGTAAAGGCTATGTCACTGGACTCCCAAGTAGTCGACCACCATAGTTGAGTCCCGGACCCCGTGGCTTAAACTCACGCCGGACACGTGTGCATGCATGCCCAAGATCCTGCAAGGAGAATGGAGGAGAAGGGATTGCGGCATGGCCATCCCCCCGGGGGGTGATCTCTCACTTTCTGTCTCTCTGTCTCTCTGGCGAGCACACTCGCCCTATAGCAAAAACTTCTAAAAAAAATTAATAAACTCTTTGGAACTACAGAATAATTTCATCTTTAAAAAAAAAAAAAGCCAGATGGTATCTGCACTCACCTGAGAGAGAGAGAGCGAGAGAGAGAGAGAGGAAAAGCTCCCCACAGTGGGACAAGGTCACGCTGCCGTTCCTTCTCCCCCATCTCTCCATCCTGTTGGGACTGGGGGCACGCACACACGTGAGCCTGACCTGGTTTCCAGCTACTAGAACTGGGATTCAAACCATGGTCAGTGGGATCCGGCCCCCTTTACCATTAGGCCAAAAGTTTGCCCCAATTTTACCTTTTAATACAAACATACGATTTCAAAATAAAATATTAGCTGTAGGGATTGAACAGCATATGAAAAGAATAACTTACTATAATTAAGAAGGGTTTATTCCAGAATGATTAAATGATGTATTACTCTACTTTACCATACTAATAGTCACAGGAAAAATATGACTATTTTCTTTTTTTTTTTTTTTTTTCTTTTTTTGGAGAGGTTTTTGCTATAGGGCGTGTGCGCTCGCCAGACAGACAGAGAGAGACAGAGAGATAGAAAGCAGGAAATCACCCCCCAGGGGGGATGGCCACGCCGCAATCCCTTCTCCTCCATTCTCCTCTCGGGATCTTGGGCACGCACGCACACGCGCCCGGCGTGAGTTTAAGCCGCCGGGTCCGGGACTCGAACCGCGGTCGACTACGTGGGAGTCCAGCGACATAGCCATTACGCTAACTGCTGGTCCCAAAATATGACTATTTTCTATGAGAGCAAAAAAGACTCATAACAACATTAATTTTTATTTCTGATTTTTAAAAAATTGATAAAGCGGAATAAAAACTGAATAAAACTTCTGTCTATAACAAATGCTCAATCCCATGGTTAATAGTGAAACTCTAGAAGCATTTTCCTAAAGCCAAGACCCATACTGGATATCTGTTAAGATGGTTTTGATAAAAGAATACTATCCCAGGGACCAGCAATTGGCGTAATGGCTATGTCGCTGGACTCCCATGTAGTCAACCGCGGTTCAAGTCCCGGACCCAGTGGCTTAAGCTCACACCAGGTGCATGTGCATACATGGCCAAGATCCCAAGAGGAGAATGGAGGAGAAGGGATTGTGGCGTGGCCATCCCCCCTGGGGGGAGTGATTTCTCACTTTCTGTCTCTGTCTTTCTGGTGAGCAGGTGCACCCTATAGCAACCCCCCCCCAAAAAAAAAAGAGAGAGAGAGAAAAAAAGAATACTAACCCTATCACTTATTTATTCTTAAAAAGAATAATTTATTTAATCTAACTTATTATTATTTCATTTGCTATAGGGCATGTATGCTCACCAGAGAGAGACAGGGGAGGGGAGTGGAGTGAGAAAGCACCCCGCAGAGGGAATCTCCACCCTCCCTTCTCCTCTCAGGATCCTGAGCACACGTGCACACGCCCAGTGTGTTTTTCAAGCTGTTGGGTCCTGTTTGAACCCTGTAGTCACCACATGGGAGCCAGTCATCTTAACCACCGTACCACTGGCTGGCCCTGTTAAAACTTTTTTGAAAAATGTAAAGGAAAATGATTTCCAAATTTTGCCTATGATTTTAATGCAAATTCATGAAAACCTCTATGGTTGGCAAAGCAGTTTTGGAAGGATGACATTTCAGATCAGTAGGAAAAAGATGGACTACTGACCATTGATTAAATGCTGTTTAAAATATTAGCTAGCCATTTTTAAAATATCAGTTTAAACCCCTACCTTATACTTTACACCAAAATAAATTTGGATTAAAAAAACAAACTTTAAAAATAGTGGTCATTTCCTGGTAAATTACTTTTTTTTAGGCTTTTGACAGAAAGGGGGTGGCGAGAAATCACCTTTTTGGGGAACAATCATGCCACAATCCCTTCTCCTCCATTCCCTTCTAAGGACTCTGGGCATGCCTGCACATGTGCCAGGTGTTTTTCAAGCTGTTGGGTCCAGGACTTGAACCACAGTCGCCCCTGTGGGAGTCCAGTGCTTTAACCACTATGCCACCTGCTGGCCCCGTATTAATTACTTTTAAAAATATATGTGTACTTTTGTTAACATACATAAACAAAGTACTCTATTTACCACTTATTGATTACTGCCTGCTAGTTATTCTCATCTGTTGTTGAATACCGGAGGGAGAGAAAGAGTATCATGTATTGTTATACTTACTTGGAGATATAACATTTTATAAAATGTAAGTCATTCTCTAGTTTGCTTTGACGAATGACATGCTTTCATATATTTTTCTACATCAAATGTCTCTTGCATTCTGATTTAGTTAAGAATTGTGTGAAAGGACAGGAAAATGCTGAGGATTGGTGAGAACAGTCCTGCCGTGGAACCTCTCAGGGCAGAGCAGAAATGGGTGCGGATGACGGACTGGGCGTGGTAACTCAGAGGAATGTGCTACGTGAAGATTGTGTTCATTGTTTTGAGTCTGCTCATTCATTTCCTGGAGAAAGAGAGAAACACAGGCAGCCCCGCAGCCTTCATGCTGTCGTCCACCCCAGCCTCGGCTGGCCCCTCACTGGCACGTGTACCATGTCCAACTCAGGGACATCCCGGGATGTGAACCCTGGACCTGTCCCAGGTAGAGCCAGGGATGTTATTGCTGCACCCCCTCCTGGCCCCAGGATTATATTTGCTAAACTGGTGGTGAAGCGACCATTTACTGGGGGGTCTTTCTGTGTGCCAGACAATGATAAGCATTTTACTCATGTCATCTTTGCCAGTCTGCAAAGCAAATGTAATTCAGGAAATCAAGAAAAAATTGGGACCAGCAGTTAGCGTTATGGCTATGTTGCTGAACTCCCACGTAGTCGACTGTGGTTCGAGCTCCAGACCCGGTGGCTTAAATTCATGCCAGGCGCGTGTGCGTGCGTGCCCAAGATCCCGAGAGGAGAATGGAGGAGAAGGGACTGCGGTGTGACCATCCCCCCTGAGGGGTGATTTCTTGCTTTCTGTCTGTCTCTCCCTCTCTCTGGTGAGTGCATGCGCCCTATAGCAAAAATTTCTCAAAAAAAAAAAAAAATTATTGAGTCCCAAGATGGCGGCCACCATGAAGAAGATGGCTGCAGAAAATGTCAATGTCACTTTCGAAGATCAACAAAAGATAAATTTGCACGGAATGCGAGTAGAATCACAGAGCTAAAATAAGAAATAGAAGTAAAAAAGAAACAACTCCAAGATTTACAAGATGCTTGTGACGACATCATGCTTGCAGACGACGACTGTGTAATGATACCTTATCAAATCGGTGACATTTGCATCAGCCATTCTCAGGAAGAAACACAAGAAGTGCTAGAAGAAGCAAAGAAAAATTTGCAAGAAGAAATCGACGCCTTAGACTCCAGAGTGGAGTCAGTTCAGCAGGTGTTAGCAGATTTGAAAGTTCAGTTGTATGCAAAATTTGGAAGCAACATAAGCCTTGAAGCTGATGAAAGTGAAACATTTTATAAGACTTTTTAAAATTTGTTTAATAAACTTGAATATTGCTTAAAATGATAATTTCCGTTCTTTAAATGACATGAAAGGAAAACTTCCTTTTTAAAAAATTTTTCATTTATTTAATGGAAACTTGCCTATCTTCACATGTCTTGCTTATTTTATATTTTTAAGCAAAGACGGTATTCATCTCTGTATTTTGCATAACGATTGTATCAAGTCTAGGAGCTTTATGTTGTGTTATTAAAAGCAGTTAAGCAATCTTTTATGTTTCTATATTATCATTTAGAGTATTTGTTGTCGTGTTCAGGTATGAGAAAAGTTAACGGTTGTGTCACGCCTGTATGTCTGATTTCAATGTCTGTCTAGTGATGGTGCAAACACTGCAGAAGATGTACAATCCTGCGTCCATCCGCTCACTTCATAACTAAGACTTTGTTGTATGCTGAAGAATATACGTATATATTTAAATATATGGAATACACATGGTATTTTTTTTTTCTTTTTTTTTTATTTTGAGAGGTTTTTGCTATAGGGCGCGTGCGCTCGCCAGACAGACAGAGACAGACAGAGAGATAGAAAGTGAGAAATCACCCCCCAGAGGGGATGGCCACGCCGCAATCCCTTCTCCTCCATTCTCCTCTCGGGATCTTGGGCACGCACGCACACGCGCCCGGTGTGAGTTTAAGCCACCGGGTCCGGGACTCGAACCGCGGTCGACTACGTGGGAATCCAGCGACATAGCCATTATGCTAACTGCTGGTCCCTACACATGGTATTTTATCACACACGTCAGTGTCTCGGGTTTTGGTAGAGGACTCGGTGATGGTCAGACCTTTTGAAGCAGGTAAAACTTCACACAAACAGCAGCATAACAAGATGTGCAGAAAAAAACAATTTCTTAAGGAACAAAACTGCCCGACAATGGAAGGGTTATGGGAGCTGGATGTCACGCGGCCAACCACGTGGTTCAAGTCCTAGATCTGGTGACTTGTGAACGCTCCAGGCACACGTGCACAGGGAGCCTGAGACCCCCAAAGGGGAGAAATGGAAAGGGACCGAGGCACTGCCATTCTCCATGGACGGGACGCTTCCCCTTCTCCCCTTCTTCCTTTGTCTCTATCTGGCAAGCCCATGTGCCCTCTTGCAAAAAAATAAAAGAAAAAAAATTTTAATTATGGTAAAACTTATGTACAGTGAAATGCACACGTACTTAGAGTAAATTTGATGACTCATGATCAATGTACGCATTTATGTAATGAACTCCCCTAAACTTCCATTCCAGAAAGTTCCCTCATGTCCATATCCAGTAAATTCTCACACCTTTCCTCCCCTTAAATGATTATTGTTCTAATTTTTCTATTATCTTGAACTACTTTCATCTGTTCTTGAATTTAATTTAAATGGAATATCTAATATGGTTTAGTTTCCTCCAAGAATGTTTTTGAAATTCATCTAAATTGTTGCAAGTACCAGTAGTTCGCTCCATTTTGCTGCTAAGAAATACTTCATTGTTTGCATGAATCAATTTTTAATCTATCCTCCTACTTATGAAAACACAAGTTGTTTCCAGTTTGGGGAGTCTATGAACATAGCTGCTGTAAATGTTCTTGTATAAGGAATTTGCATATGTACGATTTAATTTTAGGGGTCAGCAGAGGGTGTTAAAGTGGCTGGGTTTCCACATGGTTGACCGCAGTTTGAGCCCCAGACCTTGTGGCTTCAAAATCTTGCCGGGCCCACGTGCATGTATGCCCAAATCGTGAGAGGAGAATGGAGGCGAAGGGACTGTGGTGTGGCTATCTCCTCCGGGAGGAGGAGTGGATTTCTCACTTTCCCTCTTTCTGTCTCTCTGTTGAGCATACATGCCTTACGGCAAAACCTTAAAAAAAGAAAAACAGATTTCATTTTTTTTTCAGTAAAAGCCTGCAGTGGAATTGCTGAATAGTCAACTAGGTGTATATTTATCTTTGTAACAAATTGTCCTGTGATTTGCTAAAGAGGTTGTGCCGCCGTCCCTCCTAATTCTGATTAAGTGACATTTGTGTTGCCAATTTTTTAAATTTCAGTCCCCTGGGTAGAAATGGTATTTCATTGTGGTTTTAATTTTTATTTATATCATGGCAAATGTTGCTAAGCACATTTTCATGTGCTTATTGGCTGATTTTCAACTCTTTTGCCTATATTTCTATTGGCTATTTTTTAATTGTCAAGTTGTACAAATTTTGTATATATCTGTGTATAAGTCTTGTCAAATTAATGTACTATGGACCAGCTGTTGGTATAATGGCTATGTCGCTGGACTCCCATGTAGTCAACCATGGTTTGAGTCCCAGATCAATGGCTTAAACTCACACTGGGCGTCTGTGCGTGCGTGCCCAAGATCCTGAGAGGAGAATGGAGGAGAAGGGATTGCGGCATGGCCATCGCCCCTGGGGGGTGATTTTTCGCTTTTTATCTCTCTGTCTGGTGAGCACATGCGCCCTATAGCAAAAACCTCTCCAAAAAAAAGAAAAAGAAAAATTAATGTACTGTGACTATGCTGCTCTGTGGTTTGTTTTTAACTATTACTTGTCTTTTTAAAATTATTTTATTTCATTTATTATCATCATTATTATTTGTTTCTAATTTGACCAGAGAGAAACAGGGTGATTTTCAAGCCACTGGGTCTGGACTCAAAATGCAGTTGGCCATGTGGGAGTCCAGTGACTTGCCCATGACTTCTTCCGCTGCCCCCAGTAGGCAGCTCTTTTTTTTTTTTTTGGAGAGGTTTTTGCTATAGGGCGCGTGCACTTGCCAGACAGACAGAGAGAGACACAGAGACAGAAAGCGAGAAATCACCCCCCAGGGGGGATGGTCACGCTGCAATCCCTTCTCCTCCATTCTCTTATCAGGATCTTGGGCACGCACGCACACGCGCCCGGTGTGAGTTTTAAGCCACTGGGTCCGGGACGCAAACCACAGTCGACTACGTGGGAGTCCAGTGACATAGCCATTACGCTAACTGCTGGTTCCCAGTAGGCAGCTCTTTTAAGCGTTAGCTCAGTCAAGGGATTGAGCCCCAGGTCCAGGTGACCAAGGGCAGCAGGGGCTGAAGGGTGGTGCACCCTCCTCTCTGCAGCCCCGGTCACTCTGGCTCTGGGCCCTGGAAGCCACAGGAGCGCAGGGCCGGCCTCTTTGCCCTGGTTTCTGGCGTTCTCAGGGTGCCATCAAATCAGAGAGAGGGTCCTGCATGAGGACGGCCAGCAGAGTCATCAGCTGAGAGACACTGACGTAGGCGGAGAAGGCAGCGCAGCCGCCCCCGGGAAGTGAGCATGGTGTGCTGGAGCGGCTGGGGGCTGCTGGAGGTTTGGCTTGCTCTGCTCTTAGGAGGCATGTCCCGGCTGGAGCTTAGACAGGTGCTTTTCAAACTGTGCTGCTTGGCTTGTGGATGTGTACGCATCAGAATAATTTAGGGGACTTGCATTAATGCGGGTCAACTTTCTCCTTCCTCACCCAAAAGTCTGATGGCCACGCCAGATAGTTTTGGTCTGAACGCCGGTAGGAATTCACAGCGGATCACACTTGTTTGGCATTTTATCCTGCCACTTTTTACTGTCACTTGATGTGAGGTCCCTGTGGGTTTCTTCCACACCTAAATTTGCTGAATATTTCAATAATGGAGTAAAACCAATTTTTTTCCCTTCAGTTTTTTAGTTTGTTTTTTTTTTTTTTTTGTTTGTTTGTTTGTTTTTGTTGCCATGGGGCGTGTGCGCTCACTGGAGAGAGACAGAGAGAATCAGCTAGAGAGAAAGCGAGAAATCACCCTCCAGAGGGGATGGCCACCCTGCAATCCCTTCTCCTCCACTCTCCTCTTGTGATATTGGGCACTCACGCACATGCACCAGGCGTGATTTTCAGCTGCCTTGTCTGGGATATGAACCATGGTCGATCATGTAGGAGTCCAGGACCTTAACCACCATGCCACCTGCTGGCCCCCAAACCAAAAATTTTAAAAACTCATGTATTCTGGTACATTTTTTAATTTAAATATATATATATATGTATATATATATATATATATATATATACATATATATATATATATTAAAAAAAAGCTGGCCAGTGAAAGCGAAGGCGATAGACCCTGTCTGTTCTCTATTGAAGGACCATTCCTGTGGATAACTGAAATGAGTGTTTTTACTGTCTTAGAAGAAAGGTAGAGTGAAACTTTTGATGACATGTGCAAATCTATAAAAATAGTCTTCCCATTAATCAGCCCTCTTGCTCCTCAGAGATTAAGCCAAGCATGAAGACAAGTACTACTGAAACAAAGCGCTCTTTTCCAAACATTCCTCGCGTGATTGTGCCAGACATGGAAGAGGAAATAATAAGGATGGAAGGTGGAGCGTGCAGGTGAGCCACGCGTTTCCCCATGCAGTTTTTAATTAGGTTTATGCCATAGGGTATGTGTGCTCCCTGGAGAGAGACAGAGAGACATGGAGAGAGGGAAAGTGAGAAATAACCCCCCTCCCCGGGGAACGGCCACACTGCAATCCCTTCTCCCTTCTCCTGTGCCTGCACATGCACCAAATGTGATTTTCAAGCCACCAGGTCCAGGACTCGCACCCTGGAGTCGGCTCTGTGGGTTCCAGCACAATAGCCTACACACCACCTGCTGGCCCACAATAGTATGCTCAATAACGTTTGCTGACAGAACCAGCAGTTAGCATAATGGCTATGTCGCTGGACTCCCACGTAGTCGACCACAGTTTGAGTCCTGGACCCAGTGGCTTAAACTCATGCCGGGCGTGTGTGCGTGCGTGCCCAAGATCCCGAGAGGAGAATGGAGGAGAAGGGATTGCGGCGTGGCCACCCCTCCTGGGGGGTGATTTCTCACTTTCTGTCTCTCTGTCTCTCTCTGTCTTTCTGGTGAGCGCACGCATCCTATAGTAAAAACCTCTCCAAAAAAAAGAAAAAATAAATAATGTTTGCTGACAATGAAGGTCCATGGGTGCGTCGAACAATAGGAATGTGGGAGACCTAGAAAATTGTATCTCACTTAAACGCACCTCACTGAGTTGTGCACGCACGCTGCGCAATTCTGCACGTGTGTGTTCTGTACACATCTCACTTCACACGAATTAGAAATTGTCGTGTGCATTAACATGAGAGGGAAGAAAGGGGGACCAGGTGCCGGTCTCTGACGAAGAAGGTTCTTCTGCAATGGTCGCAACACTCCACTAATTCACTTCTGCCCCCGGGACCGCAGCTCCTCTTCTGATGACTGGGGTGACAGCATCTCTGCGTCTGAAGAATCAGACGATGGAAACCCACAGGCGAGGGGCTCCTGGAGAGACACCTGTCACTGGAGGCGAGAGCCATCGTGGAGGTGAGCGGGTGATGGCCCTCGGAATCTGTTTTTAGACCCTTGGTGGATGAAAGGTGAAAGGTCTTCTAGTCCTTTCAGAGTGGGCCCAGCGATGCTCCCGCTGTCCACCCCGGGTCTGGGCAGTTACTGGCTGTGTCCGCCCCCACTCCTGCCCTCTCCGAGGAAGGCCACTGTCGGATGGTCCCAGACACGCTGCTGTTTCCCAGGGACCCGCGTCTGCCCTAAAGAAATGCCGTGTCCCCGTGCACGCTGAGCTCCGGCTTCCTCCCAGTCCTCTCAGGGTCCCCGAGCAATGGCGTGTGACAGGCCAGCTGTCGTTCCCTAGCATGCTCTGTCCTGTTAGACCTGCTTTCAGGAACAGCCCCAGGGCGCACCTCGGAGAGCTGCAGGTCCGTGGTAGGACGTGAAACAGCAGGGTCGTCAGACACGGGGCAGGGGCGGGGTGGCCCTGCTGTGGACCACCTCCCACCCTCCAGATCTGTGGGAGGGTTTTCCTTTTGTGGACAATTGAAGGAAAGTATGAGTTTATTTTGGTGCAAGCAATTTTTTATAAATCTCTGCATACTTTGTCATAGCATGCATTTTCCATGAGCTTTTTGAAGACCTGCCTGTTTCCTTTTTCTTTGCTTCTCCCCCCTCCTTCCTTCCTTCCAATGGGATGCCTCCAGTTTTTATTATCTCTTCTCCTCCTGTCTTCCCCGACATTCTTGGGTCTCCTTTTGGGACAGCATTCGAGATGGTTCACTTACGGCCAAGAAGGATGCTAATTCTTGGTGTGAATATTGACCAATAGGCACAGGTGTTTGGCAATTCCTGCTTCACAGAAGCTCCTTATTGTCAAAAACTTGTCTAGGCAAGGGTCCAGCAGGTGGCACAATGGTTAAGGTGCTGGACTCCCACATGACCGACTGTGGTTTGAGTCCTGGACCTGGCGGCTTGCTTTCTTACTTTCCCTTTCTCTCTCTCTCTGCTCAAATTGGAAATAATAATAATAATAACAAATAAAATAAGTAATTCTTTAAAAAATTGTCTAGGCAATCTTAAGTAATGAGTAGAAGCTGAGAAGGTTTTGGTTTTACTTTGTTTTAATTTTGCTAGAAAGTGTGTCTCGCTGGAGAGAGACGCACAGAGAAAAGGAAAGCACAATGTTTAAAGTGATTGGAAAAGACCGTTTGCTGATGATGGGCTGTTGCTTCCCCGTGTGTTTGTGCCCCCAGGAGGCAGGGCCTGCCCGGCGCCATTGCTCTGTGCAATGCGAACAACAGCAGCAACAAGCACGGGTGAGTACCTTTGCACAGAAAGCCAGGTCTGCGCTCTGAGGGGGACCCGCACCGGCCAGGGCATTTCGGAGTCTGTGATGGGGCACGGGTATCTAGCAGGCGAGCTAAAGCCATGGCAATGGCCGTCTATCATTTGTCGTCTGGTTATTTCTGTCTGGAAAGTGCAGCTTCCCATGGTTAAAGTAGCAGTCACCGTTACTGTCTGCTTGGACACGGGGACAGACACTGTCACGGGAACGGAAGGTGCTGTCGGGAAGTCCCACCGTATTTCTCTATGCCTGTCTATGCAAAAGCGCACCGTGACCTTACGACAGCCCAGCTGGTCATTGTCCTTCCCTGAGGAGGCGGGGCTGGCAGAAACGCATGGCACGGGTGTGTCTCAGGTCGGGTGCTCAGGGACACTATGTGACAGGAGCTGGGGTGGGAATGGGAAGGGCTGATGTGAAGAGTGAAACTTGTGAGACTAGAACGAGGGCACAGTGCGACCCCTCTGGAGTGGGGAATTCCGCCTGTCTCATTGGGAGGTTATGGGCCTGGGTCTTTCTTGGAACCAAGTAGTCGTGGGGTAAGAGCTGGCCTTGGGGACGGGAACCTGGTCTCGACCATGGTGGCTTCCATCAGCCCAGGCCAGCCGAGGGAGGGGGAGCCAAGCAGTCAGCAGCCAACAGCCCCGGCCGGGGACCCCGCGCACCGCGGCAGCCATCAGCCCCGGCCGGGGAAGAGCAGTACCCGAACCCCGCGCACCGCGGCAGCCACGCGGCCCACCTGCACACTGCTCCCCTCTGGAAATGCCTCCCCCAGCATTTGGGTTGTTCTTGTTGCCTGGGGGTGCTTGTAAAAAGGTTAATGGGATAAACAAGGTCTCTGTCAACCCAGCCGGTGCTGAGGCTTGGACTGGAATTGTTCTCGCCTTCGCTCCAGCCCCTCCTCGAGCCCTCTGACCTGTGGCCAGCACGTTTGCAGGTCTAGCTGACTGACCTGGGCCAACAGTACACACCCCGTCCCTGCGGATTTGACCCTGGCTGCCATGCCCGTCTTGAGTCGTGGGTACTGTGCTCATCTATTTTCTACCCGAGCTGGAGCGAGGGCATTGAAGGTCATCACAGTGGGTCACCAGAGATTGGACATATCTGCTCTCTCCTGCTGTGTCAGAGCAGCCCTGCCTACACTTGACATCAGGTTAATGCCCTTTGCCGGTGTCCTGACCCTGTTCCCTGCCTACGGTTTCCCGGCAAAGAAAGGAGCTGAAGGGACCAGCAGTTGGTGTAATGGCTATGTCGCTGGACTCCCATGTAGTTGACTGCGGTTCAAGTCCTGGACCCGGTGGCTTAAACTCACGCCAGGCGCATGTGCGTGCATGCCCAAGATCCCGAGAGGAGAATGGAGGAGAAGGGATTGCGGTGTGGCCATCCCCCCTGGGGGGTGATTTCTCGCTTTCTGTCTCACTGTCTCTCTCTGAATTTGCGGCAAGTGCACGCGGCCTATAGCAAAAACCTCTAAAAAAAAAAAAAAAAAAAAAAAAAAAGAAAGAAAGAAAGAAAGAAGGAAAAAAGAAGAAAAGAAGGAGCCCAAGATGGCGGCGCAGCCCCAGCCTGAGGTCCAATGGGGCTCTCTCTGTGTCCCTGGCAGAGGCGTGGTCCCACGGACTGCTAGACACACAGAGCTAAAGCTGTGGTGATGCAAGGCCGTCCCTGTGTGAGTCCTCCCTACTACAGCCCTCGGTCCCCAGGCCCCTGTGCCCAGCGCAGGTCAGCGCGCCATATCGCACTTGGCCTTTGTGCACGCTCTGGAGGGTGGCGCCTCATCCTGCCGGGGCGTGACCTCGGTGGGGACCTCGGCTGAGCCCTCTGAAGGCCACGCCGTGGCTCTGGCATGTCAGCTGGGCTGCAGACGATGGGACCATCGAGCCCCCACTTGGTGATGAACGCCACATTCGTTTTGCAGCCACGTAGGTCAAAAGTACGTTGTGCTCGATTCTCTTTATAAAGCCCCTGAATGCGGCCCGGTCGAGTCCTGTGCACAAAGGCGGCCGTGCAACGCCTGTGATATGCCTGGACACCTGGGACGCACTGGCTCGAGGAAGCGGGTTTGCTGCCCCCCTGCATGGCGGATCCAGCGTAGTGACCTTGCTGTCACTGGCTGACTGCTTTCCTGCCCGCGCTGGCCTCAGCACCGGTCCCTGTGGCCAGCAGGTGGGCGCCCGGCAGCAGCCGCAGTCAGGTCACCCCGGGGGTGGTGGGGAGCTGTGAGCTGGGCCGCAGAAGCTCTTCATGGCCTCGGTGTGCCGGCACGGGGGTGCTGGTGACAGGGCCGCTGTGCCAGCTGGCCGAGTCCCCGTCTGCTCGGCGGGCCGGGGCCGTCTCCGCGGTGCAGCCGGCCTGCTTTCCTACCCCGCCCTGGCCCGCCCGGCAGGCCCTGTGACCTCCTGCGAGTCTCGCACAGGCTCCACGTGGGTCACCTCTTCTCCACCAGGTGGTGGCGTGTACCGCCGTGCCGCTGTCCTCCGAGCCATAGGTGCAGCTGGTTGCCGGTACAGCCGCTCTGGCTGGTATCAAGTGCCGAACTGACCCCCCCGTGGGCCATGCCTGTCGCTGCTCCTGAAGGACCCCACGTATGGCCCCGGTGGGAGCAGAGGTACAGCTGCTGGGGCGACGGTGGTGCAGGGTGGTGCACGGCGTGGCGGGAGGACCCGAGCTTCCAGCCTGGCCCGCTGACTCGTCCCCTCTGGAATGGGCTCAGTCCCGTCTACGCCGCTTCATCGCGTGATGGATTGCAGTCCAGCTTTCTCAGAGTCCACCTCATGACGGAAGTCGTTTATGTCCCACGACTGGAGAGCCCTGTTTTAGGGTCTGGCTAACAGGGTGTCGCTGACGTAGATACAGCGGGCCGGTGTAGGTGGTCTAGGTGGTCCAGGTCTCCAGGCTGTCCCAGCTGAGCTAGATGGTCAGGAACGTGAGGCGTCACCCCCAGGGGGATGGTCCCTCTCCTCCTGGGATTTGGGGGCACACAAACGTACACATGAGCCTGGTTTTCAAGCTGCCAGGTCTGGGACTCAAACCAGGCAAGGTCGGCCATGTTGGAGTCCAGCACCATAACCACCACGCTACCTGCTGGCCCGGATCCCGTGGCATTTATCATTTCTGTCTCTTACTTCACGTAAGCCATCCCATTGCAGGGCTTCCACGAGCCATCTCGGCAGTGCCGAGCTCTTTCCCGGGTCCTTGCCAGGCTGCCAGCCCCTTGGTCACAAAGGCTACTCCACAGCAACTGTCATCCCGCTCAGCCTCCGTCCCTGCGTGTCCACACTCCACCTCGCCTGTCCTCACCACCACCTCTCTGGCTCTGGTTTTCATCGTTTAATACTACATCCTCTACTTTTTCAGCAAGTCAGATCATAAAAATGAAAATAAAAAGAATCCAGAGAAGAAAAAGAAGAAGGAAAAGAGCAAAGAGAAGAAAAAGAATAAAAGCAAAGATAAGAAAGAAGAGTGAGTATTTTTCCTGGCATTAAAGTTAAAATAAATTTGGGACCAGCACTTGCCTTTATGGCTGTCACCAACTGCTGGTCAGACAGTGAGAGGGAAAGTGGTAAATTACCCCCGGGGATGGCCACACCATAATCCCTTCTCCTCCGCCCTCCTCCTAGGATCTTAGAGGACACCAGGGGGTGTCCCAGCGTGAGTTTCTAGCCACTGGGTCCAGGACTCCAGCTGTGGTTGACCATTTGTGAGTCCAGTGACGTACCCGCTCTGCCACATTGCGATCCCTTCTCCTCCATTCTCCTCTCGGGATTCTGGGCACACACGTACCCAGTGTGTTTTATGTTGCTGGGTCCAGGCCTCGAACTGTGGTCAATCGTGTGGAAGTCTGGTGCCTTAACCACTATGCCACCCGTTGGCCCTGCCCATTGTCTGTCGTAGCGTCAGCATGCTCACACACCAGCACTCTGTACTGCGTTGTGTTGTATTCTTCTTCCTCCCCTCCGGATGGGAGAGAAGCCAGGAGCCCCCACCCCCAGGGTGCCTTGGTTACTCTGTGACCTGACAGGAGGGGCCGCACGCCATTCTCCCACCCCGGGGCCTACCAGAGATGCTGGAGTGGCCACAGCTCTCTGCAGTCCAGGCTCTGCTCCTGCCCAGGGGCCGAGCGCAGAACCCATCGGCATTACGAGAGCGCAGTGCTTCCGTAACATCAGATACACGGCTCAGCACACCCGGTCCTCAGTCCGCCACCTCCAAGGACCAGTTCCTGACGGCCAGGGCACTGCCCAAGCCAGCCTTCCTGCTGCGGAGTGAGCGCCCCCACTTCCTTCTCTGTCCTGGCGAGGGGGTGCGGGCATAGCCACATGGACACGGTACATAAACGGTCTGGTTTCTTGGTAACCTTCCCTCTTTTTAATTGCTGCTAGGGAGAAGAAAGAAGTTGTGATTATGGATCCCTCAGGGAACACGTATTACAAATGGCTGTTTTGTATCACCTTACCTGTGCTGTACAACTGGACCACACTTATTGCAAGGTGTCTCTCTCTATATGTAAACATAGAAACGATGTCATAGAGTGTATAAAATATGATACATAAAATATATAGAAATAAATTTTACATAAAATTATATAAACATAAATATATAATTTTATATAAATATATACTACATTATATAAAATATAATTTTATATATTATATGAAATATATATTATCCATAGGACCAGCACTTAGCATAATGGCTATGTTGCTGGACTCCCATGTAGTTAACCACGGTTCAAGTCCCAGACTGGGTAGCTTAAATTCATGCTGGGCACATGTGCGTATGTGCCCAAGATCCTGAGAGGAGAATGGAGGAGAAGGGATTGCAGCATGACCATCCCCCCAGGGGTGGTTTCTCTCTTTCTGTCTCTCTGTCTCTCTGTCTTTCTGGAGAGCACACATGCCCTATAGCAAAAACCTCTCCAAAAAAAAAAAAAAAAGAAAGAAATATAAACTAGCCATATAAAATATATTGTCTAAATATATATAGTAACATATCATATATAATGTACATTCTATATCTAAGTATATATAATATGTATATTTATGTGGCTGTCAGCCCCCCTCTAGTCCCAAGTTAGCCAATCATACAGTCTGACCTGGCTCTCTGCAGGACACACCTCCCTGTCCACCCAGGTTGTTCTTAAAGTGTTTTCCTCATGTCAGGAGGAGGCGCTTCAGTTCCCAATGCACTTAGCTCTCGGGTACTGGGTAAAGGTGTGGGGGCTGGGGCTGCTTTTGTACTCCAGTTGCTCGAGCCTTCAATTAGAAAGCTGGGAGAAACGTGGTACCCTCAGCCTCCCAGAGGACCCACGGCCAGAAGTGGGGCAAGGTCAGGGTCCTGCCTCGGGCGAGAAGCAGCTCAGCCCCAGGACCGAGCGCAGGTTCCCGAAGCGCTCTGGGTACAGACGGTCAGCGTGAGCCCGGACTTCAGCGCGTTTACCCAACATACATGGACTTGCGCTAGAAGCCATTTATTCCTGCCTTTTCCAAAGCTGCCTAGGCTAATGGAAAGACTGCTGCAATTCAGAAAGGTGAGAAAATGGGATGTGACCACTGAAGGAAAGACTTGGGGAAAGCCAGGCGTAGTGAGTGGCCCCTGAGGACGCTCCCGGGCTCAGTGTGCCCCGTCCCTACCACGCGGACCTTACTTACCGTGGCCCACCTCACTCAGCCTGACCGCGTTCCTGCCCCAGGGCGTGCTTTGAGGAGCTGCAGTCTGACTACCTGGAGTGCTGGCTCGTTCTCGACTACCTGTCAGACGGAGTCTACCTTCTCGACATGTTTGTGCGGACGAGGACAGGTAAGATGTTCTGTTAGGATATTTTTTAATTTAATGTTTTTATTTTTATCATACAACTTGAAATGTCTTGAAATGGCTACCTAACCAGGAGGTGCCTCCGAGAGGCATGGGGGACGATGCCATCCGAGCCCCTCTACGTGTCAGAGTCCTGGAGCCGCCTCCCGCCGGCCGACCGGCCTGTTCACAGCTCTGCGGCCAGCACGGGGAGGAGTAACTTCTCTCCTGAACGAATCAGAGCCTTGAAATTCTGGGTTCAATACATAAGGTCCTGACAGCAGCAAGGAGGCAAAGATCCCAGGTTTCTAGGAAGCCCCGGGGGTCAAGGAGGAGAGGCCACAATGCAGTTTCAAAGGGCACTTACGCATCACGTCAGAGAGGCCAGGCAGGACATGCAAGCTAGTCAGACAGCAGTGCAGGCACCCCGGTTCCAGGACGGGGCAGGGCTCCACCTAGAGGCGGCGTGGGGTATTAGGGCGCCAGGGCTGTTCAGCAAATGTTCCCAGAAACACCCCCTCCCACACCCCCCAACACCCCTACCCCAGCCCCGTAAGGAGGAAGAACAAAGTCACTGTTCTCAGGACTAGCAGATGGCGTCATGGTTATGTCGCTGGACTCCCATGTAGTTGACCACAGTTCGAGTCTCAGACCTAGAAGCTTAAAGCTCATGCTGGGCACGTGTGTGTCTGCCCAAAATCCTGAAAGAATGGAGGTGAACAGACTGCAACGCGGCCATCCCCCCGGGGGGTGATTTATCACTTTCTGTCTGTCTCTGTGTCTCCAGCGAGTAAATGTGCCCTATAGAAAAATCTAGTTTTTAAAAAAATCACTGTTCTCTGTTCTTATACTCTCAACCCAACACGCTTCCAGTGAGCAGTGTATGTGATTTCCCCTCCACGTCCAGCAGCTCGGCAGTACAGCTGGTGTCCTGCAACTGACCCGATTCTGAGCCCTACCTATAGTAGGGTCATGTCCCCGAGGCGACAGGCTAGTTCCACAAGACGACCGTCCTTGTCGGACACCAGTCACAAGCCCCAGTTGTGATAAGCTGGCGAGACAGCTCACTGAGTTCCGGGAAACACACTCATGGGCCCACCGCATTGATAAGACTATGACGAAGGGCACAGGTGAGCAGCTGATGGCGTGACCCGTGGGGGAAGGGCAGGGAGGGCCTGTCCCCACGGACTGGGGTACACCACCCTCCCAGCACAGGGCGTGTTCAATTCGGCAAGATCTCTGAGTCCCACTGTACAGGATTTTTACAGAGGTTTTCTGATGCAGGGATGTTCACATTTCAGCTTGGTCTCCAGTCTCTCTCCCCTTCCTGGAGGCTGGGGAAGTGGAGCTGAAATGTTCAAGCTTCCAAGCACATCTCCGTCTTTCTGGTGATCACCCCTGCCCAGGGGCCCACCAAGAGTCATCTCACTGGGAGAAACCAACCTAATATTCAGGAAACGTTGAGGATTGGAAGGCCTGTGCCAGGAACCAGCTCTCAGGAAAAGATGCACCTCATCCCCTTCCTGCTCAGAACATTATGTGGGTTTCCAGAGCTCCATGCCAGAAACTGGAGCCAGAGACCAAATACAGATACTGATGATATCAAAGCAGCACAAGAATTCCTTTAATCCTAGAAAGGCAGTGATTTTTACCTGAATGGAGAAGCTGGAGGAAGAGATCTGACCTTCGGGGCCGGCAGGAAGCTTATGGCTAAGGCCCTGGCCGCTCCCACATGGCCGACCACAGTTCAAGTCCTGGACCTGGTGGCCTGCTTTCTCACTTTCCTTCTCTCTCTCTCTGTGTCTCTCTCTGGTCAAATTAAAATAAATAAATGAATAAATAAAAATTAAAAATAAATAATTCTTTAAAAAAAGAGAGATCCGACATTTGGACATAAACATACACCTGCCCCCGTGTAGTACATTTACACTTAGAAAGTTTTCCTTTTTCTTTCTGTAACAGAATATTTTCCACCACCATATGTTGATTTTTCATGTCTTATTACACTGCTAAAGACATGTCGATGGAAAGCAAATTCTTATTTTGAAGTCAACATGTTCATTGAGAGTTACTTTAGAAAAAGGCAAACTTCACAATGGGAAAAACCGGAAACCTGATGTGGATTTTTTTTCTCTGCTAGGTTACCTAGAGCAAGGATTGCTGGTGAAGGAAGAACGGAAGCTGCTGCGGAAGTACACGTCAGACCTGCAGTTCAAGTTTGACGCTGTGTCAGTGGTCCCCACTGACCTGCTGTATTTTAAGTTGGGATGGAACTGCCCAGAAGTCAGGTTCAACAGACTCTTAAGGCTCCCCCGGATGTTTGAGTTCTTCCAGAGGACAGAGACGAGGGCCAGCTACCCCAACGTCTTCCGGATCTCCACCCTCGTCATGTACATCGTGGTCATCGTCCACTGGAACGCGTGCGTGTACTACTCTGTCTCCAAGGCCATCGGGTTTGGGAGCGACTCGTGGGTCTACCCTGCCACTACGGATCCCGAATTCGGTCGTTTGGCCAGGAAATATGTATACAGCCTTTACTGGTCTACCCTGACGTTGACCACCATTGGGGAAACGCCACCTCCCGTGAGGGATTCTGAGTACGTCTTTGTGGTGGTCGACTTTTTAATCGGCGTGCTGATTTTCGCCACCATCGTGGGTAACATCGGCTCTATGATTTCCAACATGAATGCAGCCCGGGCAGAGTTCCAGTCGAAGATCGACGCTGTCAAGCAGTATATGCGCTTTCGGAATGTAAGCAAAGAGATGGAAAAGCGGGTCATTAAGTGGTTCGACTACCTGTGGAACAACCAAAAGACGGTTGACGAGAAGCAAGTTCTGAAGTATCTTCCCGATAAGCTGAGGGCGGAAATCGCCATTAACGTTCACTTGGACACGTTGAAAAAGGTGCGCATCTTTGCTGACTGTGAAGCTGGCCTGCTGGTGGAGCTCGTCTTGAAATTACAACCCCAAGTCTACAGTCCTGGGGATTACATTTGCAAGAAAGGGGACATCGGACGGGAGATGTACATCATCAAGGAGGGGAGACTGGCTGTGGTGGCCGACGACGGGGTCACTCAGTTTGTGGTCCTGAGCGACGGTAGCTACTTTGGGGAGATTAGTATCCTTAACATTAAAGGCAGCAAAGCCGGCAACCGAAGAACAGCCAATATTAAAAGCATTGGCTACTCGGACCTGTTCTGTCTCTCCAAAGAGGACCTCATGGAAGCTCTGACCGAGTACCCCGATGCCAAAGCTATGCTGGAAGAGAAAGGGAAGCAAATCTTACTGAAAGATGGTCTGCTGGATTTAAGCATTGCAAACGCTGCCAGTGATCCGAAAGATCTGGAAGAGAAGGTCACTCGGATGGAGGGGTCTGTCGATCTCCTGCAAACAAGGTTTGCCCGGATCCTGGCCGAGTATGACTCAATGCAGCAGAAGCTGAAGCAGAGGCTAGCCAAGGTGGAGAGACTTCTGCAGCCGCTTCTCGATCCAGAACATGCCGGTGAGGCGGGACCAGGGAGTGGGCCCACAGACTCTACCCAGGAATGAAAAGCTGTCGTAACACAAGCAGGGTCTTGTTGACCATGTGACTAAAAACCCCGATTTGGAAGAAGAGGAAGCCTCTGATGGGACACGAGGTTCACACTGTCTGTGAGGGCCTGTGATGGCAGGACCCTCGGGTCTTGGGATTCTTGACAGTGGGTAATGTGCAAAGGTATAAGCGGATGGCCTTGTCAGTCCCCCCGTAACTTCTGATTGTCTCACATATGCGTTTATGGAACAATCTTTATGCAGGTGAGCAGCTCCCTCACTGTCAGGCCGTCGGCATTGTTTTTTTGTTTTGTTTTGTTTCATGAGGTTTTTGCTGTAAGGCGCGTGTACTCGCCAGAAAGACAGAGAGAGACAGCAAGACAGAAAGCAAGAAATCATCCCCCAATGGGGATGACCACACCGCAATCCTTTCTCCTCCATTCTCTTCTCGGGATCTTGGGCACGCACACACGCACACATACCTAACATGAGTTTAAACCACCACATCCGGGACTCGAACTGCAGTCGAGTGCATGGGAGTTCAGCAACATAGCCATTATGCCAACTGCTGGTCCTGGCCTTGTTAAGCTGTACACGGCGTTCCGTGTAACTGGGAACCACCGCGTCCGTGGTGTCTGGTATGTCATATCGAAAAGTTAGAATGCAATAAAGCAAAATTCATCATGAAAGCATAGTGAGTATGTTTTACTTGATAAGTTAGGAGAGACTTAGGATCCTGTAGAGCGCCAGGGTCGTTTAAGGACATCAATCATTGTGGTAGTCGACGACTCAGGTGGTTAGAGGAATGTCTTACTGATAAGACATGATAAATAGGGCTTTATTACATGTCTACACATACACACAAATATCGAAGTATATAACACTGAAACCCATAAAGGGTGTTAGGAACCTTCTACTCAGTTTGAAAAATTCTCTGGTTGAAGGACTGACAGCAGCGACGGCTCTCTTACGTCTCAGCATATGAAAAAGGAATAAAGATGATGATGTTGGGTGATTGAAAGGGCAATTGCTTCAGTGTTAGAAAGTCTGGTCTGGGCTAGAGAGAGAGCCTGATGTGGTGACCTCTGACCCCAAGTCTCAGGGGTCAGAGGTCACCATGCTGACGCTCACCTTGGGCAGGTGGCAGGAACTCTTGGCTCAAAGGCTTGAGATAAAGAAGACTTAGCCAATATCTCCCTCGTGACCCCTCCAGGAATAGCGTCGACAGGCTCAGCTGGGGCTGAAGGTTCCAGTTAGACTTCTACAGTGCCCTGCAGAGGTTCGAGAGAGGGCCCAGACTCACCTGGGAACTTTTGTTTGTTTGATTTTGAAAATGGGACTCAAGTGGCTTTGAGGGGTCGCATGGCAAGAGCGTGTTGGGGGATGTGGGAGCCTACAGCAGGAACTCAGCTCTCAGCAACCCAGAAATCGGCCATATCCCAGGCTGATTGGGGAGCCCAGGTAGTGGTTTAAAAGGAACATCTGAGCCTATCAGGCAGGGCAGGCTTGCAGAAGAGCCAGGGGATGGGGCGAGGGAGCGGAGCTGAGGCTCACGTTGTAAGACCCCTAGTTCCTGCCCCCGAGAGGGGAGGAGAGAATGCTGGGACCTGGGGCGACAGCCAGGGAGGGGGAAGAAGCCCAGGCTCCCGCTCTGGCCTGCAGGTCTGATGATGACCGACGAGCGTTTCTCTGTCCCTGCTTCCAGCTCCATTTTAATGTAATAGTCCCGTAGGAAGACATTGGTTCCAAATTTTGCATCCTTTTTTTTTTTTTGAGAGGTTTTTATTATAGGGCACATGAGCTCTCCAGAAAGACAGACAGAGACAGAGAGACAGAAAGCGAGAAATCACCCCCCAGGGGGGATGGCCATGCCACAATCCCTTCTCCTCCATTCTCCCCTCAGGATCTTGGGCACGCACGCACACGCACTCAGCGTGAGTTTAAGCCACTGGGGCTGGGACTCAAACCATGGTCGACTACATGGGAGTCCAGCAACATAGTCAAAACGCCAACTGCTGGTCCCGCATACATTTTTTCAATCCCAATTTTTCCGGTTTAAAATATAATGTGATTAAGCTTCTAACCATTAGGTGGCAATGCTGGTCTATAACTACAACTTCCAAAGCCCAAAGCTGTCTTCCTCAGTAGAAATCACAGGTAGTAAAGTTGATGTTCTTTGATAACCAAGAGCTTCATTTTTTCTGACATGGATATTTCCAGAAGATTCTGGAGAAGCAAAATACATACCAGTCTAAAATGCAAACATGATCAAATAAAATTTAAAATTTAAAGTACAAATTGAGTAGATAAAGTAATAAGGTAAATTGAAACATTTAAATGTTTCTTAATTTCAGAACATTCACCAAAGGAATAAGAATAATTAAATGACAAGATCTTTTACTATTGTGGAAGGCATGTATTACAGACTAGCAAAAAAAAAAAAAAAAGGGGAAAAGGAGCAAACAGCATTTATATGAAAGTTGCTTACTTTTTTTAAGTCTATTGCTTTTTAAAATGAGTTTTTTGTCCTAGGGTTCATGTACTCACCAGAGAAAGAGAGACAGAGACAGAGTTATATAGAGAGAAAGTGAGAAATCCCTCCCTCCCCAGGGAGGACGGCCACATCACAATCCCTTCTCCATTATCCTCTCAGGATTTAGGGCACGCGTGCACACACATGGGCCCAGTGTGAGTTTTAAGCCAGGGTCCAGGACTCAAACCGTGGTTGGCCTTGTGGGAGTCCAGCGCCTTAACCACCACGCTCCCTGCTGGCCCCTAAGTCCACTGCAATAAAGTTTGGAAGCTACTGATTTGTTTCAGTAGTGCTGAAAATAAGTCTGGCAAGGACATCGTCAATTTAGGTAATACTTTTTTTTATGAGTACTGAAGTGGCATTGGAAGTGCACGTTTACAGTCAGGTATAAAACGCCAAACAACAGGCCTACAGACACCACCGAGGAAACGGCTGGACCTTCCCCGGGCTACTTCTCCAGGTGAAGAAGGAAGAAGGAAGGACGTTTGAGGAAAGAAAACAAGGAATGTGGAAAATGCAGGCGGCCTCCAGAGAGCGCCTGGCACGCCCGTCCTGGCTCAGGAAACGCAGGAGTGATGGCCAGTCTTAAGGCAGGCGGGCGTGGAGTCCTGGGAGCCGTGGGTGGGAGCGGGGCTGTGCTTCACTTTGGAGCGTGACATGCCCATGTCCGGTGGAGCCACGGCTGGGCCGACCCGAAATCCACAATTTCCGTGTTAGATATCGTCCCTAGAGAAACTGCCACAGCTGCCTGAGGGGACGCACTCTAGAGTGAACATAGGAGTGGGGCATCAGAAACGACCTGAATGTCCCCCAGAAGAGATTAGATAAATAAATTAGATATAGCTGCACACGGGGGACTACCAAACACAGAGCTGCTGTGGTGCTGGTCCGGGCCAGACACCAGCCTGGCGCTTTCTGGGTGTTAATGCATTTACTCGGCGTGACACCTGCAAGGTCTTTCCATTCTGTTCCCAGTTTAACCGATGAGGCACAGAGGAGTGAAGGGATTTGCCCGAGGTGCACAGGAAGATGGTAGCACAGCCGCCATGTGAACCCAACTCCTGTGCTGACTGTCACCTGTGCAGGGTTCAAACATGGAACAGCGCTTGGCAGAGTTCGCGGGTCTGGATCCACCACACGGCATTTCACCATAGCGGGGAATGAGAGATGCCGGCTGTCAGAGCAGCGTTTACCTCCGTGGGCCTGGGGATCACCGGGTGGGGTGGGGGTGAGGTGAGAAATACACAGGCCTGAGACCAGCAGTTATATAATGGCTATGTCGCTGGACTCCCATGTAGTCGACCACGGTTCATGTTCCGGACCCGGCGGCTTAAATTCACGCCGGGCGCGTGTGCGTGCGTGCCCAAGATCCCGAGAGGAGAATGGAGGAGAAGGGATTGCGGCGTGGCCATCACCCCTGGGGGGTGATTTCTCGCTTTCTGTCTCTCTGTCTCTCTCTGTCTGTCTGGCGATCGCACACGCCCTATAGCAAAAACCTCTCCAAAAAAAAAAGGTGACATGAAATCTGCCTTGACTGCATTTCTTTTACTTCTGTGTTGCACATAACTGGCTACTTGAAACTCATTTATTAATGAGAAACAAGACTTTCTGGTGATGGAACTGAGGTTCTGTTTTCACTGAGCTAAAATAATGGCTGTTTCTTCCCTTTTTGGAAATTCCTTATTCCTTCAATTTCAATACTAACCCCGGTAATAGACCACCAACTTACTCTCACTTCTAATTTTTCAAAAGAATGATTGATCTTATTTTACTTATTATTATTATTATTATTTAATTTGAGCAGAGAGAGAAAGGGGGAAAATGAGAAAGTAAGCGGCCAGTTCTGAGACTTGAACCATAGTCAGCCTTGTGGGAGTCCACACCTTAACCACCGTGCCACCTGCTGGCCCCACATTTCTAACTTTTATCTGAAGAGAGGACCTGTTCACCAGGCCTCCATGCCAAACCAGAGCACCATCAGCTCGTCTGCAGCTCGGATAAAGTACAAAAAAAATCTCTACAAAATTATAAAATGGGGACCAGCAGTTAGCGTAATGACTGTGTCGCTGGACTCCCATATAGCTGACCACAGTCGAGTCCTAGACCCGGTGGCTTAAAAATCATGCCGGGTGCGTGTGCATGCGTGCCCAAGATCCCGAGAGGAGAAAGGAGGAGAAGGGATTGCATCATGGCCATCCCCCCTGGGGGGTGATTTCTCGTTTTCTATCTCTCTGTCTCTCTCCATCTCTCTAGCGAGCGCACGCGCCCTATAGCAAAATCCTCTCAAAAAATTATAAAAATGTATAATAGATACAAACCAATATTTGCATTCAAATGAAATATGCCAGAGACTGGTAACGTAGCTTGAGCATTTGTCCCAGTTAGGTTGTCCTAAGATGACTGTCCTTGTCTCAAATGCCATGACCCTCTCAAACAGGAAGCCATGCAAACATAATCTAATTGAGCTATAAACGAACCTATAAACAAAAGCATATCAGCAAATACATTTATTTAAACTTTCAAAAAGTTATTACAACAACGGGACCAGCAGGTGGTGTAATGGTTATACTGCTGGACTCCCACATAGTCTACTATGGTACGAGTCCCAAACCAGTTGACTTAAAGCTCACAACGGGCACGTGTGCGTGCGTGCCCAAAATCCTGAGAGGAGAATGGAGGAGAAGGGATTGTGGCATGACCATCCCCCCTGGGGGGTGATTTCTCACTTTCTCTTTCTATCACTCTCTGTCTCTGGCAAGCACAGGAACCCTATAGCAAAAAAACAAACAAACAAAAAAACTCTCTTAAAAAAATAACAACAGGGACCAGCAGGTGGCGTGGTGGTTAAGGCGCTGGACACTCCCACATGGCCGACCAGGGTTCGAGTCCTGAATCTGGTGGCTTGCTTTCTCACTTCCTCTCTCTCTCACTCTCACCCTCTGTCTCTCTCTGGTCAAATTAAAAAATAAAGGAATGAATAAATAAGAAATAAAATAAATAATTATAAAAAAATAACAATGTTGGTGCTGATGATTTTTAAAACTATAATATAGGAGATTGGGAAGAGCTATCATAAAATAAATAATAAGGATAAATGGATTTTCTGGTACTGACCCTGGTGACAATAGTCATACTTAATATATTTGAACATGGTCTTAAAACCAGTGAATGCACTGTGGCATAGATACCACCACTGGATACATTCGATATGGATCAATTCCACTGGAGTCCACTTGGGGTGCTATACTTCCAAGTTATACTTTTCAAATGATTGTCTCTAAACAACGTAATAAAGTTGAGGCCTTTGTAAGTAGTTTTGCAGCTTGTGATGTTCTCAGTGAGGAGTTACAGAAAGATTATGAAAAATGGGGTGTCGTTAAGAGGAATTATACGTATATATAAAATTCTCTTTTTGCTAGATGGTGTGTGGACTCACTGGAGAAAGAGAGAGAAAGCACCCCATGAGCATGGTCACACCACACCCCTGCTCCCCCACTCTCCCCCCGCTGGGATGTGGGGTATGCATGTTTTTCAAGCCCCTATTGGAACCACACAGTGGGCCCCGTGGGACCCAGCTGCCTTAACTGCCCTGCCATAGGCTGGTTCAAGAATAATATATTTTAAGTTTATTCACTGAGAGAAAGAAAAAGAGAGACAGATGGAAACAGAGGAGATCCTTAACAGGCTTTCGCCACACCCTGACCCTGCCTCCAGCCGTCCAGACAGTCAGGATCATGGCGTGCCCACGGGGGTGCCTGGCACGTTCCAGTCAACCGGGAACCAAGGCCAGGGCCTCCCCTGGTGCCCGGTACTGAGCAGCTGCGCCCCACCACTGCCATCCTGTGGTTGGTCCAGAAAGTACCTTTAAAAAAATACTTTGTTTTGGCTTGTATAATAGAAAAGCACGGGGCTTCTGAACTTGGAAAATTGTGTGCACTTTTGTCCCATGAACCCTGAATATATTTTACCTGAGGGTGTGGAGAATGACTGATCAGGTTGGCATATGTGAATATGTGAATGATGGGGTGGGGGGGTGGTGGCTAGTGCAGAAAGAAAAAGGCTGAGCAAAATATGCTTAAAAAACCAGCAAACTGGGACCAGCAGTTAGCGTAATGGCTGTGTCTCTGGACTCCCATGTAGTTGACCACAGTTTGAGTCCCGGACTTGGTAGCTTAAACTCACACCAGGCACGTGTGCGTGCATGCCCAAGATCCCGAGAGGAGAATGGAGGAGAAGGGATTGCGGCGTGGCCATCCCCATGAGGGGTGATTTCTTGCTTTCTCTCTCTCTGTCTCTCTGTCTTTGTGGCGTGCGCACGTGCACTATAGCAAAAACCTCTCAAACAAAACAAAACAAAAAACAGCAAACCAGCAACAGCCACAGAGAAACCCAGATAAGTGTTTTTAGAAATGAGAAGACAGGTTGGTAGGTGGTGCGGAGGCTAAGGTGCTAGACCCCACATGGCTGACTGTGCTGACTGTCCGGGACCTTGTGCTTGAAAATCGTGCTGGGCAGATGGTATAATGGTTATGTTGTTGGACTCCCATGTAGTCAACTGTGGTTCAAGTCCTGGACTCAGCAACTTAAAACTCACGCAGGGCGTATATGTGTACATGCCCAAGAGCCCAAGAAGAGAACAGAGAAGGAGGCGTTGCGACGTGGACATGCCCCCAGGGAATGGTTTCTCACTTTCTACCTCTCTGTCTCGACCTGTCCCTTTGGCTAGCATGTGTGCCCTATAGCAAATAAAACCTCTCTCGGGGGGGGGGGGGGGGGAAGAAAGAAAGAAAATCTAGCTGGACACCTGTGCACATGTGCCCAAAATCCAGAGGAGAATGGAGGACGAGGGATTGCAGCATGGCCATTCCTCCTGGGGGTTGATTTCTCTCTCTCTCACTTTCTGACTTTCTGGTGAGTACATGCAACCTACAGCAAAAACTGAAAAAAAAAAGAGTGAAAAGACAACATTCAGAAATTCAGCATCTCCTCTGACAGTCCATCTATAAAGTTTCCCACAGGCTGAGAAATCTCAGAGCAGTCTTTGATAACTAAGAGCAAAGGAACATCGAATCCCATGGAAGCAGAGACATTAAAGCTCCTCCAGTCCTAACGCCAAGTGTGGTATAGACGTACTGATCAATGTCAGATCCGATCTCCCCCGCTTGAACTTTCTCTAGCGTTTGCTGCAGTTCTAAGACACACAACAGATAATGTGCTGGAAGAAGCCCAGAAAGGTCGCTCTCACCGGGGCCCACATGGCTCTGAGAACTGAGGACAGCTACAGGGCCAAGGGTCACTGTTTCGAGAGCAGGCCCAATCCAGCTTCCTGTTTATGACCCCGGGTAGAAAATGCTCTTTGCATCGTGACCCAGAAAACGCACACTGTAACAGACCTTTCAGAGAAGAACGTTTGCTCTTGTTACATGAGTGCACTGGGGAACTTTCTGTTTTCTCTATTCTATTTTGGTTCTTAGAATAAAAAAATAAAAATAAAAAATAAAAATAGAAATCTTGTTGCAAACCACTATATTGATTTCATGAGTAATTGGTAAGGCACTACTGGCAGTTTAAAAAAAAAAAAAAACAAACTCTTTCAGAGAATGGCAAATAGAGCAGTCTAGAAGAGAGAAAAAAATGTACCTTAGCTTAGCAGGTGATGAGAACACTCATGTACTAGGGGACGAGGGTGGAAAATACACGGGAGTGGAGGTTCTGGAAGTCTCTTCACTCGAAACATCAAGATGATAGTTTCTTACGGTTGCTGTTATTTCTTTTTTTTTCTAGGATTTTTGTTTTGTTTTGTTTTATAGATTTCCCCCTCCCCCCATAGGGTGTGTGTGTGCTCACCAGAGAGGAGAAATACAGAGAGACACAGAGAGAGGGAAAGTGAGAAATCACCCCCTGGGGGGATGGCCATACCACAATCCCTTCTCTTCCACTCTCCTGGGGTTTTGGGGACACATGCACACGCACCCAGCATGATTTTAAGACACACAATCCAAGACTTGACCACGGTTGACTATGTGGGAGTCCAGCACCTTAACTACCACGCCACCTGCTGGCCTCGCGTGCTATTTCTCTAGGTTATCATCTGCTAAAGAATGATTAGCTTATTCTATGTTTTTAATTGTGATACCGGAATGTCCTCCTCCCTTACTAGGTTTCTCTGCTAGTTTTTTGAGGATTTTCGTTCACCACAGTCAGAAAAATAGTGAGCCCTTCCTGGGCCTGCCAGCGAAAGGCAAACGTGTTTCTGGGCGTATTGCATTCACTCAGAACAGGGGTTTTTCAGGTGACATCTCTTTACGAGAACGTGGCGGTGTAGAAATGACGGCCCTTGTGAACGTGGGAGGCTCAGCAGCTGGGGGCCACTGCCAGTCCATATAAAGATTTATCCTAGTTCCGATAGAAACTCTGGAAAAATAAGCTCAACAGAGTAATCCAGTGACACACGTGGAAAGGTCTTCAGAGGCCAGGCTAACTAGGCCTGAGTCCGCCCGAGTGAGACCTGACAAAGTAACGTCCAGCCAGTTTCAAAGGCCCCAAGGAGTTGGCAATCCGTCGCTTCACTCAGCTGTCCTCTGAGCAGAGAAAGGCTCTTTTCCCTGACAACCATCTCGTTTCCTTTCAAATATCTGTCCTTTTCCCTTAATAAAATTCACTCCTAGATCTATAGTACATCATTTATCAAAACTGAACAATCAACTTTCCTCCTCAAAACTAGGTTATTTGCATATATTATCGTAGTTTGCATTAGGTTCAGCTGCCGACTTGACATTAAAGTGGTTGAGTAACGTTCAGACACTGTGGATTAAGCCCAGGAGATTCTGACAGGTTACTGCCCATGCTGACGGCCAGACCTCGGGCTACTGTGAGATTCTGTTCAGCGAACTCCTCGGGCACGAAGCTCTCCATCTGCCTGGCCTCCTCTCCCAGGTTGCCCCACAGCGTGAGAGCCCAGCTCTGGCCTTCGTGTCCACACCTGAGGCTTGAGAAAAGCTGGGTGTAGGAAGGACAGTCTGCCTCCTCAAGGCACCCCTCGAAGTTGTACGATCCACTTCCATTTATATCCCAGGGACCAAACCAGATCTGGACGGCGACGCTGAGCACTAGGAGATGCTGGGGCAATAGGTTTTTATTATGGGCTGTGTATTAAGGCATCAGAAAAGCCATGACACTTTTTTTTTTGGAGAGGTTTTCGCTATAGGGCGCGTGCGCTCGCCAGACAGACAGAGAGAGACAGAGAGACAGAAAGTGAGAAATCACCCCCCAGGGGGGACGGTCACGCCGCAATCCCTTCTCCTCCATTCTCCTCTCAGGATCTTGGGCACGCATGCACACGCGCCCGGTGTGAGTTTTAAGCCACCGGGTCCGGGACACGAACCACGGTCAACTACGTGGGAGTCCAGCGACATAACCATTACGCTAACTGCTGGTTCCCCGCGACACATTTTTGAGTAGAAAAGTACATTATGACTTTTCTGATGACCGAATAATATATATATAGTGTTATATGTGATATTCATGCCCAGATATACCCAGGAGTTCTCTTCTAGAAAAAGACAGATCTTTCTGCTAGACTTTAACTCTGGGCTGGGAGGAAGACAAGTGTGTTGGTTCCTGGGGTTCCTTGCACCCCAAGGATGCAGCCGTCTCTCAGAAGACACAGCAAGGTAGACCATGGAGAAGGCCAGAACCCAGACCTAGGGCTCCCAGGCTCCAGACCCGACCCTGAGCACAGAGCCAGTAGACATGAAGGAAGCCGAGGGACGGGGTGTTCTCTGCTGGGTGCGCTCCAATAACAGTAACGACAGGAGCCCTCCCCATGCTGGAGATCACGGCTGTGACCTTAGGGACTTTCTGCCACAGCCTCTGGGCTGGAGGTCTGAGCAACGTCTGGTGCAATAGACAGACCTACGAGTCCCCTCTGAGTCTGTATCTTCTACCTGTGCGCAAGTTCCTAGACCTGGTCTTACAAACCTGCTCTCACAGTGGGCTTCCACTCTGCCCCTAGCTACTCTCCGTTCCTCCCTTTTCGGGATGGATATCCCCCATTAGTGCACAGTGACTCAGATCATTTTTTTAATAATTAATTTATTATTATTGTTAATTTGTTATAGGGCATGCATGCTCATCCGAGAGACACAGAGAGTAAGAGAGCGAGAGAGAGAGGGAAAGTGAGAAAGCAAGCTTACAGATCTAGGACTCGAACTGCAGTTGGTTATGTGGGAATCCAGCTCCTTAACCATGCCTCCTGCTCTTAAACCCACAGCTGACACTTGACCCCAATTCTGCTTCCTTCCAACAACTCATTTCTTTGTTCTCCTTTATGCTAAGACTTGTAAATTTTGTCCTTATAGAATTCCTCCCTCACTGTTCTTTCTTGAATTGGGTACAGTTTAGTGTTGCTACTGTCACTCCACTGAAAGCCCTTGCCCAAGTTACCTGGGGCCCCTACATGGCCAAATCCCAAGGGCAGTTCTTTCCAAGACTTTCTAGTCCTCTTAGCAGAAATGATCATCCTCTTGGGACCAGCAGTTGGCATAATGGCTGTGTAGCTGGACTCCCACGTAGCTGACTGCAGTTCTAGTCCCGGACCCGGTGGCTTAAACTCACGCCGGGCACATGTGCGTGCGTGCCCAAGATCCCGAGAGGAGAATGGAGGAGAAGGGATTGCAGCGTGGCCATCCCTCCTGGGGGGTGATTTCTCGCTTTCCGTCTCTCTGTCTTCCTCTGTCTTTCTGGCGAGCGCACACAACGTATAGCGAAAACCTCTCAAAAAGAAAAGAAAAAAAGAAAGAAAGAAAGAAAGAAAGAAAGAAAGAAAGAAAGAAAGAAAGAAAGAAAGAAAGAAAGAAACGATCAGCCCCTCTTTCTTCCCCGGCTTTCAGGACACTTGACTTTCAGTCACTTTTCTTTCTTTTTTAAAAAAATGTGTTTACTTCTACTTTTCAATGAAAGAAAGACTGAGAGGAGTCACCCCAGCGGGTTCTGCACGCCTCGCCCCACCTCTCCCTGCGGCCAGTCTCCCACCGTGTGTGCCCACCCTGCCGTGCGCGGAAGGCCGTGGGAAGGGGACCCAGGACCTGCCTTCCCACGTGGGCCGAGCGTCAGAGCGTGGCGTTCTCACTGCACCGCCAGCTGCGCCCTCCACCACCGTCTCCTCCTCAGGATCTGGTGCTCAGAGCTGACGGGTCCCGATGCAGTACTCGGCCGAGGTAGGACCCGGCGCCCTGGGCGCAGCATCTCTGGGCCGAGCGCCCCCGACTCATCTCCCCTCTGTCCTCTCAGCTGCAGGCTTGACGGCCCCTCCTGTGGGGAGGTCTCGACGTGTCCTGGTCAGAACCCAGAGTTTTCTTCCCAAACCTGTGGCTTCCTCGGTATAACCGGTCACAGAAAGTGGCGCCATCACTGACCGAGGCCCTCAGGTGCAATACTCTCCGTCATCTTTTCTTGACACTTCGTTTCTAATCTGTCAGGGGACACTGTCGGCTCCGTCTTTAAAATATATGCTGACGCTGGCCCTACCTCACCCTTGACGGCTAGTCCAGCCCGCCATCTTTCACCTGAACTACTACGGTGGGTTTTTCTTCTTTTTAGAGAGATTTTTGCTACAGGGAGTGTGTGCTCATTGGAGAGACAGAAAGTGAGACGTCACCCCCCAGGGGGGATGGTCATGCCGCGATCCCTTCTCCTCCATTCTCCTCTCAGGATTTTGGGCATGCATGCACAGGTATCTGGCGTGTGTGAAGCCGCAGGGTCCCAGACTCGAACCGTGGTTGACTACGTGGAAATCTAGCACCATGTGCTGGTCCCTACAGTGGGCTCTTAACTGGTCCTCATGCTTCCGCTCTGGCTGCCTTCTCCCGAGTAGTTCATTCCCACATTGCAGCCACTGTGGTCATGGAACAGCAGAATCGGCTCATGCCGCTGCCTCGTCTCAGCCTGCTCAGAGTCAGAGCCCAAGTCCTCGCCGTGGCCTACCAGTGGCCTACACCAGTGGCCCCAGCTCGCTCTCTGAGGGAAGGTCCTGCCCTCACTCTCTCTCTGCCCTACGGGCCTCCATGTTGTTCTTTGAATAAACCAACCATGCTCCCTCTTCTGGGTTCACGTGGTTTCCATTTCTGCTTCCTGGGAAATTCTTTTCCCTGTTTCCAATGGCTTGTGTCGTCCCTTCCCTGGGGTCTCTGCTCAGATGTCACCTGGTAGGGTGCCACTGCCTGCCTCACCTCCATCTGACCCTCTTTACCACTCCCCACCGCACGGATCATACGACGTTAGGTTTGAGCTAGTCTCCTCACTTGTGACCTGTCTCTCCCGCTAAAGCGCAGCTGTCACGAGGACAGGTGTTCTATTTATCACGCTGTTTCAGTGCCCAGGAAGGGCCTGCCACATAGCAGTCTCGATAAAAGTGTGTCGAGTGTATTAATGATCGGGTCAGTGTCCTACCCAGTCCTGGGAAGATAAACATTCACGGTGCAAACTAAGCTGGTTCGAGGACTATGACTTCTGCAACGTGATTATTTGCACATGAGAGTTTGTAAACTGAGTCACGCCTACGACAGCTTTAATTCTAGGTGGCTGTTCTGTCAGGCCCTTCTCATGTCAAACCACTCTGTCATTTCTTTGTAAGGCGTCCTGAAAAACCTTGCCTTTATGGTGTCAGTGCCTTCCTCTTCAACCTGACGACATCGAGACCGACATCTTTACTTCTGTCTAAAAGCTCTTCCCTAACCCTACTTGCCACCTTGTCTTGGATTCAGCAGAACTTTCTCCTTTCTGGTCTAGGCACGTGTCGTACTTATTTTCACTTCTAAACCTTAGTTTGTACTCTCTCTCTCTCTTTTCTTTTTAGAGATTTTTTTGCTATAGGGCACGTGTGCTGGCCAAAGAGACAGAGACAGAGTGACAGGAAATGAGAAATCACCCCCCGGCAAAGGTGGAAGGCCACGTCTCATTCCCTTCTCCTCCAGTCTCTTGGGATTTGGGGCATGCGCACACACATGCCCAGCGTGAGTTTTAAGCCGCTGGGTCCGGGACTCAAACCATCATGGGTGACTAGGTGGGAGTCTAGCAACGTAACCATTACGCCATCTGCTGGTCCCAGTTTGCACTGTCTCTACCGAAGACAGGAAAATCCCGGAGGTTTCCTTCTATCCCGTTCATCTCTTAGCCCTCCCTTAAAAACGTTCTCAGTTCTTGGCGGCTTCCTGACTGCTTGGTCCCCACTGCCGTTTTCCTCACAGTGACCCTTCTCCACCCTGGAGTGTGTATGTCCATGCCCGATGGTGCCGGGCAGCTGCTAGGCTCGATCACTTCTCCATCAACGGATTACTGAGCCGAACATTTGAAAACAATGAATAAATGGGGCCAGCAGGTGGCACTGTGGTTAAGCTACTGGACTCCCACGTAGTTGACTGTAGTTCGAGTCCCAGATCCAGTGGCTTGAAACTCATGCCTGGCTCATGTGCATGCGTGTGCCCAAGATCCCAAGAGGAGAATGGAGGGGAAGGGATTGCAGCCTAGCCATCCCCCCTGGGAGATGATTTCTCACTTTCTGTCTCTCTATGTCCACGGTGAGTGCATGTGTCCTATAGCAAAAATCTCTCTCAAAATAAATAAATAAATGGTTTTGCTCAATCTGTTATGAAGGTTTTTCTTAAAAAAAAAAAAGGAAAAACATTCACCCTGTTTCATTGAAATTATTTTATTTTTATGAAATTCACTTTTTTTTTGTCATTCAATTTCAAGTCTTGGTAAATACAGCAAAACAGGACTCAGTGCCCTAAAGCTAAGTGCATTTAATCTGGTTAGGAAAATTAATTGGATTATTTTATGTACCTAGCTCTCCTCTGCCCCACTGTGACAGAACAGCTTGTTTACTTATTGGGCTGGTAAGTTTGCACTGACTGTTTTATTCTTTATTTCGTTTTTGACACTCTCCCCCTGTAGTTTGCCTCGGTCTTATCAGGAAGGAAATATTTCAAGGAAAATATTGGGGTCGTCAGAAAAATCATGACATATTGTGACTTTTCTGACAACCCAACAGATACAACAGGTGTATAGGGCTTGTATCGGCCTGGGTCCAATCAGGAATAAAAACAGACAGTGGGTAAAGCTGAATGAAAAATAATGATTAAACCTTGATTTTTTTTTTTGAGAGTTTTTTTTTTTTTTTTTTTTTTTTTTTTTTTGCTATAGGGCACATGCACTCACCAGACAGACAGAGACAGAGAGACAGAAAGCGAGAAATCACCCCCCAGGAGGGATGGCCATGCCGCAATCCCTTCTCCTCCATTCTCCTCTCGGGATCTTGGGCACGCACACACATGCCCTGCGTGAGTTTTAAGCCACTGGGTCCGAGATGCGAACCGCGGTCGACTACGTGGGAGTCCAGCGACATAGCCATTACGCTAACTGCTGGTCCTAAACCTTGATTTTTGAAATGATGATAAGGAAACTGCATACGCTATTCTAGGGCTGAGGGCGGGTGGCCCCAGGACCACCTGCTTCTCCCCTTCCAGAACAAGCACAGTGGGTGGCAGAGGAGCCTGCCGGTCTGTGGCCACACAGGTCTGCAGTGCCTGGGCAATGGGAAGGGACCCTCGGAGGACGGCAGGAGCAGGCCATCAGCCACCACAGGGTGGGAGGGTGGGGAGGAAGAGGGCGAACTGTGCAGGGCGGGGGCAGGGACTGCCGCAGCCCAGGTGGCAGGTGCAGGGCGGGGTCAGACTTCAGCAGCAGAGTGGCACCTGGGGCGCAGGTGTGAGCGGAGGCCCTCAGGGCTGGTTTCCTCAAGGAGAGGGCTGCTCCATCTGCTCTTTTTTTTTTTTTTGGAGAGGTTTTCGCTATAGGGCGCGTGCACTCGCCAGACAGACAGAGAGAGACAGAGAGACAGAAAGTGAGAAATCACCCCCCACGGGGGATGGCCACGCCGCAATCCCTTCTCCTCCATTCTCCTCTCGGGATCTTGGGCACGCACGCATACGTGCCCGGCGTGAGTTTTAAGCCACCGGGTCCGGGACGCGAACCGCGGTCAACTACGTGGGAGTCCAGCGACATAGCCATTACACTAACTGCTGGTTCTCTCCATCTGCTCTTATGGCCAAGTCAGTCACAGCTTCAAGGCTGCAGACAGGCTGGGCAGCCAGAGACACAGAGAGCACCTGCCCTCCCACTGTCCCTCCAACACGCCCCACTGAAAACGTGTTGGTCTGCTCCCTGGGGAGACGCTCCCAGGACTTCGCCCCATTGCAGAGCCAAGAGGGGTCTTGAGAGTTTGTGGGAAAATGGAATTCAAGTGTAAATTTATTTTGATGCAAAATATTTTTGAAATCCATGCATTGCTTTTCATAGTATACATTTTCTATGAATTTTTTTTTGGAGAGGTTTTTGCTATAGGGCAAGAGCACTCGCCAGAAAGACAGAGAGACAGAAAGCGAGAAATCACCCCCCAGGGGGGATGGTCATGCCACAATCCCTTCTCCTCCATTCTCCTCTCGGGATCTCGGGCACACACGCACACGCGCCCGGCGTGAGTTTAAGCCACTGGGTTGAGGATGCGAACCGCGGTCGACTACATGGGAGTCCAGCGACATAGCCATTACACCAACTGCTGGTCCCTCTATGAATTTCTTGAAGACACCTCTGTCTCCCCCCCACCCCCATATATTGAACTGTGAATTAAAGTAGAAAGGCAACACATTGATAACTGGCATAGTGTTTACCTAAGTATGGCTGTATTCCTCCAGGTAAAACGTGTTTGGGGAGTTGAGTATGGACACTGACAAAAACAACCCACATCAGGACAATCTGTCAGTAATTAACAAATAAATACGATTCACTCCTGTTTTGAAATGGCTAGAGAGTAGGGCTATTCAGATAGCCTTACTTTATTTTAGAGCTCTTTTCAAGAGATGAAGTGTGGGACCAGCAGTTAGTGTAATGGCTATGTCGCTGGACTCCCACGTAGTCGACCGCGGTTCGCATCCCAGACCTGGTGGCTTTAACTTACGCTGGGCACATGTGTGTGCGTGCCCAAGATCCTGAGAGGAGAATGGAGGAGAAGGAATTGTGGCGTGGCCATCCCCCCAGGGGGTGATTTCTCGCTTTCTATCTGTCTGTCTGGCGAGCGCATGCACCCTATAGCAAAAACCTCTAAAAAAAACTAAATAAAATAACAAAAAGAGTTGAAGGTAATGCACCTTGTAGTCAATCTCACACACATCAGTGTACAATTCGATGAGTTTTTACATATACACACCAGTAAAACCCAGATCAAGAGAGAATGTTTACACCACTCAGGAGACTGTCTCATCCCCTCCCACCACCACATGCAGCCACTAACGTGGCACCTGCCACTTGCTTGGGAGCTGCATGGAAACAGAGCACCAGAGATTACTCTGTCATGTCTGGCATCTTCGGTTCATGAGCTATCTCCCAGAGTCACCCGTCTTGTACATGTATGTGTTAGTCTCAGTAGGTTCCCCCTCCCAGTTTTCTACCATGTGAATATATCATAACTTACTTTTTTATTCCCCTACTGCTGTTTCTAGTTTTTGGAACACACGTTTTTGTGGAGCTGTGCATTCGTCTTTTGGGTATATATCTATAAGTGGCATTGCTTGGTCTTAGTGCTTTGCTGCTAAGTCACGTGTAGTTTAAGGAGTCACCCCCACACATTTTTCAAAAGTGCTTGAACAAATTCCACTCACACCAGAAAGTAGGAATGTTCTGGCTGTCCTGCCTTCTTTTCCTACATGTATTGTCAGGTTGGTTTTCTTTTTGGGCTTTTTTTTTTTTTTTTTTAGCTATTCTTGTGGGTACAGTTTTTAGAAATTAAAATGATAAACTGCACATTTCTCTATCTTTGGCCCAATGTCCCTTTTGATAAAGATCCCTTGTTTCTCCAAAAGATTATCTGAAATTTTACAGTAAAAATAACAATGGTGGGGGAACCGCCACCTTCCAGTAATTCACCATGATGAATGCAGCGGGAAAGAGGAGGGGTACCCGATACACGGGTCCAGGCCTTTTAGGAAACATGGAGTGGTACCTCTGGCAACACACACACAGATCTACAAGACAGTTAATATTGTAGACATCAGGGGGATGGGTACTGTTCAAGAAGGAGTGCCCCACAAATGTGACCATGGCAACACTGGAAGAGTCTACAGTGTTACCCAGCATGCTGTTGGCACTGTGGTAAACAAATAGGTTAAGGGCGAGAGTCTTGCCAAGAGAATTAACGTGCGTATTGAGCATATTAAGCATTCTAAGAGCAGAGACACTTCCTAAAACGTGTGAAGGAAAATGACTAGAAAAAGAAAGAAGCCAAAGAGAAAGGGACCTGGGTTCAACTAAAGCGCCAGCCTGCTCTACCCAGAGGAGCACACTCTGTGAGAACCCATGGAAAGGAGTCTGAGCTACTGGAACCTATTCCCTATGAGATCATGGCATAATGGGTGTTAAACATAAGCTAATTTATGGTCTATTTAAAATAAAAAATAACAATGGTGGGCCAGACAAATGGCATGGAGGTTAAAGCGACCGAATCCTACGTGGCTGATTGCCTGGTTCGAGTCCCATACCTGGTGGCTGGGAAAGCATGCTGGCAGGGCCAGACAGGTGGCATGGAAGTTAAGGCCCCTGATCCCACATAGCCAGCTGTGCAGTTTGAGTACTGGACCTGGCAGCTTGGTCATACACGTTTGTGTGTGTGCCCAGGACAGACAGTGCAAGAGAAGAGATTGCAGTGTGGCCATCTCCCTAGGGAGTGCTTTCTCACTTTTTCTCTCTGTCTCTTTCTCTCTCTGGTGAGTACACATGCACTATAGTGAATTAAAAAAAAGAGAAGTGGTAATTTTTTCTTTTTTTAATGGTAGGGGAGATAGGAGGAGAAAATACAGAGAAAAAAAGAAATATGCCTTTTTTTTTTTTTTTGGAGAGGTTTTTGCTATAGGGCGCGTGCGCTCGCCAGAAAGACAGAGACAGACAGAGACAGAGAGCGAGAAATCACCCCCCAGGGGGTATGGCCACGCCGCAATTCCTTCTCCTCCATTCTCCTCTCAGGATCTTGGGCACACATGCACACGCGCCCGGTGTGAGTTTAAGCCACCGGGTCCGGGACTCGAACCAACGACATAGCCATTATGCTAACTGCTGATCCCCAGAAATATGTATTTTTGACAAGGTGTCTTCATGTCATGACCTTCCTGTGCTGGTCCCAGTAGTCGGGACCACAGGTGTGTGCCACCACTCCCAGCCTGTGTAGGGTTGGGCTGGAAACCAAACCCAGGCCTCCCGTGTGACCTCGGCTGCTGAGTAACAGTGCCTGCTGGAACCACTGAAGCGGGACCAGTTGTGGTCATTTCTCGGAACGTGTCCTCAGTTACATACCCTCCCACGCTATGGTGCGCACAGTCCTCCACTAGACTCCCACACGGCCCGCTGCGTGATCCAAGGCCGGAACCCAACTTGAGAATCACACTGGGCATGCGTATGTGCGTGTCCAAAATCTCGAGGAGACTGGAAGACAAGGGATTGCCGCGTGGTCATCTCCCCTAAGGGGTGACTTCTCAATTTCCCTCTGTCTCTCTCTGGCGAGTAAACATGTTCTATGGCAAAAACTAAAACTAAAAACTAATACTAAAATAAATATTTAAAAAGCACAGGTCAGGAGGCACTACTCTATTGAATACTAACTGCTAGGATGATGATGAAGAAAAGTCTCTGTGCAGTTAGTGTAATGGCTATGTCGCCGGACTCCCATGTAGTCGACCATGGTTCAAGTCCCAGACGCGGTGGCTTGAACTCACGCCGGAAAAGTGTGCGTGTGTGCCCAAGATCCCGAGAGGAGAATGGAGAAGGGATTGCGGCGTGGCCGTCCCCCCTGGGGGGTGATTTCTCACTTTCTGTCTCTCTGTCTCTCTCTGTCTTTCTGGTGAGCGCACGCCCCCTGTAGCAAAACCTCTCCAAAAAAAAAAAAAAGTATTGATGATAACAATACCTACTTGAGTTGTTGTGGAGATTGGATCTGTAACAGAAAAAGGACTGAGAAAAACGTTGCGTGTAAGAAGTACCTATGGAAATTGGGCGAGTGTTGGGGGAGGTGGAGGTGAGGCAATGAGCTCCCCACAACCCCGGCAGATGACACGGGTATCAGCAGGCTTTCTCGCCAGTGGCTCGGCAGTTCTTGACATTTCTCTGCAGTCTGTGTGACTGCAACCACTCCTTCCCCGCACCTGGCGACTGCAGTCAAAGTCTAACTTTAGGCCCCGGCAGGTGGCATGGCCGTAAGGGCGCTGGATTCCTACGTGGCCGACCATAGTTCATGGCTCAGACCTGGCAGCTTGCTTTCTCACTCTCTCTCAGTCTGTCCCTCTCTGGTCAAATTAAAATAAATAAATAAGTAAAATTAAATAATTCTTTAAAAAAATTTTAAAAAGTCTAACTGTAGATTTTCTAAAATATTAGAGCTGGTTGTTGCTTTAAACTACAGGCCCTGGGGCCGGCAGGTGGCATAGTGATTAAAGTGCTGGATTCCGCACGGCTGATTGCAGTTCTGGTACCGCATCTGGCGGTTTAAAAGTCATTCCAGGAGGGACCAGCAGTTAGTGTAATGGCTGTGTCGCTGGACTCCCATGTAGTCGACTGCGGTTCGCGTCCCGGACCTGGTGGCTTAAAAAAAAAAACTCACGCTGGGTGCGTGTGCGTGCGTGCCCAAGATCCCAAGAGGAGAATGGAGGAGAGGGGATTGCGGTGTGACCACTCCCCTGGGGGGTGATTTCTTGCTTTCTGTCTCTCTGTCTCTCTCTGTCTGGCGAGCACATGCGCCCTGTAGCAAAAACCTCTCAAAAAAAAAAAAAAAAAATCATTCCAGGCACATGTGCATGTGTGCCCCAAATCCCAGGAGGAGAATTGAGGAGAAGGGATTGAAGTGTGGCCATCCCTGGGGGGGGGGGGGGGGGTGATTTCTTACTTTTCCTCTCATTGTCTCTCTCTGTCTCTCTCCTCTCAGGTGAGCATACGCGCCCTATGGCAAAAACCTAAAAAACAAAGTGAAACTACAAGCAATTCTCACTTAACTGCTGCCATTCTCAAAATTAAGTCATTAAGGGAATTGGTCAACAAAGAGGAGCTTAAAGGCTTGTGTCCTGTCTGGGGTCACAGGGTGTGTATTTTTCAATAGGTATCATGTGCCACCTCACTAGAATAATGAATTCTATCTACACTGAAAGCCCACGTTAGATATGCACCAGAAAGGGACAAGAAACACAACACAGCAACACAAACCTGGCGTAGATCGTTTTTTATTCTGAACTACCATGAGAACACAATAAAGCACACATTTGTAAATGAAGTGCTAGTCTCCTGACCGCAGACGCCCCCTGTGGCCAACACTGACCCACCGCAGGAGACAGAACGGACCTGGTCGTCCCTGACTCCCAGGACTGGGGAAGGGGATGCCTAGGCTGGAGAGCGGGCAGTGCCGGCGGTCGTTAACAGGCCGGTCGTTAAGCGGGGAGGCGAGGTAAGAACCACAGGCTTTGCCTTCCTTCCCACATTCAGCAATTCACAAGGGAGCTGCCCCACAGGAGCCAGTTTCCCGGCATCTCTACCCTAACTTCCGCCTCCCTCCCAAGTGATTCATGGTAATGCTTTTCCCGTCAGTGAGACTCCTCCTACTGTGACAAGCCCCACTGCAAGCCTAAAGCCGGCGGAGAACCAATCCGAGCCACTCCGAGCTAATCCTGATTCCCAGCCAGGTGGAGGGCAGGGGCGGAGAGGCAGCCGCTCCTCACCTGCGTGGTCGACGTCACCTCGGGCCCGCCCACCTCCCCGCCCAGGCTGTTGACCTCGCCCAGCCCCAGTGCACTCCGGGAGTTGTAGTTCCCCCGGGGCCGGCCGGGCCTGCGCACGCGCCCTGGGCCCCAACGCTACCGCACTCCCGGATGGGGAAGCGGTCGGCGCTGCCACGCGTCCTGCGGGCCGCGAGCGGGGGCTTCTGGGAGTTGTAGTCGCCGGGGCGGGCGCTGTCGGTAAGGAGACGTAGCTTTCCGTGGGGTCCGCCGCTGCAGGGGTTGCCGGCGGACGGGTCAGTCTGCCGCCTTCCCTGCACCGCGCTACCCCGGAGGCTGCAGAGGGCTTGCTTCCTCCCGGCGCTGGGCGCTCCTCGCCCGACGGTCCATTCCCTGCCTCGTCCACTTCCCCGCGGTGCATCTCCAACGCCCGGACCCCGGAGGCAGTCGCCCTCCGGAGACCGAGGGCCGCGCCCGCCCCGCCCGGTGCCCACCTGGGGCACGCTCCTCCCGCGGGGCCTGTCCCGGGACCGCCCGCGCCCGCCCCTGCCCGCGGCCCCCGTGCTTCACTCTCCTTCCCTCCTTTCCCTTGCAGGATGGAAGCTTCCTGGCGCCAGGTGGCCGGTGGCCGAGGCCGGGCCCGAGGCCGGGGCTCCCCAGCGCCCTCCGCAGGAAATGGAGCCCCTTTGCGCGGCGCCGGAGGAGGGCGAGAGAAGGGCCCGACCGGCGCCTTTCATCCTGGCCCCGGCGCGGGAAGAGCCGCAGCCACGGCGGCCGGAGGGAGCCGGCCCGGCCCCGCGGGATCTGCAGCCGCGCCGCCTCCAGGAGCCAGCGGTGAGAGCGGCCCCGGCCCGCGCCCCTTGGCGTCCTCGGGGAGCTCGTGGTCGGGCCCACGCCCAGCCCTTCCACCTCGCTCGTCTCAGCTGGATGTGGTGGTGTCCTGCTGATGTCAGGTCTCCGATCCCTGTCCTAGTCGGGGACGCGGTTTAGTCTACAGCGTGCTCCACGTTCGAGTTGGCAGCCAGCCCTTGTTTATTTTCAGTCTCACTATCTGGTTAGCAAGTTTTGCCTTCGTGTAGTTCGTAAAGTAAGATCCTGTGCTTTTAGTATCTCTGTGCATGGCAAAGCTGGGCTGAGTCGCAGCTTAGACCGGGCTTGGCGTCTCTTCCTAGTCCTCAGTCTTCTGGGGCCTGTGGTCATCTGCTGTCGCTGCCAGGTCTCCTTCCTGTATGGACTTGAGCTGGCTGTGCCCTCTAAGCTTGCTCAGTGGTGTCTTCTTTGTCCTTGCTGTTCTTGAGTTTCATGGCCTCTCATGGACGTATCTGGTGTGGCTGCCTCCGCTACAGTAAAATCTTCCAGGACCATGGTTTAGTGGAGCCTGAAAGCGCTTACACACCGGCCTGTGGCCCAGGGAATAGCCCCTGAAATTATTATTATTATTAGGTAGTTTGCTATAAAGTGAGTACACTTGAAGAGAGAGAGAGAGAGAGAGAGAGAAATCAGCTCCCAGGGGGGATGGCCACACACAGTCCCTTCCCCATCCTCCTCTCGCATTTTGGGCACACACGCACACATGCCTGTCATAAGTTTCAAGCTGCTGGGTCCAGGACTTGAACCACAGTTGGCCATGTGGGAGTCCAGTGCCTTACCCACTAGGCCACTTGCTGGCCCCTGTGGCTTCTTTTTTTTAACTATGGTTGCTGTCCATAAGAGATTAACATTTAATGCTTGAGGAAAAGTCCCATGGTCTTTGCTCTTAGGACGTTTGACGTCTCGCTGGGAATATGTACTATGAAGTAATTAGATTCTGTTTCTCATTATTATTTAGCTAAGTAACAAAATAAGAAGTTTGGACAGTGCTAAAGAGAATAGTGGAAGAACTGATCCCAGATTATTTAACGTTATTTTTGGTTTGGAACGAAGTTATAAGAAGCACGTGTTAGCAACATTTTGTGTGCAGTCATATGAAATTTATTTATTTGTTGTGACCACAAAAATGTCAGCAAGTCCACAGTGAAGGCAAAAGCTTCTGGAGCTTTCTAAAATACAAACTCCAGAGGGCGGCAGGCATGGCGGTTAAGGTGCTGACCTCCCACATGGCCGACCATGGTTCAAGTCCCGGACCTGATGGGACTTGCTTTCTCATTTTCTCCCTCCACCCTCCCCCTCCGCCCATCAAATTAAAAAATAAAGTTAAATAAAATAATTATATTTTTAAAAAGCAAATTACAGATATATTGGGTAAACGGAGCATTGTCTGCGTACTCTGGTGGGCTGGAGGGCTGAGGTTCAGAAGAGGGGAGTTTTCACAGCGGGCGCGTGTGCGTGCGCGCCCAAGATCCCGAGAGGAGAATGGAGGAGAAGGTATTGCAGTGTGGCCATCCCCCCTGGGGGGTGATTTCTCGCTTTCTGTCTCTCTGTCTCTCTCTGTCTGGTGAGCGCACACACCCTATAGCAAATAAACCTCTCCAAAAAAAAAAAAAGAGGGGAGTTTGAAGCAGCACTGCCCTCCCCGACTCCGAGGTGCTGCCAGTGGGCATGCTTCCCAGCCTCTCAACGCTCGGTGTTTATTGTATTTCAAAACATCCATTTTCGTTTTCGTTCATGTCATTTTGAAGTTGACCTCCAGTGTTCTGTTTTGTTTTTGCTAGAGGGCCCGTTCACTTGTCAGAGGGACGGAGAGGGAGGGAGAAGGCAACCCTCCACGGAGAACGGTCACTCCGTGGTCCCCTCCCTCCATGTTCCCGTTGGGATTCTGGGCGCACACGCATAGCACCCCGTCGGCTGTCCATGCCCTCAGGGCCGGAGTCCAGCAGTCAGACTGCGGCTGGCTGCGTGTGATCCCTGCTTTACCACCGGGCTGTGGAGCCAGCCTGAAGATCAGTTTTTCACTCTCTTATCATACCGTTACCATTTTTTTCTTGTTTTGCTAGTTATTCTGTTTCTGTCGTAATTTGCAGTATTCAGCAGGCTACTCAGAAACGGGAAAGTTTGCACTGTGGTAGTCTTTGTGGTTGTGTGTCAAGAAAAAAATTTGAATAAAAATCCTTTTATCATGGATTTTAGTTAGAATGTGGCTAAAGTGGCTTTCAAATGTGTATTTAAAAATGACATTAGTACATCATACTTTGCTTTTTAAAAGATTGGTTTACAGAAATGGAATCTCTTTCTTTTTTTTCCTTGTAAACAGAGCTTGTGTCTCAGAGAAAATTCGAGGAAATCAAGAAGGCTAATCAGGCTGCAGCCAAGAAGCTGGTCGAAGAGTATGTCAGCTCGTCATCTGAAGGAGAGGGGGACGAGGACTCTGAAGGGAAACGGGGGCGGATAGTCGCCAACACGTTCATAACGTACACCACTCAGGCAGGTACTGCTGCTTCAGATTTTGACTTTTTTGATATTTAATGGGAGTATTCTCCTGACCTTTCTTGGGAACACCTTTATTGTATATGGAATAGTTTGCCTCCTAAGAATGAGCGTTTTGTGTTGTAGAGTTGAGTTTTTGTTCTTTGCTATTTGAGCTGTATGCTGTGACACCTACTTCTTTTTTCTTTTTTGGAGAGGTTTTTGCTATAGGGCATGTGTGCTCACCAGAAAGAGACAAACAGAGAGACAGAAGGTGAGAAATCACCCCCCCCCCCCAGGGGGGATGGCCACCTGCAATCCCTTCTCCTCCATTCTCTTCTCGGGATCTTGGGCACGCACGCACACGCTCCTGGTGTGAGTTTAAGCCACCGGGTCTGGGACTCGAACCATGGTCGACCACATGGGAATCCAGCAACATAGCCATTACGCTAACTGCTGGTCCGATACCCAGTTCTCTAAGAAGCAAGCACAGTGGCAGTGGCTCATTCACTGCCCTGGGTTCACGTGTGTGTGTTGTGGTCAGTTCGGCGGGGTGCTGGGAGGGGCTGCCGGAGCCCCAGAGGGGAGGGCGGGTTGTCCTTGGCTGTAAGTTGGTTGGACTAGAGCCCTTCGGATACCCCTTTCTCATTGTTCTCCGTTTTCTTTCTCTTTTCCATCATGTTACGTGTGTCTTGACGTCCATTATTTCATTTCTTTCTATCTCATTCACAGCATCTGCATTTTACGCTTTTTATAAAATCTCAGTCTCCTCGGGTTCGAAGTGTACATCCGTACTGTCCCTTACGTACTCCTGGGTTGCTCTTCAGGCCACACTGGTCTATATGGGAGAGGGCCAGAGCACGGCTCCGAATTAAATATAAAAATTGATTATTTTAAACGTACCTATTTTACACTTTCTACATTTTATCCTTCAAGCTCATTATTAGAAGCCCTGTTCCATGTGTATTGGTATAAAATGGCTGTAACATAATGTTGTTTGTAGACCATTATTTTATTAATATGTGCTTTTGCTTCCCCTCACTTCAGTATTTTGTTAGAACTAGAAGCAACCTTATAATTTTTTTTTTCCTTGTAAGAGATTTTTATAAAAGGCATGTGGGGAACCAGCAGTTAGCGTAATGGCTATGTCGCTGGACTCCCACGTAGCCAACCGCGGTTCATGTCCTGCACCCGGTGGCTTAAAACTCACGCCAGGCGCGTTTGCGTGCGTGCCCAAGATCCCGAGAGGAGAATGGAGGAGAAGGGATTGCGGCGTGGCCATCCCCCCTGGGGGGTGATTTCTTGCTTTCTGTCTCTATGTCTCTCTCTGTCTGGCGAGCGCACACGCCCTATAGCGAAAAATCTCTCTCTCAAAAAAAAAAAAAAAAAAGGCATGTGCATTTGCTGGAGAGACAGGAAGCGAGAAATCACTGCTCACCCCCACCCCACCCCACCCTGGGGAATACCTATGCTGCAACCCCTTCTCTTCCAGTCTCCTTCAGGAATTTGGGCACGCATGCACATGCCCAGTGTGAGTTTTAAGTTGCCAGGTCTGGGACTCAAACTGTAGTCAACTAAGTGGGAATCCAGTGACGTAGCCATGACGCCATATGCTGGTCCCAGAAACCTTAGAGATGTTTTAGGAAACAGCTCTACAGAGAAGTGGCTTTTTTAGAGCTACACGCTCACTACATGACAGAACTGGGTTTAACCTAGTGTGACTTAGCCTTTGACCCGTTACTGAGCCAATTGTGTGTGCTCTGTAGAAGCAGAAAAATCAGGAGGTTGATTGGACCACTGCTTTTGTGTCTACTTATAGGGAGGAAGCATAGCACAGTGGGTAAGAACATCGACTTTCTAGCCGGGCTGCCAAGGTTTGAATCTCGGCTTTACTATTGGGCTAGATGACCTTTGACCTAGTACCATCTCAGGGTCTCCGATTCTTCTTTCCTAAAGTGGGAGCGAGGGGAGTAAACAGGCTAGCATCGTTAGTGTGAAATGAGTCGCCACGTGAGCACCTTACAGCAGTGCCTGTCGTATGTGGTGTGTGCTGTGTGTCTTTTCTACAATGTTCGATATAGTCTGTGAGCTTGCTTGTTCATTTCCTACCAGGCTGGTTATCATCTTTCTTGTCTTTTTAAAATTTTATCTATTTCCTTTTTTCCTGTCTTCCCTTGATTCTACGCCCCACCCTGTAAGACCGCATCAGCTCTTTCCTTCCCCTCTGCTGAGGTGTCCCCGAGCGATTACAGCCTGCTTCCTGGAGTCGTGTGTGGTCGGCAGTGTCAGTTCAGGGGTGTTCGTATGCAGACGTGGATTCACAGCAGAATTCGAGCTTGAGGTGCAGTAGAGGCATTTCAGGGGTCTGAGAGTCAGTCCCTCAGAGAGAATGGGCCACGCAGTCCCACCCTTCCCCTTCCACCCGCTGACCTTGGTGATTAGGTGTTACCTGAGTGTGTTGGCAGCACGGAATGGGCACGCATGAAGTAGCTCTCTGAAGAGCTCACCGTATCGGCTGAGGAATTAAGATCAGGACGTTTGGCAGAGAAGCCCAGTTCCAGCGGAGCAAGGTGGTAAGAAATAAGGTCAGGGCGTCGCTTGCTTCTAGAGGGCCTCTCTGAAACCGTTCTAGACAGAGTCAGGTTGTAGTGTTGGTTAGGAAATTCCGTAATGCAACTCGGCGTATACTTTCAGCGTCTAGAAAATATCATTCGTAAGTTTATTAACTTTGAGTCTAGTTTTCATCTTAAAATGTTAAGGTAATTTTTCTTACTCTGTTTTATGTCAAATCCATTAATACATTGATTCTCATTTCTTTGTTTTCTGCACTTGGCCTCTGCCAAAGTAGGGAAATCTGATTGGTTGGTTTGAGAAAAATAAATGCAGTGTAAAGAGTGACTTTGAGCACCGGGCTTTTCCAAGGGAGTTCGTTTTTATTTCTACACGTTTCTGATCCTCCTTTCAAATCTTGAGCCAGCTTTCCGATGAGTGTCCCTATCTTGTCGGCCTACGGCCATGTTGCACTTGGGTTCAAAGACAACGTTTCTTCTCCTTTTCTTCATCTTAGTCGCACTACAGTTTGCCCGGTTACCCGTCCACGCTGGAAATCTGGCAGCAGGGCAGCTGTCCGTGGTCGGGCAGAGTCATCGTTTTCCACCACCGCTCCCCGAGCAGTCCAGGCAGCTCCTGAGCCCAGCACTGTCTTCAGGGTGTTGACGTGAACATCACCTGTTAGAGGTGACGGTCTAGTAGCCGTCGAGGGCTCCTAGGGTTCACTCCCTAAATTTCCTGAGTCAGTCCTACCTAGTTCAGATCGTGACGGCTGTGTAGTACGTGGGTTAAACTCGCTGTGACTCTGAGGAATGGAATTGCTGATGACATTTTACAGATGAGGAAACCGGAGCCCTCGGCAGCTCGCTCGAGGCCCTTTTTCTTTATGATGTAACCGCCACTCAGCTGATGCTTTCTGCTTGCAGGCTTGGCCTCTTCTTCCTTACTGTTCCTGCTTTTTCTTTTTTTTTTTCTGAAGAGAGATTTTTTTTCCTATAGGACACATGCACTCACTAGAGAGAGAGAGACAGAGAGACAGAATGCAAGAAATCACCCCTCTAGGGGGCATGGCCATACCCATACCACAATCCCTTCTTCATTCTCATCTCAGGATTTTAGACATGCACACACACACACACACACACACACACACCTGGATTGAGTGTGAAGCTACCAGGTCCAGGACTTGAACTGTGGTTGGCCACATGAGAGTTCAGCGACCTAACCATTACACCATCTGCTGGTCCCCTACTTTCTATATCTCTATCAACTTTCAAGTCATGACCAGTTAGTGAATTTCTAAGATGTTGCGAACTTTCCCTGTCTCCTCATCTTCTGAGCCCTCACGAGAATCTAGGCGTGTTCTAGCCTGCTCCTCCAGATCCTTCCAATTTCTACCCATTACCCAGTTCCAAATCAACGTCTGCAGTCTTCTCAGGTGTACGTTACTGAGGGTGGTCCTATTTCTTAGTACCAGTTTTATGTGTTAGTCCGCTCTTCTGTTGTCTTAACTGAGTATTAGAGACCAGGTAATTATGAAGAGTAAAGTGTTACTTAGCATTCTGGAGGCCCAAAGTCAAGGGACCGTCTAGTGAGGCCTTCCTAATGGTGGGTATTCCCTGCAGAGTCTCAGGGGGGTAGGATATCACGTGGTAGGGTAAGTGTGGGGGTCGGGTCTGCGCCCTCTCTCTCAAAGGCTCCAGTCTGCATCATGGCCTTACCCTGATGACTGATCTATTCCTTATTGTCTTAAAGCCCCTTCCACCTTTTGTTTCTTTTCTCATTTCTTGCTTGCTTTCTTTTTCTTTTTCAAGATTTTTGACATAGGGTGCATATACTTGCTGGAGAGAGATGGAGAAGGGGAAAGTAAGAAATCACCTCCCTGGAACTAGCAGTTAGCGTAATGGCTATGTTGCTGAACTCCCATGTAGTCGTCTGCGGTTCGCGTCCTGGACCCGGTGGCTCAAACTCACGCCAGGCGCATGTGCATGCGTGCCCAAGATCCCAAGAGGAGAATGGAGGAGAAGGGATTGTGGCGTGGCCATCTCCCCTGGGGGTGATTTCTCGCTTTCTGTCTCTCTGTCTCTGTCTCTGTCCTATAGCAAAAACCTCCCTCCCAAAAAAAAGAAATCACCTCCCTGGGGGGAGGGACATGCCACAGTCGCTTCTCCTCCATTCTCTTCTCGGGATTTTGAGCATGCACACACATGCCCAGTGTGTTCTCCAAGCTGCTGGGTCTGCCTCACCATAGAGGGGCTCTGCGGGCTCCAGCACCCTAACCACCACGCCACCTGCTGACCCAGGTCCCTACTCTTGACGCCATGGTCAGGGTAAGTTTCTGCCATCTTAATATGTTACACCAGCAAACACAGTTCACCATGTGGATTCTGGGAGACGCACCCACACCATCACACTGGCTCTGCCCGCAGGAGGTGTGTCAAGGACTGTTAACAACACGACAACGAAGGCAGCAGTATGGAAGAGCAGAGGCACTGTTACTAATCAGCCGCGAAGACTTCACGCCTGGGCCTGGGGGCCTCCCGGCGGCTCACTGCTCTCTCTTTAAAGAATCTTGTTTTCAGCCATTGTTCTGTTTGAGCAGGTGATTTTGTCAGGAAGTCCTACTAGTGAGTTTGTGGTGTTGTAAGATGTTGCTTAACACGAGCTTTTCAATTTTTCCATGTCAAGACGGAGACACGCGTGAGCTGGAGCGGACTAAGCAGTATGTAAATGAAGCTTTCCAGGCGGGGGCCATGACCTGCCTCATCTGTATCGCGTCTGTGAAGAGGAACCAAGCTGTAAGTCCTCATCTCTGCGAATGCAGCTCTCCAAAACACCTTATTTTATGTGTAGAACACTTGAACATTTATCATTCTTGTGCCTACTTCTGTTTAAAAGTGCTCCATTCGAGGAGTTTGTGTATTAATTGATCTTCAGTTTGTAAATATATAATTAAAAAAATCTCTCGAAATGAGAATCTGATATTTTTAGCGCTGTTGTAACAGTATAACTGAAGCAAATATTAGGTAGTTGGGAAAGTCGTGACATAGTCTCTCTGTTTTTCTCTGCAAAAATGTCTCATGACTCCCCGACCTCCCAGTATATCTGATTTAATGAACGTTGATCGGCTAAAGCACTGTTCGCATCTGTGCTTGGATTCCCTAAATAGAAAATGTCACAATAGGCTATACTTTTGCTGTCAATGGGTTCGGAAAAAAGGCAGATATGGTTGCAGCCTTTAAGGAAGAGGAACTTGGTGGTGGCATTTACGCTCATTAGCGCTGGTCTCTTGTGTTGACGACACCACGGGAAGGGGCAAAGCCACTGAGAAGACCCTTGGAAGGGCTGTGGCCTCCCGGCAGTTATCTGTAAATTTGAAGGGCGTTGGTGGAACAGGGACGAAGCCACGACCGAGTATGTTCTGCTCAGCTCTGAGGCCAGGGTGGCAGCCCTGCCTAGAGAGGGACAGCCAGGCCCAGGGAACGCCGTTGGCTGTGCCGTGAGCCAGATCATCACCACGCGGGGACAGGGCGGTGTGGTCCACGTGGATGCCTTTGCTGCCCAGACCCGCCTCTGGTCGGCTGACCGACCTTAGCTGCCATGACGAGTCGTCTTTCTGCATGCAGGTGTAGACCCCCTCTCAATACTTGCCCCGTGGGTGGTTTTTCCCCACCTCCTGGTTTTCTCTCTGGGTACTGCCTCAGCCAGCAGGCAGGCAGTGCAGACGCGCTGGGGAGTGGAGGCGAACGCCTGCTTTCCCTCATGAGGTGTGGCTGGGGAGTCCACTGCAAACCTTGCGTGGGTCTTCTGGGGGTCCTCTGCAGAGTCGCACGTCTGTGCCCTTCGCTGTAACCAGGTCGGCAGTCGACCTTCATTGGCGTCTCCCCCAACTCGTCCCCTCGCTCCTGTGTCCCGGTTCTTAGCTCAGGCACTGCTTGTGGGAAACCTGAATAAGAACTTGGCTTTTTAAAAATGTTGCCAGCTTATGCAAATGTTGCATGTTTGATTTTTATCAAAGAGTTGTAAATGTTAAAAGACAAACCAATTTCTTTTCTTTTTTTTTTTTTTTGGAGAGGTTTTTGCTATAGGGCGTGTGCGCTCGCCAGACGGACAGAGAGACAGAGAGATTGAAAGCGAGAAATCACCCCCCAGGGGGAATGGCCACGCCGCAATCCCTTCTCCTCCATTCTCCTCTCGGGATCTTGGGCACGCACGCACATGTGCCCGGCGTGAGTTTAAGCCACCGGGTCCGGGACTCGAACCGCGGTCGACTTCGTGGGAGTCCAGCAACATAGCCATTATGCTAACTGCCGGTCCCAAAGACAAACCAATTTCTGTCAGTTATATATAATTGTAACAGTTTTAAAAAGTTATTCTAGTAGTATTGAGCTTCTAAATTGTGTGTGTGCGCTCATGATTTTACTCACCTAATATTTATAATTTAGCAATGTTAAGTGTTAGACTAATAGGTTTTACATAACAAATGGACCATATGGCATATATGTACATATTTATGTTTAAGTCTTCCCCTGTAGTATATTTATAATTGGAAATTATAAATGGCACATAAATCTACATGACATATTTGATAAGGGTGAATACTCATGCTCTGTTTAAAAAATAAGTATAAAGTCACATATCAGCCAGTATAATATGTTCTCATTTTAAAAAAATATATGTATATGTACACATAAATATTTATATCTTCCTCATATGTATATAATCATACATTTATATATAATTATATAGTTATGTATATATATAATTAGAGGCTGTCTAGAATGAAATTAGCAGTTATTTCTAGCTAAATGAGTCTGAGTGATTAATTTTTTTCTTGAACATTTTCTACATTTATATACATTTTTTAAAGAACATTTCTTCTGTTCCACTGGGAAGAAATTTTTTTTTTCCTTTAATCCTATTGATGAGTCTTGAAAATAGTTTAATGTGATAGTCACTTAAAGTGCTGTGATTAAAAAGTGCATTGCATCATGTGTGTCTGAACCTTCGCCGTAGGTCTGGAGCTGCTCAGGGTGCTTCTGCATCTTCCACATGCCCTGCATCCAGAAGTGGGCCAAGGACAGCCAGTTTCTCGTGTCTTCTCTGACGGACGATGATTTTGGGAAGAGAGAGTATCCCTGGCCTTGGTAACTGTCTGACTAACTGGGTAATTAGATTGTAGAACTGTGGAGACGGTAGGTCTTAGTAGCTTTATTGGCAGTTTCAATATCCAAGTTAGATGGTAGTCACTTAGTCACTTGGTTTTCGAACATGTGGGACCTTGTTAATAGCTTCCTTTTTCCTTTTTTTGGGAGAAGAGGTTTTTGCTATAGGGTGCGTGTGCTTGCCAGAAAGAGAGAGACAGAAAGACAGAAAGCGAGAAATCACCCACCGGGGGGATGGCCACGCCGCAATTCCTTCTCTTCCATTCTCCTCTTGGGATCTTGGGCACGCATGCACACGCACCCGGCGTGAGTTTTAAGCCACGGGGTCCGAGACTCGAACTGTGGTCGACTATGTGGGAGTCCAGCCACATAGCCATTATGCTAACTGCTGGTCCCTGTTAATGGCTTTTTTAAAAATCAATTTGTATGACTACTAGTGCCTTTTGATAACTTATAAGTCATTTGGACTTCATTTTTAACTACTTCAAAATAACTCCTTAATTATCCTTGCTGAAGGACTTTCTTTTCTGTAAACCTGAGAGTCATTCTTAGCAATGATACTTCTCTCTTGGAGTTCTTCCTAGAATACGTTAGGGTCACTTTGTACCAGGCCGCCGTCTAAACCTGGAGCCAGGTCAGACCTGCCCTGAGTACCAAAAGTATCAATACTCGAGTAAAATCGTGGTGGGAGAGTCTTTCCAAACTTTTTGGACATGCTCATTACTTACTTCTCAGCTGTCTGCGAGAGATTTTATTTTCTTACTACCAGTGAGGATATTGAAGTTAATTGGAAGGTAACAATGTGTTCAGGCTCCCTTTTTTTTTTTTTTTTTTTTTTTTTTTTTTGAGAGATTTTGCAATAGGGCATGCACACTTGCCAGAGAGACAGAGACAGACAGACAGTGAGAAATCCCACCTGACGGGGGCTGGCCATGCTGCAGTTGCTTCTCCTCCATTCTTCTTTTGGGATTTTGGGCACGCATGGGCACTTGCCCGGTGTGAGTTTCAAGCTGCCGGGTCTGGATCGTACTGCAGTCAGGGAGTCCAGGCCTTAACCACTGCACCACCTGCTGGCCTTGGCTCTTCTCATCCAAATTGAGCGCTCTTTCTGTTCTTCCAGAGGACTTCTGTTCTCATGTAATGCACTCTGGAATAGTTTCAGTGTCAGGGTCTGTATCTGTGTTGCAACTATGTACGGATTTGTCCGTGGTGCAGGGAGTCTAGGATTTAACAGGTGCAGTATTAAACCAGATATTCTGACTTGTTACTTTAAACATTGAAACCGCACTCCCTTGGCTTTCTCACCTCTATTTTAAGTGGTCATTTTGGGTAGGGGAGGAAAACACCACTTAAGGGAATACGGACTGCTACTCTTCCGTGAAATCCAGAAGGAACAAAAATCTAATAATGACTGCAGTGTCCTTTGCATTCTGTAGTTCACACTTTTTAAGAAAGAAGATCAGTGGCTCTTCTGGTCGAGAACTCATTGTGTTCAGTCCTTGTTAAAGTGGAGGTAGAACTTGGTAAAATTGTTAATGATTTTGAATTAGTTGTATTATGGAAATAAAAAGTGTAAAATACATGTTCACTAAGATAGTGCTCATGGATAAAGAAGTTGCAGCATAATTACACTTTACCATTGGCATTACACTACTTCACATTAAACCACGCATTGCCCTTATTGCCCTCGGTGGAACAGTTCCGTCTCCATGCTAGTGGGGAGTGTGAAGTGTGGCGAGTTGCCTATTGGCCATCCGTATCTAAGCTTATTAAAATTACTCATGCTCTGGAGGCCGGCAGGTGACATGGTGGTTAAGGCGCTGGACTCCCATGTGGTCAACCACAGTTTGAGTCCTGGACCTGGTGACTTGCTTTCTCATTTTCTCTCTCTCTGTTTCTCGCTGGTAAAATTAAGAAATAATAATAATAATAATAATAAATGAAATTAAATTAAAATTCTTTTTTAAAAAAGCTCATTCTCCATCACACTGGCTAAAAGGAGAAGTAGACATTTTTCTTTGAGTAAAGGAAAATTTAATTTTTCTAGCAAAGTGCTAATTATTTATTCCTGATAAACTACATAGTCTTTTGTTTTTGACTTTCTAATTACAAGATAGCTATCTTTCGGTTATTTCTGAGTACTTACGTGGTATCTGTTTAGAAGCAGAGCTTGCTCTCAGGACAGTGGGAATAAACCGTGTAGGAGACAAAGGGAAGTGAGGTGACGCTGCGGCACCATCACGGCGGAGCGTCCGCGCTGCACTCCCCCATCTGGGGGACAGGAAGGGCTGGAGCACGTGACGTCCAGGTGACGCCCCCTCACAGCGGAAGGGTCATGCCTCTCAGACCAGGTTCAAGGTCCCTGTGTGTTAGCAGAGAGTTGGAAGCCATGTTTGAACGTGCCTTTGCCTCAGGCACCTGTTTCGTGTTACATACTGAGACTCGTGCCACTTCCTGGCCCCCCAGTTCTGGACTCTGGCTGCCCATAGCGTGGCACCCCCTCCTGTTCGCTGTCGTGAATAGGCTTTATTGATTTGTGAACCCCGCACCAAACTTTTCAAAACACTGAGATTGATGAATACCTCACGAATAAAGTTCAGGTATTAGTAGAGAGCCAACGTCACTTTTGTAGCTGTGTTTCTAGATATGTGCTATTTAACACAGTGAGAGCTAGCCATGTGTGGCTCTGTACGTTTTTTAGAACTCATATAATAAAGATTGAATTCTGAGCCAGCAGGTGGCATGGTGGTTAGGCTGGCCGGACCCCACCTGGCTGACCGCATAGCTCCAGTCTGAGATCCAGCAGCTTGAAAAATGAGCCGGGTGCTGTGTGTCCCAGATCCCCAGGGGAGAGCGGAAGGGAGGGGGCTACAACATGGCCACCCCCCGGGGGGGTGGTTTCTCACTTTCTCTGTCTCTGGCATGCATACAGGTCCTGTAGCAAAACTCCCTCGGTTGTTAGTCCTGTAAGTGTGCGCCCGTGTGCGCTGTGCTGGACTGCGCGGTTACGAGACAGTCCCAGCGTGTCCGAAGGCAGTGCGCGGTGTTCTCGACGGTCGGCATCAGCTCAGCGAGGTCTTTTCCCACGGGTGTGAAGATGGAGTAGAGTTTTTTTATGTAGACCGGATCGCGCAGAGTATAGTGTTACCAAGCGTTGCTTCTCAGAAGACGAGATGAGCATTCACATCTGTGTTCTTCTTTGTAGCCCAAAATGTCGGTTTGAGTACAAGCGGTCAGAGACGCCCAGTCGGTACTACTGCTATTGTGGGAAGGTGGAGAACCCGCCCTTCGACCCCTGGCTCGTGCCTCACTCGTGCGGCCAGGTGTGTGAGAGGGAGTGTAAACCCCCCTGTGGCCACAAGTGCCTGCTCCTCTGTCACCCAGGTAAGCCAGGGCTGCATTTCCAATTGTTTGCACGTGGTGGGTCCTTTGTACATTGAGGCAAACAAACAAACAAATCGTGCAAGTTGAACTCAGTACTTCAGTTTGCATAAGAAAATATGGGAAGTTTGTTAAAGGCTCAGTAAAGGGAGTTTTAGAGGTTACTGATGAGGGTAGGATTTGACACTTTTATTTCTGACTCGTGATATTTTTTTCCCCTTTGTTGGACTCTAGGCCCCTGCCCTCCTTGCCCAAAGATGGTCACCACTACTTGTTACTGTGGGAAGACGAAGCCCGTCCCGCGTCGGTGCAGCGCCAAGGAGTGGTCCTGCCAGCTGCCGTGCGGGCGGAAGCTGCTGTGCGGACAGCACAAGTGCGAAGACCCTTGTCACGCAGGTGAGAGGCCCTCCTTGTCGGCGCTCAGATGGTCAGCAAAGGTTCAGGGTTCACTGTTCCCGGGCTGATTCGTTACTCCGGTTTCAGGAAGTTGTCAGCCGTGCCCGCGAGTTAGTAGACAGAAGTGCGTCTGTGGCAGGAACGTGGCGGAAAGGAACTGTGCCAGTCCACTGTGGCACTGCGACCACGTAAGTATAGCACACGGCGACGGGGTCAGAGGGCGCGGGGCAGTGGCTGGGACGCGGAAGTGTGAACTAGCCTTCCGTGGTGAGAGGAGGAGAAGAGCTGCCTTCACGATTTGGCGATCCGTTTCTAGGAAGCCACTTAGGAATCCAATCTCATTTTTATTACTGGAGTTTTTATTGTAAAGTGAGAGCTGTTGAATTTTGGATTCAGTACATTTGTACTTTTTTCCCATGCCAGCTCTCTTCCTCTTTTTCTCCAGTCCCTTTCTCGAGTTAATCCAGCTGAGAAAGTGGGATTGGCTTTTAGCTGCTTGTCCTAGAACTGGCACTTCTGTACTATTTGGAACTCTTTGGTGAATGAGAGTATGAAGCTGTATGTACTGTTTTCCTTTTAGTATTTAAAAAATATGCCCCTTCATGTATGGGAAGCTATGTATGTGTGAAACACAAGTGTGGACGTATGCTCACGCATGTGTATGTGTGTGGCCCCTTCGTGAGATGTAAATGTAATCATATGAGGGACATAAAGGAGGTGTTTGTGACCCAAAGCTGGGTTATGTGTCCCAGTCTCCCTCCGGTCAGCTTCGAGACTCTCACTGGTGCTTGTTGCGTTCCGTCCAGGTGTGTGGGAAGACACTGCCGTGTGGCCACCACACGTGCGAGCAAGTTTGCCACGTGGGTGATTGCGGTGGCTGTCCTCGCTCTGGGAAACGGTTCTGTCCATGTCAGAAATCAAGTAAGACTTTTTCTAAGAACTTGATGTATCAAGCCACCGAAAGTCATGAGGAAAACTTAAGGGCATCTTACTGAGCGAAAGACGCCAATCTGACAAAGCTGCGTTTGTAGGAGTCCAAATAGAGGACGTTCTGGAAGAGTCAGAACTACGGAGCTAACGGAAGGACCCGTGGCTGTCAGGCCTGGGGAGAAGGGGAGATAGTGGAGGAAGCACAGGGGTCGAGGCTGCGCAGTGACCCCGTGTGCTGCTGGACTGGTGGATACGCGTCGTTCTGTTTGTCCAGACCAGTCAAGCATACCACACCGAGTCCGCCTGCATGGAAGTGGGCCTCTGGCTGATGGCGCAGCGTCGGCGCGGGTGCCTCAGTGTCGCGGAGGGGCCACGCTGGCCGGGATTCTGACGGCAGAGGCCGTGCTGCTGCCGTGTGCTCGGTCACGGGTGAACGTACTCCTGGCTGCCTTGAGACAAAGGCATCGTGGGTTGCGGTTCGAGTCGGCGTCCTCGACTCTCCACAAATAGCAGCACTCTGGTTATTTCTGACACTTGTCATAATAAGTTTATGTCAAAGGCGAGTTTTACAACAGCTTAAAGTCTACAGCTTTTTTCCCCCTGTAGATTGTTAAGATCAAACTTTTTAAATTATTGCCAGAGAAGACTCACCAGAGACAGAAATAGAAAGGGGGAAGATTCACCCCCAGTGGGGCAGCCACACTGCAGTTCTTCTCACCCACTGTCCCCTCTGTCAGGGTGTGAGTATGCATGCACACATGCCCAGCATGTTTTTTAAGCCACCAAGGCTGCAACCTGAACCCCACCATCAGCCCTGTGGGATCTGGCCCCCATAACTACCAGGACACAAGTGCTCTCAGGAACAAACTTTTAAGAAGTAATTCTGAGGACCAGCAGATGGCGTAATGGTTACGTCACTGGACTCCCATGTAGTTGACCGTGGTTCAAGTCCCAGACCCAGGGGCTTAAAACTCAAGCTGGGCTTGTGTGCGTGCCCAAGATCCCAGAAGAAGAATGGAGGAGAAGGGATTGTGGTGTGGCCATACCCCTTGGGGGGTGATTTCTCGCTTTCTGTCTCTCTGTCTCTCTGGTGAGTGTATATGCCCTATAGTAAAAATCTCTAAAAAAATTTTTTTCTTATGGAAATTCCTCATAGGGGCTTATATAGGCTTACACATTTCTTTAGAAAAGTATTTCTAAAGTAGTTTGTCCCTAATTGTTTTCTGAAGATGGTAACTTGTCACGTGTCAGGTTATTTCTTAAAAAGCATAAACTTCAAGCTGGCAGGTGGCATAGACTTTATGGCACTGTGTCCTACATGGCCAACTAAGTGGTTCAAGTACCGGACCTGGTGGCTTGAAAAACATGCCTGGCGCAAGTGCATATGTGCCCAGAATCCTGAGAGGAGGATGGAGAAGGGATTGTAGCGTGGCCATCCCCCCGGGGTTGTTTCTCACTTTCTCTCTCTCTGACTCTTCCTCCCACTCTCCCTCTCTCAGATGAGTACACGTGCCCTATAACAAAGTTTAAAGAAAAAAAGCATAAATTTTGCAAATATTAGAGGTTATTTTTATTAACATTTCTTTTTTTATAATTATTATGGATGTGAAAATTCACAGTCTGAGAGGGCTATCATTCTTTAGGGAGCCAAAAGAACAAACCACTTTGCTAATGCTTGTTACTGATGCATAAATGTTGGCTTTTTGTCTGCTTCTAGAGTTTTCTTTGCCTTGTACAGAAGATGTACCAACCTGTGGAGACAGCTGTGACAAGGTGCTCGAATGTGGAATCCACAGATGCTCACAGCGTTGTCACCGAGGTCCTTGTGAAACATGCAGACAGGTTAGTCATGTCCTCTAGTCGTGACTTCGGAGAGCGGTCTGTCGCAGTGTATGACACGAGGTCGTCCTGCCGGCTCCACATCACGCACTTCCGTGTTCATCCGTGTCGCCATCTGTGTGACACTCAGGTCAAGAGCCGCACAGCGTGCCAGCAATCGGATCCAAAAGTCCCCTTTCGTGTGCTTTTGTGGTGAAAGTGCTCATGGTCTGGGGTGGGGTTTGTTCCCAGAGGACATTCAGAGCAGCGTTGAAGGAGGCCCGTGAAGAGGGACAGCAGCGGGTGCTGGGACTGGCCACTGTGGGGTCACGGGTGTCATTTTGGTGTTGGCCACACGGCCAGCAAGTTAGCTGAGTGCCTTGCTTTATTGGGACAAGAGGCACAGATGTCATGGTTATAGCTGTGCATGTAAGTGGTTTTGATATGTCGGGTTTCTTTGTTGTTTCTTGGGAGGATATTTTCGTTTTTTTACTATTATCACAATTCTACCAAATTTAACAATGAATTCACACAAAGAAGTCCTTTTGAAACTAAGGACATAAATACGTGGTTTTGGAAATTCAGAGCTGGTTTTGGTTAAGTCTTTCATGTAAGTCTGGTATTAAACTTTTTGTCTCTCATGGCTTAGTAATTACAGAAATTACACTGTGGAAAAAACATACCAACAAGTCAGTTTTACTAGTGTTTCCTTGATTCTCCCAGGAAGTGGAAAAGCAGTGTCGCTGTGGGAAGCACACGAAGCGGATGCCGTGCCATAAGCCGTACCTGTGCGAGACCAAGTGCTTGCAGATGCGGGACTGCCAGAAGCACCAGTGCAGGCGGAAGGTGGGCGGAACGGGCTGGGGGCCGGGGCCGGGGCGGGGCCGGGGCTGGGGGGCGGGGCCGGGGGGCGGGGCCTGGGCGGGCTGGGCCGGCAGGTGGGCTGCGGGGCTCTCTCTGGTCTCATCATTCTGGGTGCAGGATCAGTGCTGTCTTGACTCGTTTCTCAGTCGTTCAGGCGTGTTCTTGGCTTCCCACATACATTACTAATATACATTCTAGATGACCCTGGGACGTTGGTGGGAAAGCATACACACTTTTTCAAACGCCAAGAGTTTCTCCTTGTCCTGTGCGTTATCTGCTCAGCGTGGTGGATTTTAAAATATCAGTGGGTTCGTTGATAGGAGTGACAGTGCCTTGGGCGGTGTCCGTAGTTCCCGTCTTACTGACACTCAGCTGGGCAGGTCGGCTGTGCGGTGGTTTCGTTGAGTGTCTTTAATGGTTCTTTCAGGTCCTTTTTGTGATCATTAAATAAATTCCTCTCTGACAAGATTTATTTTCCTTCAGTCTTTGAAATGCAGCTATTTCAGCTTTCATTTCCTTACTTTTAACATGGTATATCTTTGTTTGTTCTTTTATTTTTTTTAACTTACGATATCTTATATTCAAAGTACATTTCTTATAGGCAGCATTTAGATTTGATTTGACTTGATGTTTGGGTACCAGATTGTCTTAACATTTTATTTTATTTTAATTAGTTAATTATTTTCTATCCCTTTAGATATTTTTAATCTCTGTTCTGGGATGAAGTTAAGTCACTCAGGAATTATCTGTCCTTTAGTGGGTTGCTTCTGTTAGCTGCGACCTGAGCCCATTCAGTCTAGGGCCACCCGGGCCCCACCGCCGAGGCAGCGGCGTCTCTGGGCGCTCGGCCGACGTCCGTGTCTCAGGAGGCCCTCCCTCTCTGGCTGCCAGGAGCACAGCTCAGTTCCCATCTGCGTCTGACTTCTGGAGGTTGCTTGGCCTTCTCCCGCCCTGGCTCTGTCTCAGGTTTGGGTGTTCCCCTCAGCTCTCTCTGGCTTCCTCCTCTGCACAAGTTCTTGCCACACTGGCACCTGGACTGTGACCTGGAGAGGCCTCCAGGCCCAGTAGCAATCTCCTTCCTGTGTGGCTACCCGAGCCTGCCAGGTCTAAGCCCCCGTCGCCGCAGGCTCGCCCGGCGTGTTTCCCTTCTCTTAGGCTTGCAGTCTTGTGCTGCCTGACAGTGGATGTCTAAAATCTGCCCTCATTCCTGGGGGCTGGTGTTTAAGTTGTGTGAGGCAGGACTCCATCGTGGTCAGAAGCAGGCGCGTCCGGGGCTTATTCGAGTCAGAGGCCGCAAACCTTCCCCTGCCACACTGGCGGCGGAGGGCACCTGGTGTTCATTGAATGTCTGTCTGACTTCTTTGCTTTGCAGTGGTGAATATTTCATCCTGAGCTATGTTTATGTATGGAAACTTGTTTTTCTGTAAGTTACAGCCTAAGGTTCTTAAAGATAGTTGCAGTCTGTGTCTGCTTTCCCAGGTTGGTCGTGAGGAGTCAAGGGAGGGGTTAGGATGGTGACTTAGCCCATGGCTGCCTGGTCTTCATGGACGAAAACGAGGGAAGGTCAGACTCCTCCGCTTCCCACACAGTAGACCACCTCCGCCTCTCTTTTTTGGTTAATCTTGGATCCCGTAGATTAAAATAACTGCCAATTAATCTACACATTGAATCGATTTTAGTTTAATTACATTTTAAAAATAGCCGCACTAGTCTGAATTGACTATAGCGTTTAATGTCATCAGTCTCTGCATAGGAAAGTCAGTGACGGTATCTTAAGAAAATGTTTTAAATCATGGAACAATTAACAGAAGAGCAAGAAAGTTTGGCTTGATTTTCTTAAATTGGATCAGTTTAGACTTGTAAGTTCTTATTACCGTGTATCTCTGTACCAGAAAGATGTTGATAGTCTTGACTGTTTTCACCCTGTAGTGAGATGAGATCTTTTACTTTCCACAGACCCTGGGAGTAGTGGTGGCGTCCAAATCCGCGTGGGCTTCTGAATGGCCTGTTCTTTATGTATTGCTTTCTCTTCAGTGTTGCCCTGGAAACTGCCCACCTTGTGATCAAAACTGCGGACGGACTTTGGGCTGTAGAAACCATAAGTGTCCATCTGTCTGCCACAGAGGTAAGATCTCACAGAAACTGTGCTTTTATATTTGTGTTTAATTATGCTCTGTAGCTGGCACGGAATTTTCCCTCCATTACCTTACTCAGCCCCCCTCACAAGCTTGGAAAGAAGACCAGGCACTGACCAATATCCTTATTTAACGGTCAGAGAGACTGAAGCTAACCAGAGTTCCGCGGCCTACTATTTTCTCAAGAGACATTAGTGAGAATGGTATTGTTTCACGTTCTTACAAATGTTGTCCATGTTTAGCTTTCTAGACGAGAGTAGGATTCATGTATCTGCTTCTGCATGCAGTCTGTTGTGCTAGTCCTTGTCATTAGCTTCTAGAAGATTCTATATGCATGTCTCCCGAAAGGGTCTCCAGGCTCCCCCTTCGGCTCCCCAGTTGTGTCCTAACTTACTACTAGACGTTGAATACCGAGTGGAGTCCGTGAGCTGAGGTACAGAGCACTGGGAAGATCATGACCGAGAGCAGCAGGTTCCGGGGTCAGTGTGCACTTCGCCACTCCATTGCTGAACACCTGGGACAAACTACTGCCCTCTTTCATCGTCTTCCTGGGGGCTTGGTGGATGCGAGACTGTGCTCTCAGTCTTCTCAGAAGTTGCGCGAGATAAATGGAATGTCTGTTATTTAGTGAGGAAGCAGGCCAAGAACTGTTAGCCCAAGGTCGTAGACCCCAGGTAGTGCGTGGCTGCAGGATCAGGACATGAGCCCAGAGTGTGGGGTAGTTTCATTGTGTCACATCCTCGCCTCTCTGCAGAAGCATCAGACCATAATTGCTCAGCAGTGTTTTCCTGTGATGTTCTCTACTTTGTTAGCGTCTTTAGGTTGTGAGGTTCAGAACTAGTTTTTCAGGTATGTTCTTACCATCATTAGGATTTTATTTCCTTTTGTATTCATGCCAGGCATATGTGCATGTGCGCCCCAAATCCCAACAGGACGGGAAGATGACGGAGAAGAGATTGTGGCGTGACCACACTCCATTGGGGGGTCTCTCTCTGGCAAGTGCACGTACCGTGTGGCAATGGAAAAACAACAGAAATACCGTAGTGTACAGTAGCAGAGGCTGTTCGATAAGTTCCTCTGAATTGCTGAAGGTGCATGAGAAATCATGTTAGATAGCGGAGCAGATGCTGATGTTAAATGCCGAGAGCAGATTTCAGTGTCACTGCTAACTTGAAAAATGTGCTGTCCAGTCACTCTGCTGGAAAGGTCGGGGTACACCTTGATCACGCGGGTCAGGTTAACCTGGCTGTGTTACCATCCAGATGGTACTTCACTGGGTAGCCCTTCTCAAAACACCGGAGTACAGCTTTGGTTATTTGTAAAATGTTTCGTTCCCCCCGATGGCCTTTGCTTTCATTTTATCTTCTATGTTCTTTATTTGAATCAAAATTCTTAATTTGTCATGTTTTTAGGTACTGTGTAGAATTTCTAGAGACCTTAAACAAAGCTGGTTTCCTTCGTCAGTTTGTTTGTGAGATTACCTGATGTCAGTATTTTGCTTGTTCTGACAGCTGTCTCTAGATGTTCACTCCTTTGTTGAAGACTTATTCTTCTTGCTCCATTTCCAGAGGAGCTCCTTAGTCAGAAAATGAAAGTGGAAATAATGTCCTTATGATTATTATGTTAGAACTTGCCATGGAGAATTCTATAGTCTGCTTACAGCTTTCTTTTATTTTGTTTGTGTGTATTTCTATCAACTCACAACAAAAGGGGGTAAAAACTGAAACCTAAATAATGTGTCTATTTTATATTTAGAAGAGAAACCTTTGGAATTATAGTCTAAAATGAGGGTTTAGAGTTCAAACGTTTACAGAGCACAAGTCATGGAAAACTGGGCGATGCTTGATAAGGAGCAAGTATCAGGTCACGAGAGAGAAGTTGTGCTTCCTGGGAATTTACCTAAAATAGTGTACTCGGGTAGGGGTGTGTATTTAGATAGACAAAAACATTACTGTTAATATTAGGTTGTCCAGAGACTCAGATTCTTTTTTGGCCATTGTAGGTTTGAATAAGTAACTCAGGTTAAATTTGTTATTTAGAATAGAACTTTTAGCAAAATTTTTTTTTTTTTTTTTTTGAGAGGTTTTTGCTATAGGGTGCGTGAGCTCGCCAGACAGACAGACAGACAGAAAGCGAGAAATCACCCACCAGGGGGGATGGCCACGCCGTATTCCCTTCTCCTCCATTCTCCTCTTGGGATCTTGGGCACCCACGCACAGGCACCCGGCATGAGTTTAAGCCACCGGGTCTGGGACTCGAACCGCAGTCGGCTACATGGGAGTGCAGCGATGGACACCAACTGCTGGTCCCACTTTTAGCAAATTTTAAAGTAACTTGTAAAACTCCATTGTCCTACATTGACATCTAGAAGTGTACCAGCTGCGTATATAGCTTCACGACCTTACTACCCCAGCGTAGTCATTTGCGAGAGCTGAGCTCGTTAACCTCGACATTCCGGCGTTCCCCACACTCCCCTCGTGTCCCTTCTAACCGCCATCCTGACTCAGAGCAGCGGAGATTCGTTTTCTGGTTGACTTCATGTATGTGGGGTCACACGCTCCGCACGGGGCCGCTTTCGCTCAGCGTGAGGGTGGGGTTGTTCATACCCTCCCCGTGTCTTCACTCTCACTGCAGTTACCCCTCCGGGGGATGTACTAGGCTGTCTGGTTTTGCCGTTGGTAAATTTGGGTAATCGTGAAACTTTTTTAAGTGTTGGCCTGTACTTTCAGGCAGTTGCTATCCCTGCCCAGAAACCGTGGATGTGAAGTGTAACTGCGGCCACACGAAGGTGACCGTCCCCTGTGGCCGCGAACGCACCACGAGGCCGCCCAAGTGCAGAGAGCCATGCAGGTGAGTGTGAGGCTTCACATGGACCAGCATCTGGGGTCACGCAGACTTAATGCATCCGACTTTTTTACTGTTAGCGTTTTAATTGAGTTTTTAGTGTTGTAAATGTTAATATTCATAATGTGTCCATTCTGTGTGGAATCCGGAGATTATTGAACAAATGTGATGAATGAAAACTGTGATGAATGAAATCTGTGCTTTATGATCTAGTCGGCCACCAACTTGTCATCACACAAGTCAAGAAAAACACCGCTGTCACTTCGGCTCTTGTCCACCGTGTCATCAGCCTTGCCAAAAAGTCCTGGGGAAATGTGGTCACCTGTGTCCTGCACCATGTCACGATCGCGCGTTGGTGAAGCAGACCGGCCGGGTAAGAGGACAGTGCCACTAGCAGTGCGTTGCCGTGGCTCACGGTGGTGTCGGCTCTTGTCTTTCACCAAGCAGCAAGTACCAAGCACGGTGTTTAGAGCCTGCGTACAGGGTTAATTACACCTGGGCTTTTGTCTGAAAAAGTTCATGGGGGTCAGCAGGTGGCACAGCAGCTATGTCCCTGGACTTCCACATGGCCGGCCATGGTTCAAGTCTTGGACTCAGTGTGAAACTCACTCTGGGCGTGAGTGCGTGCCCAAGATCCTGGGAGGAGAATGGAGGGAAAGAGATTGCGGCGTGGTCATCCCCCATGGGGGGTGATTTCTCACTTTCCCTCTCACTATACCTGTCTGTCTCTCTCCGGCGAGTGCACCTGCCCTAACACACACACAAAAAAGTCACTCTCCCCCCTAAAAAAGAAGTTGATGGTGTAGAAAAGGAAAGAAACGAGGGACCAGCAGTTAGCGTAATGGCTATGTCGCTGGACTCCCACGTAGTCGACCGCGGTTCGAGTCCCGGACCCGGCGGCTTAAACTCACGCCGGGCGCGTGTGCGTGCGTGCCCAAGATCCCGAGAGGAGAATGGAGGAGAAGGGATTGAGGCGTGGCCATCCCCCCTGGGGGGTGATTTCTCGCTTTCTATCTCTCTGTCTCTCTCTGTCTGTTTGGCTAGCGCACGCGCCCTATAGCAAAAACCTCTCCAAAAAAAAAAAAAGAAAAGGAAAGAAACAAGTAAACAAATATTTGCACGTATCTTGTGATAGTGGTGTTAGTCACAATATAGGTGAATTTGGCAGTCTCTCTTCATGTTTTGTGGCTTACGTTACAAACACCTCTCGGTCCTTCATGTTTTGTGGCTTATGTTACAAACACCTCTCACTCACTGCTCGTTGAGTCCTTCACCGTGTAGTAAGCATCCTTCTAGACGCCGGGAGACAGCAGTGAACAAAGTAATGTCAGTGGTAGAAGCTGAAGTTTATAATTCGGATTCTTGTTGTTTTGGCCTGTCAGAGGTTATATTGCCTTTGTTTACCATTTAAAAATTGCCTTTGTTTACCGTTCAAAAATTGAAGTCTGACTTAGTTTCAGTATCAAGTGTTTATGAAAGGAGAGAAATCTGGCACGGCACAGACGAGGAGCTGTTTCAGTCAGCACATTTCGTTGCTTACTCGGAACATTTTAGCCTGCTTCAGTGTTTAGGGATGTAGGGAATGTTTAGGCTTTTTATATTTTCGCCATTTCCAGAGGGTCTCCCCCCCATCCCATCTCGCCATGCTGCTCACCAGAGACACAGGAGCGGGGGGAGGAAGAGCGCCCTGTCGTCGGGTGTGCACTGCCGTCTCCCCCCCATCCCGTCAGGGTATCGCCATGCCTGCTCACCAGCCCGCTGCGTTTCCCAAGCCACAAACCAGCCAGCCACATGGGATCCGGCTTCCTTAACCCTAGGCGATAGCCAGTCCTATCTTAGACTCTTAAAGTGGCAATATGATGTAATCCCTTGGAGATTAAAATGGTTGCTTTATGGGGCTGGCAGGTGGAGTGGTGGTTAGGGCGCTGGATTCCCACATGGCCAACCAGGGTTCAAGTCCCAGACCTGGCATCTTGCTTTCTCTCTCTCTCTGTCTCTCTGGTCAAACTGAATAATACAGAAAATTAAATAAATAATTATTTTTTTAAATGTTATTTTACTTGTAGTGCCAGCCGACAGGCCCTTGGGAACAGCCTTCTGAACCAGCATTTATTCAGACGGAGTTACCCTGTCCCCCATGTCAAGTTCCTACTCCCGTGTAAGTATTAGAATTGTATTTACTCTTTTCAGGAAATCCTGGGATGGGGACCAGCAGTTAGCATAATGGCTATGTTGCTGGACTCCCACGTAGTTGACCACGGTTTGACACCGGGACCCGTGGCTTGAACTCACACCGGGTGCGTGTGCATGCGTGCCCAAGATCCCGAGAGGAGAATGGAGGAGAAGGGATTGTGGCGTGGCCATCCCCCCTGGGGGGTGATTTCTCGCTTTCTGTCTCCCTGTCTCTCTTTGTCTGGTGAGCGCACGCGCCCTATAGCAAAAACCTCTCCAAAAAAAAAAAAAAAGAAAAAGAAAAAGAAAGCCCTGGGTGGGAGCCTGAGGTGTATCTGAACTCAGCCTCTCCCCTTTTCTTGGTTCAGTTTATCGTCATTTCACATCTAGCCTATAAACTAGTCTCTCTGTCTTCACTTTCACTCTTCCCCAAACATAATCACCATGCTCTTAAACCCCTGTGGCCATCGAGCCGTCCCCTCCCTGCCTGGAGTTTAATGCCTCTCAGCTTCCGGGTTGATGTGCTGTCGCTACACCACACCCGAGGGACAGCGTTGCTGTTTGTCCTCACTCTCCCCATGCCAGGCTGGGCTCCGTGAGGACAGAGCAGAGCCAGCGGGGCTCAGATAAGGCATACTGGAGGGAGAGCATCTGACGGGGGCGTTGCACATGAGTAGAAGTTCCCCGGACGGATCAAGGAGAGACTGGCACGTAGCTGGGGGTCGCACCGGGCGGTGGGGAGCACCCCACGGCTCAGACTCGAGCAGGGGCTGTGCAGCACGGGGAAAGGGGAGCAGAGTGCTGCAAGCGACGTCCAGTTGTGTGGGTGTCAGAAAAGGGGCTGCTGGCCCAGCTTCCAAGTCAAACAGTGTACATCCTGTACGTCGGTCTTTTAATAAGAGTTCTTGTTTTTTGGTTTCATTTCTTTTACTTCTAAAAGCTCCCACCTGTTTTTCCTTTCTACAAGATTCTTCCCAGTTGAAAGCATGTGTGTGTTCCTAACCTGATGGTGCAGTCATGCTGGAAGACAGGGTGGTGGAGATGTGTCTGAACAGGGGGACTCGAGTCTGCACATTCAGTGGAGGGATTGCTGTACAGTGAGCGCAGAGGTCTCTGTGTAGGTATTAGAACTATTTGAGACTATTGTTTTACTTACAGTACGAGGTTGGAGAACCAAGTTATTAAACTCATTTAAAAGATTTCAGTTGGGACCAGCTGATGGTATAATGATTATATCGCTGGACTCCCACCTAGTCGACCATGGTTCGAGTCCTAGACACAGTGGCTTAAAACTCACACCAGGTGCATGTGCGCGTGTGCCCAAAATCCTGAGAGGAGAATAGAGGAGAAGGGATTGCGGTGTGGCCATCTCCTCTGGGAGGTGAGTTCTCACTTTCTGTCTCTCTGGTGAGCATGTGTGCCCTACAACAAAAATCTCTCTGAGGAAAATAATAAATTTCAGTTACTAGTGACACAAAGTCCTTTAAGAGAAATAGAAGAAGAATCATTGGTGTTATGATTCGTAGGCACTGAGATACTTTCATACATATAGTAGTTAATTACCATAGCATTTCATCTGTCTTATGGTAAGGATTTAACATATGTACTTATTTTATTGACTTCAGTTAATTTGCTCAAATATGAAGTTGAATTAAAGATGTTCTGAGAGTAGAAAAACCACTACTAAGGAATTACTAAGGCATGTTTACCAGAATTTAAACATGAAATTACATTTAGAATAGTCCTTCCTTGGCACTCGACTGGAGTGTGCTTCCGGAAGTTCTGTGTGTGCATGTGGGTATTAAAACAGACTGTGGGGCCAGCATGTGGCGCAGTGTTAAAGTGCTAGACTCCCACACAACCAACCATGGTTCGAGTCCCAGACCTGACAGCTTGAAACTCACACCGGGTGTGTGTGCATGCCCCAAACCCCAGAGGCGATTGTAGGTAAAAGGACGGCAGCATGGCTATCCTCCCTGGGGGGGCGATTTCTCACATTGTCTCTCTGGCAAGCATGTCATACAGCAAAAAATCTCTCTAAAATTTATAAAAATAAGTAAAATAGATTGTGTATCTGAGTAAGGATCTCAAGTAAACGGTTATGCTTCCCACCTCTTTCTACCACAGATAGTCAAATACCTGCTCAGTTTGTAAAATAATTAGGTTCCAGATATCTATAAAAGATAGCAGTCATAAGGAGAGAATTTTCAGAGGTGCTCATTATAAAATATCCTTTTTAGCTATTAAGAGTTCTTAAATCCATTTTGGTTGGTGTTTATACAGTCATTCCAGCTTCTCGGCTACTCTCTCTGTTTGGGGATGAGTAAATTAAGAAAATTGACCAAGAAAACAAACTAAGGAAACTGACTGAGGGAGAAGTAGACAATCTGAACAACCTCCTAGTAAGGAGATTGACTTAGTAATGAAAGGCTTACCACCAAGGAAAGTACAGACCGGAAGTCTCTGGTCAGTCCTACCAGACGTTTAAAGAAGAATTAACAACAACCTTCATTTAAGGAGGTACAGTTCCCAGCTTGTTCAGTAAGGTTGGTATTTCCAAGATGGTAACGCCAGAAAGAGATATCACAAGAATAAAACTACAGATCAGTATCCTATATGAGTATAGGTACAGGGCCAGCAGGTGGCACGGTGGTTAACCATGGTTCGAGTCCCAGACCCATCGACCCGGAAAGCATGCTGGGTGCATGTGTGTGCGCACCCAAATCCCGAAAGGAGAAAGGAGGAGGGCTGGCAGTGTGGCCATGCCCCCGGGAGTGATTTCTGTGATTTCTTATTTTTCTCTGTGTGGGATTTATCCCAGAAATACAGGGTCTATTCAAAATATGAAAACCAGTGAGTGTAATTCTATAGCAATATAGTAAAGGGCAATTGATTGATAGATGCAGAAAAACATTTCACAAAATGTGACATACTGTCTTGATAAAAAACACTCAACAAAGTTGGAATAAAATAACTTTCTCAACTTAATAAAGGGCATCTATGAAAACAAACCCACAGTTAACATCATACTTAAGGTAAGTGCAAGTCTTCTTCCAAGATCAGGAACAAGAAGGCTAGGACGTCTTTACTCACCTCGTTCCACATGTACTAGAGGGTCTAGCTGGATGAGTGCTGGTAAAGGAATTACAGCATGGATTTTTATTTGGAATGAAGATGTTTTCAGACAAAAACTTTTCAGTTGTCACTGCAAACTGTGTTTTCAGTATATGTGGAAATACTACAGAGTCCTCAAGGAAACTTATCTAATGAACTCAATAAGGTTGTAGGAAACATGATTAGTGTACTCAACTCTATTTCTATAAAGTAACAATGAAAAATTGGGAATGAAATTAAGAAAGCAATTCCACTTCTAAGGACATAAACAGAACAAATATTTTGCTTAATGAATTTAATAAAAGAAATAAGATTTACATACTGAAAACTATAAAACATTGCTAGAAGAAGTGAAAGAACACCGAAGTCTGTGTGGTAATGGCATACCACAGATAGACGTAGATCAAGAGAATGGTCCATACAGCTATAACCAAATTAATTTTTTTTTTTTTGAGAGATTTTTGCTACAGAGCATGTGCGCTCGCCAGGAAGACAAAGAGAGACAGAGAGACAGAAAGTGAGAAATCACCCCTGACGGGGGATGGCCACGCCACAAAGAGAGACAGAGAGACAGGAAGTAAGAAATCACCCCCGACGGGGGATGGCCACGCCGCAATCCTTCTCCTTCATTTTCCTCTCTGGATCTTGGGCACGCATGCACACACACCTGGTGTGAGTTTAAGCCACCAGGTCTGAGGCTTGAACCATGGTTGACTACATAGGAGTCCAGTGACATAGCCATTACGCCAACTGCTGGTTCCAAACCAAATTAATTTTTGATAAGAGTGTCAGTAAAATTCAGTGGAGGAAAGAATTTTTTTTTTTTTTCAACAAATTGTGCTGGCATAGCTGGCCATCTACATGCACAAAAATGAAAGTGGACCTCCTACCTTATTACCATATACAACTGTTATTGTAAAACAGAGCAAAGACGTAAGTGTAGGAGCTGAAACTATTAAACTGGGACCCGCAAGTGGCGCAGTGGTAATGTCGTTGGACTCCCACATGGCCAACTGTGGTTCAGGTCCTGGACCCAGTGGCTCGAAACTCACGCCAGGCATGTGTTTGTGAGTGCCCAAGATCCCAGCAGGAGAATGGAATGAAAAGGGAATGATTTCTCACTTTCCCTCTCACTGTCTCTCTCTCTCCAGCAAGTGTACATACCCTAAGGCAAAAACCTCTACAAATACATACATACATACATACATACATACGTACCCTAAGGTAAAAACAAACAAACAAACAAACAAAAAAAAACCTTTAAAATAAATAACTAAATATCTAAATAAAATAAAACTTTTAAGCTGATAGAAGAAAACATAGGTATACATTTTTGTACTCTCGTATTAGGCAGTGGTTTCTAGATGTGCTCCTAAAGCATGAACCGACAACATAAAAAGTAAGTTAAGTCAGGTGTCATGGAGATTATGTCAGGACACTGTCATGAAGCTGTGTGAGAGGACCCACAGAGAGCGCGTGTGAAAAGACGTCGATGTCCTTGGTTACCAGGGAGACGCAGACAGGGCTGAGCTAGAGAGGATGCGCAGGAGGTGTCGGCAGGGTTTGGAGAGCCTGGAACCTTCGCTCGTTGCTGTTGGAAACATAAAATGGGGCAGCTGTTTTGGAAAGTTTGGTAGTTCTTTCAGAAACTAAACATTGTCACTGCATGACCCGGCAGTTTTAATCTTCAGTATATACCCAAGAGAATCGAAAGTATGTGTTTACAAAAAATCCGTACACAATTGTTCATAGCAGCATTATTATTAATACTCAAAAGGTGGAATAACTCAAGTGTCTGTCAGCTAATGGATAGCAGACCAAGACCTACCTGTAACGGGTGGTCACTCGGCTGTGAAACGCGTGAGTTCTGATACACGTGGCACATGGCTGGGCCGGAGGACGTCACTGAGACGTCAAGCCAGAGACCACACGTTGACTCTCCTCAGAGGAGTGTGCGGCAGAGGCGAACCCACAGAGACAGCAGATGAGTGTTTTCCAGAAGTGGAGGCTTGACCGTGGGCGTCAGCGTCAGTCATTCCTGTTTCCCCTTGGAGTTAGGAAAGTATCTTAGAATGAGCAGTGGTGGTTACACAGTCTCGTGACTGTACTCACAACTTAAACTTTTTAAAAGTATAGGTTTTATGGTATGCAGTTTTATTATTTTTTTTCTAAGAGCTGTTTTTGCTGTAGGGAGTATGTGCTTGCTGGAGGGTCAGAGAAAGTGTGAAATGACTCCCTGGGGGGATGGGGATGGCCACACACAGTCCCTTCTCCTCCATTCTCTTCTCAGGTTTTTTGGCACACATGCACACGCATCTGGCATGAGGTTCATGCCACTGGGTCTGGGACTTGAACCACAGTTGGCCATGTGGGAGGGAGTCCAGTGCCCTAACACTGTGCCATCTGCTGGCCCCTGTAGTGTGTGAATTTTATCTCAAGTTTAAAAAGTTTTATTACAGACTCTTCTAACTCTGATACTACATGAGTTTTCAGTGTTATGTAGCAATATTGTAATAAAGTATGTGCTGAAAAGTATTTATTACATGAACTATCTAGGGAGCATTTTTCAGAGTAGAATGTCTCTTCTTGTTCCTTGGCTTCTTTTACAAAATAGCATTACTCTTAATGGTATGTCGTGAAAGTACTCCGAATGTGTGGTATGGCTGTGTCATGAAGGGTGCTTTGGCTTGGAGTAACACAACCACCATGTGACATAGGCGGTGGCCTGAGGACCTTCCTGCTCCGCACATGAGCCGGGCAGTGAGCCCGGGGGCTGGCTGATGGGTTAGTCCCGTCATACGTCATCGAAGGCCCGCATGGGGTTCTAGTAGTGTGCTGTGTTCTTAGTGGGTCGTCTTTGCCCCTGTGCTCTTTGCCTTTCTGAGCACTTCCCATCCAGACATGGAAGTTTCTAAAAGGAAATAGAAACCATCTGTTCTGTCACCCATCTCCTTTTTTTAGAAGTTGGAAGGACCTTCCCAAAAGCCCCATAGCAGAAGTCCCTTCAGGTGTCATAGGGTTCACAGGACCATTTATTTTTTAGAGAGATACTATAGGGTGTGTGTGCTTGCCAGAGAGACAGAAAGCGAGAAATTGTTCCCCAGGGGGAGATAGCCATGCCACAGTCCCATGTCCTCCAAGTATCCTCTTGGGATCTTGAGCACGCATGCACAGGTGCCCAGTGTGAGTTTCAAGCTGCTGAGTCCGGGACTCAAACCATAGTTGACTCTGTGGGAGTCCAGTGACGTAACCATTACACCATCTGCTGGTCCCCACAGGGCCATATCTAAACTAGTCCCTGGAAGGGAAAATGAAGTGTTTTGAACTTTTAAACAGATTTAACTTTTTAGAACACGTTTAGGTTTATGGAAAAACTGTGCAGAGTCGAGTTTCCGCATGAGTCCCCACACAATTTGCCCTGTTGCCGTCTTGCTTGAGCATGGTACTTTAACAAATTTTTTTTAGAATTATTTTATTCAACCTTATTATTTATTTATTTTATTTTAATTTGACCAGAGAGAGAGAGAGAGAGTGAGAAAGGGAGAGAGAGAGAGAGAGAAAGCAAGCTGCCAGGTCCAGGACTCGAATCAGGGTCGGCCATATGGGAGTCCAGCGCCCTTAACCACTGTGCCACCTGCTGGCCCCTAGCATGGTACATTTTTTACAACTCACTGACCAGTACTGATATATATAACTAAAGTTTATGAACACGCCAGGGCTTGCGTTTTGTGTTGTGTGGGTCTGTGGGTTTTGACAGATGTGTGATGTCACGTGTCCACCATGATAGTTTCATAGAGTAGTTTCGCTGTCCCAAAAATGCCTGTTCGTCTCACCTCATCCCCAGCACCCAGAAACCACTGATCTTTTTACTGTCTGTACAGTTTTCCCTTTTCTAGAATGTCATATAAGTGGAATCGTATGGCATACAGCCTTTTCAGATTGGTCTTTCACTTAGCGGTTACATTTAAGCCGCTAAGCCTTCCTCCATGGCTTTTCATGGTCTGACAGCTCATTTCATTTATGACCGAATATGGCGCTGTTGGATGGATGTGCTGCACTGCATCCGTTCACCTGCTGAAATACATTTGGATAGTTTCCAAGATTGGGCAGTGAAAGCTAAAGCTGCCATTAACATTTGTGTGTGGACATGTTTTTGCGTGGACTGTTTTCAACTCATTGCGAAGTACTCCCGAGTGCACCTGCTGGCTTAAATGGCAAGCCGGTGTTTAAATGTGAGGAGCTGCCAGCTGTCCTCCAGAGTGGCTGTGCCACTTTGTGTTCTCGGCAACGGATGAGACTTCTGTTGCTCTGCATCCTCCTCAGCATATTGTAGGATCAATATTTTGGATTTTAGCTATTTTAATAGGTGTGTCATTTACTGTTTAATATGTAACTTGCTAATGCTGCATGATTTTAGGCATCTCTTCATGTGTCTTCCTAGGTGAGATGTCTTCTCTCTTCAGATCTTTTGCCCATTTTTAAGTTGGATTTGCTTTCTTATTGTTGCATTTTAGAGTTCTTTGTATATTTTGGATACAAATCCTTTACCAGATGTATATTTTCCAACTATTTTCTTCTAGTCTGTGACTTTCGTTTTGTTTTCTAAAATGTTCTTCACAGAACAGAATTTTTTTTTTTTTTTTGAGAGGTTTTGCTATAGGGCATGTGAGCTCACCAGAAAGACAGAGAGATAGAAAGCAAGAAATCACCCCCCAGGGTGGATGGCCATACTGCAATCCCTTCTCCATTCTCCTCTCAGGATCTTGGGCACGCACACACATGTGCCTGGCGTGAGTTTAAGCCACCAGGTCCGGGATGCGAACCGCGGTCAGCTACCTGGGAGTCCAGCAACATAGCCATTACACTAACTGCTGGTCCCAACAGAGCAGAATTTGAATGAAGTCCAGCTTACATATTTTTCTCTCAAGGATCATACTTTTGGTGTTTCTAAAACATCGAAGCCCACTTTACTTCCTAGACAGCAGTGATGTCACACAGTCTGTGCACGTACCAACCACGCTGAGTCGTGCTCGGTGTTCAGGTCTGTGGGCCATTGCAAGTTGCTGTTGTGAGACATATAAGGTCTGTCTAGGTATTTTGCAAGTAGGTGTCCATTTGCTCTGGAAGCACCGTTTGTTGAAGAAGACTGTCCTTTCTCCACTCAGCTGCCTTTGTCTTTTGCTGAAAATCAGCTGACTGTCTTTGGTGTAGGTCCACTTGTGGGCTTTCTGTCTATCCGGCTGCTTACTTACCCAGCCTGCACCAGCGCCATCCTACTTTGACTCCCGGATTTCGTAGTGAGTCTTGAGGCTGGAAGTGGCAGTTCTTTGACGTGGCTCTCCAGTACTGCGCCAGCTCCTGGGGGTTTTGTCCGTCTGTGTGGCCTGTCGAGTCGGTTAGTTGGTGTCCGTCACAACTTGTTGGGATTTTGATTGGAATCGTGTTGAAGCTGGAGCAGATCGGGAAGCAGCAGCTTAATACGTTGAGCCTTTCTGTCCCTGAACGTGGCCTGCTGCCTCATTTGTTTAGGTCTTTGACTTCTTTCTTTAGCATTTGGTAGTTTTTCTCATATGCATATATCTTGTGTTAGATTTTTATGTAAGTGTTTCAGTTTTCGTGTACAATGATAGGTTGTGTTTTTAATTTCAAATTCCAATTGTTCACTGATGGTCTATGAGAAAGCGATCGGCCTTTGCACATTGACTTGTATGCCATGACCTTACTAGAATTACTTATTATTCTCATGGGTGCTTATTGTTTTACTCTTAATAAAACAGAACAGTGAATTAGCATCTCCTTGTTGAAGAATTTATCATTTTCACTTTATTTTACTTTTTTTCTTGCAGGGAATGTCTTGGGAAGCATGAGGTAAGTTGTAGGCACAATTTTTAAGGAAGGTTTGTAATCTATACTAGAGTGATTTGAAAGAGCAGAGTCAAAGTATTACTCAGTGTTACTGAGGGTGCAGGAGTCTGTCCACTCATTTAAAAACTGCAGTGCCTTTATTTGAGAATGAATCTGTGTCCATGTGCTCACTAGAGAACCCTTATACGGGATTTTCCGCTTAGAAATAGAATTCTTGCTTCTTGCCATCCAGGATTGGAGAATTTTTTGGTAGGTTACTTTGGCTGTGATGGTAGTTACTATGATTGGGCTGGCCCTGTACTCCTGGGTGAACTGTATGCACTGGGCGCCATGCTCTGCAGGGACAACAATGTTCGAGTCTGGCTCTGCCGGCTCGGGAGGACACAGGATGGTGCGTATGCCTGCCTAGAGCCCCGACAGTGAGACCCAGAGCAGAAGGCAAGCGTGCTGCAAACGCACCCATTAGAGGGCGCTGCTTCTCACACATGCTCTCCCTCTCTGATGAGCGTGTGCATCCTTTGCCAATCAAAAAGGGAATAATCGCTATTAATGAAAACGCATTTAGCCATTGTTAAACGTGTTCTCAAATGATAGCAGAGCCATTTTGGAGACGTAGATCCGAAAGGTCTGTGTGCACGCTGCTGACTCTCTTTTCCTCTAAGGTGAGCCCACTGCCATGCCACGCTGCCGGGCCCTACTCCTGCAGGAGGGCCTGTGGACGCACCTTGGGCTGCCAGAACCACACGTGCATGAAGGAGTGCCACAGGGTAACCGAGGCCGACGGCGACGCGGGCAGGAACAAGGTAACCTCCGGTCGGGTGCGTGTGTGCTGACGGGGTGCTTGAAACAGTTTTTTTCAGTAACTATACAATAAACACGTTTTCATCTTCCTTTAGCATCTTCCTTTTTCTTGCCCTCATCTCTCCTTCTCTCTTGCCCTTCTTGAGACACTGACTTTGGCGCCTCGGCCTCCGCGGTGCTGGCGCTCACACGCAGGGTGCAGTTTCGTAATAAAAACCAGTTCTATACTTCCTGGAGAGAGGGTGCCGATATCCCCTCCACTCCCCCCATTTGCATATCTGAGGTTAGTCTAGAGCATTTGCTCTTCGCTGTTTTGCTGGTTTCAAACCTGACACATATCGTAAGTGATGTTTATCATTTAAGTACATCAATCACCAGTCTTTTGTTAGGAACTGAAGAGTAGTGAAATTCACTAAAAGTATTTAACAAGCATTTGAAAAGCCAACTATTCAGAGATGAGATCTGTAAAAATTGTATTTTACCAGGAAAAACAAATGTAATTAGCCAAATTTTAAGTAATATTAAACTTTATTTTTAAAATGTTTGTTTCTGCACTTAAAGTCTATGGGGACTCGTCATAATATCAGCAGGTATCTTAATGCTGAGCCAGAAATCCCCCCCCAGAGGGCATGTGTGCTCATCAGAGGTAGAGAGACAGAGAGACAGAGAGAGAGAGAGAGAGGGGAAGTGAGAAACTTCCCCCAAGAGGCATGGCCACTCCACAATGCCTCCTTATTCTCCTCTTGGGATTTTGGACATGCATGCACACATGTCTGGCATGATTTTCAAGCACCAGGTCCAGGACTCAAACCATGCAGCTGTCAATATGGGAGTCCAACACCTTAAGCATCTTGCCACCTGCTGGCCCCAAGCCAGAAATATTAAGCTTTACTTTATTTTATTTTTTTCGAGAGGTTTTTGCTATAGGGCGTGTGCTCTCGCCAGACAGACAGAGAGAGACAGAGAGACAGAAAGCAAGAAATCACCCCCCAGGGGGGATGGCCACACTGCAATCCCTTCTCCTCCATTCTCCTCTCGGGATCTTGGGCACACACGCACATGTGCCTGGTGTGAGTTTAAGCCGCCGGGTCCAGGACTTGAACCGCGATCGACTACATGGGAGTCCAGCGACATAGCCATTATGCTAACTGCTGATCCCAAGCTTTACTTTATTGATTAATACTAGATTCATAGATATTTAGATTATTAATATGAATTACGTTATTGGAAATTTCATTTGTATTGTTAGTTTTGTTTTTTTTCATCTGATTTGGAAACTGATGCACAACAGTGAAGACAAAGTATCAATGTTGTTCACGTGTGAACGTTCATATAAGTGTGCTGCTGTCATTTCTTCATTCATGCCTTGATTCTCAATAAAAACACTCAAAGTAAAACGAAGGAGATATTGGAATTAAGACTCAAACTAACAAATTATGGTAATGAGTCAAAACCCACTTTAGTTGGGGTGCAGCTGCTCATGGCTTTCTTCCTTTAGATTTCTAGATGATCAAACAAATCAGGAAAATCTCGCTTTGAACGCTGATACGACTGCTAAGGGAGATATTGTGGGTTACCCCGCTAGTGCTTCCTGTGTTAAACTTTTTACATAAACAGATGAGCGCTGTATCAAGTACTTGACAACCAGGTTTGCTGTGTTTTCTAATGAAGATAGTCTTCCCTAGAATATAGACTTTGACACTGAAAGTGATCCAGAAAGCTAATTTTGCAAATAAAGGTTCAGTGAATTTTCTTTTCTTTATTTCCCACGGCTGGAAAGAGCCTCAGACTTCTACTGTAGTTCTTGGCTTGCAGAGACTGAATGTCACCACGTGGCCTGTCTGCGAGCACACAGGACATCAGAAGTACTGTCCTCGGTCTCCTAGCTCCCAGCCTGGGGTGCTGCTCTGCCCGTCCCTCATGTAGGTTATTACAGGTGGACCACGGGGCCAGGCAGGGCGAGCGACCTCGACCGCCTGTGCCAGCTCCGCTGTCTGCGTGTTTGCGGTTCACCGCGTCTCCCTCCTGAGTCTCCCGTCTCAGACAGTGCTGTTACGTTTGTACCCAGTTGCGCGAATCCGGGACAGGGACTGCGCGTGGTTTCTTTCTCATGTTCTGGTTCTCGTCTCATGGCAGACCCTGTTAGGGTTGTCTTCAGATCAGACCCCGCGTCGGACCGTTTCTCATCACCTCTCCCACCAGCATCACCGTCTGAGCCACCACCACTGTCCCCTAGATTTCTGCAGTGTCTCCTCATCGGCTTTTCTCCTCCCACTTCTGTTTGACTTCATCAGCCAGATTCATTCTTCCTTTTTCAGTGTATGTGCACTCACTGGAAATAAAGAGACAGAGACAGAGAGAAGGAAAGTAAGAGATCACCTTCTAGAGGGGAATGGCCATGCTGCAGTGCCTTCTCCATTCTCCTGTCAGGGTTTGGGGCATGCACTTTGATGTACCCTGCATGCTTTTCAAGTCACTTGGGCCAGGACTCGAACTGCGGAGTTGGACATGTGGGATCCAGCGCCTTAACCACCATGACACTTGCTGGCCCATTTTAAAAAACGTAAATCAGATCGTCTTCTGCTCAACACCCTTTCATAGTTTTCTGTCACCCTCGGGTTGGGACTCCAAGGCCATATGACGGCCTGTGTGACTCTGCCGGGACCCAGCCTCTCCCACGTCTCACCCGCACACCACTCCGTGCGGCCCCTTCCACATCCTCCCAGTGCCTCGCTCCCACACCTGTTCCAACCGTGTAGCCCTCTCACTCCTCCCCGGACTCTCCATCCTGGGGCTCTCCTCATTAGCTGGGTCTGTTCAAGCCTGACCTTTATCGGAAGGTGGCTTTTTGTTGCTGCCATCACTCTCTCATCCTGCTTTGTGTCTTCCTCCAGATACTTCTGGAAACAGCACGACATTTTTTTTTTTTTTTTTTTTTGGAGAGGTTTTTGCTATAGGGTGCGTGCACTCACCAGAAAGACAGAGAGAGACAGAGAGACAGAAAGCGAGAAATCACCTCCAGGGGGGATGGCCATGCCGCAATCCCTTCTCCATTCTCCTCTTGGGATCTTGGGCACGCACGCACACGCACCCGGCGCGAGTTTAAGCTGCCGGGTCCAGGACTCGAACCACAGTCGACTATATGGGAGTCCAGCGACATAGCCATTACGCTAACTGCTGGTCCCGACATTCTTCACCTCTGTGCTTAAATGTCTGAGTTCCAGGATCTGTCTCATTTGTCCCCAGTGTCTGGAACAAGGCTTAGCATGTAAATACTGAATACATATTTGGGGAAAAATGAATATACTGTAAAATATTTTGAAAATGAGTATTATTTATAGAGGAATATTTTTATTATTTAAAACACTTCGTTGTCAATCCCAGATATCAAAAAATAGCTTAGAATTTTGATAATTATTATAATCCTGGGTGTACTTAGGAATGATGTGAAAATTGCGTACCTTTGAGATCTGATGTTCGCGTCTGTAGCTCTCTGGCTTATTTTACCTCAGATATGACACGTAAAAACAATATCCTGCGATGAAAACCTGTAACCTCCTTTGGTATATTCCGATGCTAGGTACATTATTAACTCGGCAGAGCGGAAAGAGCTGCCTTGTTTAAGCCACGTAGAAATGTTTATTTGTCTGTGTAACTTCATCTCATGGGTGCACACTGAAAAATAAACTACTGGTCATTCTCCTTTTTTCATCCTATATGTGTTTCTCTCTTTTTAAACAACAACAACAAAAACATTTTTTTTTTAGGTTTTTGCTATAGGGCATGTGGGCTTGCCAGAGAGAGACAGTGAGAGGGGGAGTGAGAACTCACCTCCCTGGAGAGGTGGCCACACTGCAGTCCCTTCTCCATTCTCCTCTCGGGATTTCGGGCACGCACAGGTACCCACCACGATTCTCGAGCCAGTGGTCTGGGACTGGAACCACGGTTGGCCGTGTGGGCGTCCAGCGCCTTAACCACCTCTTCACCCGCTAGCTGCAGTAAGTGTTTGTCTTTGCCGAGACAGGGCAGGTATCTCCAGAATGCGCGTGCTTGGAATTCTTACTTGTGTGTAGCAGTGTGTGGATGTCTGAAGTGGGACGGTGCCCGGGCATGTCGGTAGGAGTGAACCGATGGTGTTTTCTGCACACTTTTGTCCACTACTGACTGTACTTCGGAAGTGTGGTGTGTTTTTCCTGCAGGCAAGTTCCTCTTACACGTGAGCCAGTTGGATTTTTGAGGTTTGTAGGCACAGAAATCTGCATGGATGATGCTTAGGCTAGAGACTTTGCTCTTCCTCATTTCGTATAGTCTTCAGATGAACGCGAGCTTGTACATCCTTCACTGCATTTATCAGCTGTGTCTCTCAGAGCCGCGGGAGTGCTTTATTTTAACTAGAGAAGTGCGTTCCTAACTTTTCCACGTGGGAATGTTAGACGTCTGCCTTCGGTGATTCCTTCCCCTGCTGTCTTCCAGGCCGGCCCAGAATGCCTTCACTGTGAAGAAGGGTGCTCCAAACCGCGGCCGCTGGGCTGTCCTCACCCGTGTGTCCTGCCCTGTCACCCTGGAGCATGCCCCCCTTGCGTGCAGATGCTCAGAATCAAATGTCACTGCAAGATCACGAGTCTCTACGTGGAATGTAGGCAAGTGGACGGAGAGAGAATCTTGTTTTACTGAGATTATTTGAATCGATAACTTTTTATAATTCAGAGTCCTTTATATTAATAGTATACTTCATGGGATGTTTTCAGTTGTTCTCGTGGGATCTAAAGGCTTGAACTTCTCCTGCAAAGACTGAGAAGGGAGCAAACAGGCACTGTGCCTTCTAGACCTGCCTCCCTGTATTTGGCCAAGGAGGTTATTCCCATTTAGGGATTCTGTGGGACGTAAGTTCAGTCAGCGGTTTTTCGGTTCCTTTCTATTTTTCCTCCCCAATTATTTTCTTAGGTTTCGATTCTGATTCATCGTGGTATATTGAAGGTCCCCTACTATAACATCTGGTAATTCGCTAGGAGGGCTCACAAGATTTAGCATGTAGTCCCAGTCACAGCTCTGCGTTTGTACAGAATGCAGAGCACAGTGAGCAAAGGAAACAGGTCAGTGCAGTGAAGTCAAGGGTAGATGGGCACCAGCTTCCCGCGGGGGCACTCGGAGGTCGCAGCCGCCCAAGCACTGGCTAGGACAGCACTGGTCATGTGCCACCCGTCAGAGACGTGCATGCAGACTGCGCGTGCAGGCTTGACGGGAGGCACGTCACGCAGGCGGTCTCTGCCTGGCACACGCCACGGTCCCAGGCTCCCAGAGCGAAGGCAGCCGTCCAGCGTGAGCCATTTGGTTTGCACAGTCTGGGCAGGTGAGCCATTACTACCGGGAACGGTGGGAGCCCTCCCCAGACCCCCGTTCCCAGGTACCGCAGAGGGCTGGTCTTGGCAGGAGCTCTTTCAGAAGAGAACAGGTAGGCCTGCTAGGTTCACTCTCTCTTCTTCTTCTTCTTTTAAGAATTATTTAGTTTTAATTATTATCATTATTATTTTAAATTTTACTCTAGGACACGTGAGAGAGAGAGAAAGACAAAGTGAGGACGTGAGAGCCGGCAGCAGGCGGCCGAGGGGTGCAGCTCCGTACCTGCACCACCTGCTGGCCCGGCCGATGCCCCCGTGCGAGTAGGACTTGCTACCTCACTGCTTCCCTGAGAGGACTCAGCCCAGTCGGGGAGATTGTTTACCAGTTTGCTTTTCTCCCCCTTTTTTTGAGAATAGAGTAAAGGGGATTTTCATAAGCTGAGATGTTCTGGTTATTATTTTATGTTTATTTCCTGTCATAGTTTTTTATAGGTGTCAATTATCTGTTTTTGTGGACAAAACGAGTGGCTTTGCAGTTTTGAAATTTTTGTTTTACTAGAGGGCACGTGTGCTTGCCTGAGACAGGGAGAGCAAAAGCGAGGGCGCACCTTATGGGGGACGGTCACGCTGCACACCCTTTGCCACTCCTCCTCCCAGACTCGGGTGTGCTTGCCACGGCTTCTCAAGGTGCCAGGTCTGGGACTTGAACCACGCAGCCAGCCGTGTGAGATCCGTCTGCCTTAACCATCACGCCACTAGCTAGCCCAGGTTTTGCACTGTTTAAAAGATTTTTAGTTTATAAACACTCCTTTATGTCAGTTTAGCAAAGTGCAGTTTTTTAAAATAGCTTTTTAGGGTGGTTTTGAGAAAGTGGGGTATTTGTCCTTCTGTTCTTTTGTTTTTTTTTTTTGGTTTCGCAAGATCCTCAATTTCCTTTCTTTTGCCGGGTCTCCAAAGGGCGCCTTCCTCCCTCCCCTCTTCCCAGAGTGCTGCTTTTCCAAGACTGCTTACGTCCGCCGTCCTTTAAAAAGCCCGCTTCCTTCCGTGAGCACCGTGAGAGGCCTCGCTCAGCATTTGCTCACGGAGGTGGACTCGCCCTGCTGCGTGGCTTAGCAGTCCCTCTGTCCTTCCTGCTCTGTTTCTCCACGCCTCCACCAGCTCTCTCGGGGCCTGCCCTGGGAGAAATAGCTCTGCCAGGGCAGGTGTGTAGAAATCTCTGCTTCTGCTGAGTCGTGGGATTTGAGGGGTTTTATTTGTCGGCTTTATGGTTTTCGGTGGCACGTAGTACTTTTGAATTGAGGCGATGTCCATTACCTCAGCATTCCAAAAACTTTTTCTTTTCTTAAATATATATTAAAATGTATGTTTTTATATAAAATTTTTATCTTAGTATTTACTCTAATAATTCCATTTTCTTTCCATTCAGTGAATTGTTTTATTTTTCATCTTTTCCTTTTAGTTCTTTTCTGTTTCGGGTAGATTTCTCTTATAGGAATTGCATATATAGATACAGACTTTGGGGCCAGCAGATGGTGTAGTGGTTCCATCACTGGACTCCCATGTGGCTGACTACAGTTTGAATCCCAGGCCCACTGACTTGAAAATCGCACCAGGCATGTGTGTGTGTGCCCAAGTTCCCAGAAGGAGAATGGAGGGGCAGGGATAGCTGCGTGGCCATTCCCCCAGGGGAGTGATTTCTCAGTTCCCTCTCTGTCTCTGTCTCTGTCTCTGTCTCTCTCCGGGAACACACACACTCTATGGCAAAAACCTCTTTAAAAAAAAAAAAAAGATACAGACCTTGAAAAGCTAAGTTATTCCTAGTTAATAGGAATAAACTCTAATTAACAAATGGAGTAGAATAGGGACCAGCAGATAGCATAATGGTTACGTCACTGGACTCCAGTCGACTGCAGTTCGAGTCCCAGAACTGGCAGCTTAAAACTCATGCCAGATGTGTGTGTGTGTGTCCATACCCAAAATCCTGAAAGGAAAATGAAGGAGAAGGAATTGCAGTGGGGCTGTCCCCCCTAGGGGGGTGATTTCCTGCTTTCTGTCTCTCTGTCTCTCCAGTGAGCACATGTGCTCTATAGCAAAAATTTAAAAAAAAAAAAAAAAAATATATATATATATATATATATATCAACTTGAGTAGAATAACAGGAACAAAAAGATAGTAACATTTTTTTAGAGAGAGAGATTTTTGCTATAGGGTGTGTGTGCTCACCAGAGAGACAGAGAGAGAGAAAGGGAGAAATCACTGCCCAGGGGGATGGCCACGCTGCAGTCCCTTCTCTTCCATTCTCTTCTTGGGATCTTGGGCACGTAGCATATGCGCCTGACATGAGTTTCAGGCTGCCTGGTCCAGGACACAGACTGCAGCCGGCCTGTGGGCGTCCAGCAGCGAAACCCGTGTCGGCCTGGTGTTAGCTATCAAATGGAGAAGTGGAATACCGCACTCGTAAGAGTCAAAAATATGCAACAATTAATAGTTAACACAAAGACTTGTGTTGCAATTGTAATAAATAAAACTGCCAAGAAAGCTAAAATGTTATAGTACATTTATAGCCAATTTACTGTGAATATTTAAGATAAAAGCTCATATAAAATGAAATTAAAATTTGACTTAATTAATTAATAAATTTCGATTTTTGCCATAGGGAGAATGCTCTTGCCAGAAAGAGACAGAGTGAAAAAGAGAGGGAAAGTGAGAAATCATCCCCCTGGGGGATGGCCATGCTGAAATCCCTTGTCTTCCATTCTCCTCTTGAGATTGTGGGCACCCCTGGCGTGTGCCTGGTGTGTTTTTCAAACTGCAGGGGATTGTAGCTTGGCTATCACTTCTTGGGGGATGATTTCTCACTTTCTCTGTGGGGAGTGCTTGTGCCCTGTGGCAAAATGTTAACAAAAAGAAAAGAAGAAGAAAGGCTGCCTGGTCCAGGACTCAAACTGTGGAGTCAGCCATGTGGGATCCAGCTCCTTAACCGCCATGCCATCTGCTGGCCCAGGACTCAAACTGTGGAGTCAGCCATGTGAGATCCAGCACCTTAACCACCATGCCATCTGCTGGCCCAAGTTTGAGCTCATTTTCACATAAAAGGCATTTGAAATTGATTCATAGTTGTTTCATGATATGCACTTTCTGTGATCTTTGTCAACACACGCTTAGTCCTCCCCATGGTTTTTGTTTTGTTTTGGAGAGGTTTTTGTTATAGGGCGCGTGCGCTCTCCAGAGAGACAGAGAGAGACAGGGAGACAGCAAGCGAGAAATCACCCCTCCCCCCCGGGGGGGATGGCCACGCCGCAATCCCTTCTCCTCCATTCTCCTCTCGGGATCTTGGGCACGCACGCACACGCGCCCAGCGTGAGTTTAAGCCACCGGGTCCAGGACTTGAACCGCTGTCGACTACATGGGAGTCCAGTGACATAGCCATTACGCTAACTGCTGGTCCCCCCATGGTTTTTATTAACGTCAGGGAGGCCGAGCTCACGCCCCGCTGTGGTGATTAGACTTGGCGAGGAGGACTAGGACAAGAAGGGAGAAAGGAGAGGAGGACGAAGGGCGTGGAGAGGAGAGCAGTGAGATACGACACGCGGGAAGTTTCGGGTTATCGCCCGTCACTGACTCGGCCCGGATCTTCTAGGTTTCTTTCCAGTTATCTCTTAGAAAGTGGTTTATTCCCTGCTGCTTTGTGCCTTTTTTTCTGATTACCCACTGAGTCAGATATAAAAGCACAGACTGATCTAAAATTAATGAATTTCTAATGTTTAAACAGATAACTGAGCTTTTTAAAATAAGCTTATCAGATGACCCACGGAGAAGCCTGACTCCCTCGGTTTGAAGCCCCGGATTCAGCAGTGTTCGGTGTTAGGTAGAGGACGAGCATGATCGTCAGTGACAGTGACTGATGTGTAGGGCAAGCTGGAGGGAGGGCGCGGTAGAAACAGGCCAGGCACGGCGGGCCCTCTGCGTGTCCTGCGCTCACACACCCATGGCCCGTGTGCACACACGTGACTTGGTGAGCGTGGCTAAAGGGCTGCATGGTTATGGTTCGAGGTATCAGAATACTTAAGTGATTGAAGAAAATCGTCACAGAGAAATAATTGAAATGTTCCTCAGAAAAAAATGAAATAAGATCATTGTATGGGTATTTTCAAAGTTGTGAATTATTTTTAGAAAGAAAATGCTTCAACATGGACTTTGTTTGGATTGAATGTCATTAAAATTTTCTCTCCTGTTTTTAGGAAAATAACCACAGCTGATGTAAATGAAAAGAACCTTCTCAGTTGTTGTAAAAATCAGTGTCCCAAAGAGGTAACCTTTCACAGAACCTTTCGAGATGTGTTTTCTGGGCATCGAGTCTGTCAGATTACCCTCATTTTTGTTGAGTCATCTTATTTTAGGTTTTCCTGCTGGCTCTAGCCAGGAGAGAGGACTGATGTCCGTCAACATGTAACACCAATGGTTAATGCATATCTATGAAATCTGGTGATATCAGGACTGGGAATGACTCTTTGAAACAACGATTTTTAAAGGAAGCAATGTTAAAGTTACCTTACATAATTTATATAATAAAATATTGACCTAGTGCTTCCCCCAAATGTGATTCAGACTTAAAATATAAATAGACCAAGAACTGTGTGGTGACGGGCACGTAGACAGGAAGTCCATCGTAGGCTATTAAGAAAAAGCGTGTGTGTCCATGCGTGCATGGGCGTGTACGGGCATGCATGTGTGTGTGTACATCCACAGTGGGAGACCTTGGGAGGACAGACCTTCACCTCCACCGCATTGCAGAGGTGATAGCTTTGCAGAGACCTCTGAACATTTTCACTGTGGTCTTTGGTGCTGGTACCATCACTGAATCTTTAAAGTTTACTGTAATTTTTAGTATAAAGCAATCCTATATAAAGTTTTGTTTTTAAGGATTTGGGTACTTGAATAAACACTGTATTCTTACTAAAAGTATCAAAGGTAGTTTGATGGGCCAGCCCTGTAGCACAGAGGGTAAATGTTGTGTGGAGGAAGTGGGATCCCACATGGCTGACTCTGGTTCAAATCCTGGCCCAGGGACTTGAACAATGCTGTGTGCGTGTCCAGGGCCCTGACGGGAAGGAGGTGTGGAGGAGGACAGGTTGTGGGGTGACCAGGCCCTGTCGGGGGTGCTTTCTCACTCTGGTGTGGACATATGGCCTCTGGTAATTACCAAAAATAAGTAGTTTGAAAAAATAATTTAGAATGAAAAGGTAAAAACTTCGTAGTGATTTGTCCTGGCGGTAATTTCAGAAACTGAAGTAGGAGGTCCACGTTGGCCAGTCAGAAGGGAGGATGCTCCTTCTTCTGTTGCTGGGCGTGGAATGGTGACAGTTATTTGATTTGGGCAGACATTCACAAAGGAATCCTTTGACGTACAGATGTTGTAAATAGCACCTCTTTTCTTTAAGTTCTTTGTCTTTATTCACTTAGCTAGCATTTCTTATTTAATCAGGAAGAGATAACAGCTAAGTCTTAAATAATATTAGTCTTTCATTAAATGTAAGATGATTCCATGCATAGTATGCCCTTTTGCTAACAATATTTCCATTTAACTTTGGATCACTTTTTATGGATTTCTGTTTATTTTAAGAACTGTTGGAAATTGAACCTGAGGGTTTTAAAATTTATGTGAACTTATAAAGAAGGAGACCATTCAAGCATTAAATGATTATTTTAAATAATCCCGTAAGTGAAACTAGTACTGTGGGATATCTCTAATTTAATTGTCTGCATTTTTCAAATCCTGAATTTTTTCTTGTTAAAATAAATTTGCCTCTATCCCAGTTTGGATTCCAGGAACAAGTAGTTGAGAATGTTTCATTTTTAATCCGACTCGGTAATGCGATAAAGATCGACAGGTAGAAGCAGGTCATCTAAGTCGGGCCAGCTGGTTTGTAACTCAGCTCTGCCTTAGCCGTGATTGCGTGTCAGGGCACTTGGCGGGGCTAGGCGAAGCGTACTGTTCCTTTAAAACTTTGTTACCTGTTTTCATTACTTCGGATTCTAGGACATCCTGGAGCCTCTGGCGTTGTTAGGGTCTCCTTGGGCTTTCCAGAATCACATGTCTGTGGACTGGGAGCAGCCCCAGTGGCGGCCACAGCTGGGAACACCTGGGAGCCGGCAGGTGCATTGTTCTGAGGCTGGGAGAACACGTCCAGGCTCGCGGCCTCGAGCTGTGGTTCTCCACCCCTACTAGCAAACTATGTCATCTCTTTGTAACTCAGATGTTCATATTTTAGATACAGTGAGGATAATGCATTTGGCACAAAGTGGTTAGACCTAATTCTAAGTGAAATAATAAGAAACGAAGAACAGGTTTGTCCCCGCCTAGCTGGTCCTGAGTGTCTGTGCCGTGTGGCGGGGACTGGAGGACTTGGGCGCATGGGAACGGGGACAGTAATGGTGGGTGCCAGGGGAGGCCTGGGGGGAGTGTACGTGTGTGTGTGTGTGTGTGTGTGTGTGGAGGGTGTTCATTAGAAAATTTACAGTGGGCTCCAGAACACGTCAGCAAGTGCTACGGGGTGGTGTATCACAGCAGAGTGAAAATGTGGTTAATTTAATACATATTTTAAAGGCTAGCAGAGCTGTTAACAGATGTGCACAGTTAATGTTCAATGCTGGAAAGACGGGTATGGCATATTTGTTATTTGACTGTTGTGCACTGTACACATGCCTAGAAAAGCCTTCTGTAGCCCACAAGGATATGCATCGATCTTAGGTACACTAGAAATCATAATTAAAATGTAAAAATAAAATGGGGACAAAAGTTCCCATTTCGGAGGCCCATCTAAGTATTAAATGAGCTGATAATTTGTGAAGGTTGTAGTCTGCAGTAAATTCTGTATTTGTGATAGCAACAGTGATTATGGCTGGGTATTTATCCACAAACAATACTGCCTTGCAAGCTTTTTATAATTCTTCAAAAGAGAGCTCTTTTTATATTATTATTGGGATTAAAATAGAGTATTTTGATCCAGACGATATTGGTTACTGGTAAGCCATTCGATGTGATGTACTAAGGGCTGGCAGAATGATGTCAAAGGCTGAGGACAATGGGAAACTCACCGAGTGCAAACGGAGAGCTTCTCATCTCTGCACGCACGCTAAGATTTGATGCTGAAAAACGACTTGTTTCTTTGCTGCGAACTCTAATGAAGTCACAGTCATTACATCTGATGCAGTCTAATCAGCTTTCTCTGTGACTATGTTTTAGTTTTTTCAGAATATAATCTGGCTTTCAAGATAATGCAAACTTGCACAGCTAATGGGAATGGTCCTGTGATTTGATTTTTTAAAAAGAATTAATTGGTTTAATTTTTTATTATTGTTTTTAAATTTTACTAGAGGACATGTGTGCTCAGCAGAGAGAGGGAAAGTGAGAAAGCAAGCTCCCTGGTCTGGGACTTGAACCACAGTTAGCCTGGGGGAAGCCAGTGTGCTAACCACCACACCACCTGCTGGCCCTGTGATGTGATATTTTTAACAATAAAATACCACATTTATTAAAAGTTAAGTACTTATTCAGTATATATGTATATAGTTTAACGTGTTTATAATTTAATAAATAGTTAAAAAGTGAGTACCATCTAATTCCACTCCAGTTCAAAAATAAGGTATTACTGGCCTGTCAGAATTCTATTCAAGGCCCCTGTCTGACTGCAGATCCCTTCTTCTTTCTCTTTTGTTTGTTTTTAATTTTACAGAGGATGCGTGACTTGCCAGAGAGGGACAGACAGAGAGAAAGAAAGTGAGAAAGCACCTCTTACAGGGCATGGTCGCACCCAGTCTCTCCCCCTCCGTCCCCCCCTCTCGGGACTTTGGGCACACACGCACATGCACCTGTGTCATGTTTCTCAAGCTGCCAGGTCCAGGACTTAAATGACAAGTTCAACCATTTGGGATCAAGACACCTTTTTAAAAAAATTAATTAATTTTATTTTAAATTTATTTATTTACATTCATTCATCGTACATCATTACAGTATACAAAATGAGATTTTCTATCCAGAATACACTGTATATTGGCTCAGTCAAGGATATTACCATACGTATTATCATCAACAACTAATTTTCCATTTCTCGTTTCTTATATATGTTTTGACCCCCCCCCCCCCACTCCCTCCGTCTCACCCTCTGCCATCTCCCACCCTCCTCCCACACCCACTCTGGTCCTACGGTTGCTTTCCATGCTTTTGTTTCCCCCCCCCCCCCCCGCACACATTTTATTGATTCCCTAAAGATCTTACCTAATCTAAATACCTTCAATAGCAAGCACAGCTGATATATACATATCCATGAATACGTCTGACTTTAGGCATAAACCTCAGTGAGTAGAATGAACATACTATAACGTAGCACCGCGCTGCGGCTATATAGGTTACTACAATCATTAAATAGATATTTTTAATGCATTTTTTAATTTAAAGAAAAATCGTTTGGGGACCAACAGTTGGCGTAATGGCTATGTCGCTGGACTCCCATGTAGTTGACCATGGTTCAAGTCCCAGACCCGGTGGCTTAAACTCACGCCGGGCGCGTGTGCGTGCGTGCCCAAGATCCCGAGAGGAGAATGGAGGAGAAGGGATTGCGGCGTGGCCATCCCCCCTGGGGGTGATTTCTCGCTTTGTGTTTCTCTGTCTCTCTCTGTCTTTCTGGCGAGTGCACGTGCCCTCCAGCAAAAAAAAAAAAAAATCGTTTTAGGTTTTTTTTTTTTTGGAAAGGTTTTTGCTGTAGGGCGCGTGCACTCTCCAGAAAGACAGAGAGAGACAGAGAGACAGAAAGCGAGAAATCACCCCCCAGGGGGGAAGGCCATGTCGCAATCCCTTCTCCTCCATTCTCCTCTCGGGATCTTGGGCATGCACGCACACGTGCCCGGTGTGAGTTTAAGCCACCGGGTCCAGGATGCGAACCACGGTTGACTATGTGGGAGTCCAGCGACATAGCCATTACGCTAACTGCTGGTCCCTCGTTTTAGTTTTAATAGATCAAAATAAAAAAATGTTAAGTTTGCTCAAGACTTAAAGGAAAAAGGTAGGATCCTGTTCAAACAGTAGGTAGATGAACCTATCAGCAGTTCAAGAGAAGACAAAAATCCTTAAATCTGGAACACAAAGCACAGAAGAAAATCAGTGACATTTTAGTTAAAAGTCATAAAATTCTATTTCACCAGTTTAGCCTCATGTAATTAATCTCTGTTCTGTTGAATTTGAGTGTTACTGTCCTCTGATCTTTCCGTTTAAATTCTGGAAATTAACATTCGGCGTCATTACTGATCTTTCCAGAGTTGTCCCTCCCGTTAGGCTGGCCATTCTCTTGGCTGTTTCTTGTACTCTTATTTCTGTGTGTCCGACTTTAATTTTCCTGGTAGAGCACTCCCGTCAGAACTTCTTGGAGAGCAGGTCTGGTGTTGGTAAATTCTTTCAGGTTTTGTTTATCTGAGAATGTTTTTGTCTTTTCTTCCCAAATGAAGGATAATCTTGCTGAGTATAGAATTCTTGGTAGAAACTGTTTTTCACTTACCACTGAATACATTTTCCCATTCTTTCCTCACTTGCAGTGTTTCCAAAGAGAAGTCCCACGTTAGCCGTATCGGATATCCTTCAAGTACCTGACGTTTCTGTGTCGCCAGTTTTAGTATCTTGTCTCTGTCTGTGGCTTTTGTCAATCTGGCTGTGATGTGCCTTGGGGAAGATCTTCTTGGGTTGATTCAATGTGGGGTCTTTTGTATTTCTTGGGTCTGGATATTTGAATACCTCTCTAGGTTTGGAAAGTTTTCTTTCAGGATTTAATGGAATAGATGATCAATGCCCTTATTAGTTTCTTCACCTTCTGGGATACCAGTGATCCATATGTTTGGGCATTTAATGCTATCTAGTATTACTCATATATTATTCTCAATTTGGGGGGTTATTTTCTCAGTCTTTTGGGTGACTTATTCTAGGTCAGAGGTTCTATCTTCTACGTCTGAGACTCGACCTTCTGCATGATCTAATCTGCTCTAATACTTCCAGCGGAGGTTCTGATTCCCCGTACCGCAGCCTTCACCTCTAACAGTTCTGTTTGATTCTTCTTTATGATGTGTATCTCCTCTTTCAGACCCAGCAGAAACTTCCTCACCTCCTGGAACTCGTCTCTTCTCCTGCGTCTTCTGGAGTTGGTTGTCTCTGCTCCTGCATCTCTGTTAGCTTTGTCACGATGAGAATTCTAAATCCGTTACCTGACATTTCCACGAGCTCCCTCATGCTGTCTGTGCAGGATGAGGGTTCTTTCCCCTGGAGGGAGAGAGATTTTCTTGGCTTCTCATTTATCTTGTGCCACTGCAGAGGCTGGTCATCTGATGGATGATACAATTTCAACTTATTTTTGGAGTCAAATCTGAGCGTTCAGAGGCGTGCTGGAGAGTTGATCTGCTCTCTCTGCGGTTCTGTTTTTCTCTGTTTGTGCAGCAGATTCTGTGGAATTGAGGGTTACTCTGACCCTGGCTACGATCTTGGGGTCAGGAGGGTGAAGTCCGGGCAGAAAATCTTCAGTTGTCCTAGTCCTGAGAGGGGCTGCTCAGAGCTCAAATGTGGATGGCTTGTGAGTGGCCTGTCTGGATCTCGGGGTCAGGAGGAGCAGGACTGAGACACCTCTACCACTCCATGCTGGCCCTCTGCTGTCACTCTCCACCTTTTGAAGTAATTTTTTTCCTTGCCTTTTATTAACAGTTTTTACTACCAGTTTGCGTACTTACAAACAATGTTGTTTGCTGGTTTCAGTTCAAAAGTATGTACTTTTGGCATTTGCTTTTATATGTTTATTTTCTTCTACGGTCGGATCTGCCCCATCACTGTCCTTCTGCCTCAATCCCTCAGCTGGGACTGCAGGCCACCACTGTACCTGGCCGGTTTGTTTTGCCTTGACTGGATCTTGCTGCATTTCCCAGGGCAGCCTTGAATTGGCAATCTTCTCACCTCAGCCTCGAGTTGCTGAATCACAGGCACACACCACCTTTAGGGTGGCCCAGGACTCGAACCTGGACCTCCCGCGCAGTCTTAGAACCACTGTGTCTGGGCTCTCCATGCCACTGCCCTTTTTTTTTTTTTTTTTTTTTTTAAGAGATTTTTGCTATAGGGCATGTGCACTTGCTGGAGAGACAGACAGAGAGCAAGAAGTCACCCCCCCTGGAAGGACAGCCATGCTTCAGTCCCATCTCCTCCATTCTCCTCTCGGGATCTTGGGCACGCACATGTGCCTGGCGTGAGTTTAAGCCACCGGGTCCAGGACTCAAACTGCGGTTAACTGCGTGGGAGTCCAGTGACGTACCCGTTATGCCATCTGCTGGTCCCCCCGTCACTGTGGTTACATGTGGCTGTCATGCATGTCTTCTGTGTGTGAGCACCCTGTAGCCTGTTGGTTTTGCTGTGGGTGACGTTTGGTGGTCCCAGAGCGAGTGGCTCTCAGAACACTGCCCCGAACAGCCCTCAGTGCGTCCTGGTGTGTGTACCCCAGTTTCTTGGGCAAGTACAGGGTTCGCAGGAATGTGTGATCCGACTTTAACAGATAGCATCAACTTCCGAAATTGTCATGCCAGTTTATACTCAGTAACATTTGTAATTACGGACAATCACCTGGAAGTGTGCCGACTCTTAGTGTATAAACTGCTGTTTCACATCCTCATAAGACTGGGTATTCTCAAAATGCTTTATTTTTGCCTTTTTTTTTTTTTTTTTGGCAATGTGTGATTTTATTTTGCAATTTCTTGATTACTAGTGAGTACTTTTTTAAAAAAATATTTTAATTGGGACCTGCAGTTGGAGTAATGGCTATGTTGTTGAACTCCCATGTAGCTGACTGTGGTTCGAGTCCCAGACCCGGTGGCTTAAACTCAGGCCAGGCACATGTGCGTGCCCAAGATCCTGAGAGGAGAATGGAGCAGAAGGGATTGCGCTGTGGCCATCCCTCCTAGGGGGTGATTTCTCACTTTCTGTCTCTCTCTTTCTGGCGAGTGCACACGCCCAATAGCAAAAACCTCTCCAAAAAAAAATTATTTTAAATTTGCTATAGAGTATGTGCACTCAACACAGAGAAAGTGAGAAAGGAAACACCCGGTCTAGGACTTGAACTGTGGTCAGCCACGTGGGAGTCCAGTATCTTTAACCACTATGCCACCTGCTGACCCCAAGTGGAACGCCTTTTTAAGATAGCGGCGTTGCCTGTGCCTGGGGGACATGCGTTAGCTACCAGCTCTGTGTTCTGGTGAGTTTTGGCTCTCCTCGTTGCACGCTATAGAATCGGTTTTGACTAACTCAGCAGAAAGACGCGCTTGGCCGTTCTTGGGGAGGAGCTCACAGATTCCGAAGGAGAGGCCTTGCAGCCGAGCTCTGGAAGGGGCAGGCAGGCCCTGGAGAGCTCTGAGGGGCTTGGCAGCCCCGACTTTTGTGAGCTCTGTTGAGAGACAACTGTTCGAACACCATCTCTCCCTTCAAGTTTTCAGACTCCCAGGAGAGAGTGTCGGGTCCCCGTGCACCCAGGGCCTCCCCTGCACAGGGTGCAGACGCACAGCCATGGCTGGGCACCGCTGTCCCCATGTCTGTCTTCTCCGACTTCTGTTGGCTCTGGGTGTGGAAGTGCAGGTGGATTCATGGGGGGTAGTTCGATGAGGTGGCAGGGTCAAAGGAAGGGTTTACGGAAGCCAGAAGACCTGGCCAGAGAAAAGAGAGACGTTCAAACGTTGGTGAGGTTGTAAACCCTGAGTGCAGGCTTTCAAGGGGCAGAGATCCCATGTCGAGACCTGGGATGTTTCTCCTTTCACCCCTCCAGCTCAGTGAGGAGACACGAGGCCGATGTCCACGGAGACCACCCCCGCCTGCCGCATGTGGTCTCGCTCGGCTTCCTCTGTGGCTTCCCGTGTGCTTCCCTGTTCACGTGCCACTGTAGAATCATTGACGTGAAGACGAGGTTTTAGAGACGGCGAGATGTAGTTACCCAGAAAGTAAGGAAAGAGCGGAGGACGTAAGACGCCTACCGTGCTCTGGGGGAAGCGAGGCATGGTGGGACGCTGACGCCCAGTGTCTGCCTGCCCCTCGCAGTCAGGCTAGCGGCTGGGCAGAAGGGAAGGTCACTCTGCAGTTGTGGAATAAAAAGGCTTGAAGCGAGTATCACGAGGCACAGGTGTTTTAGTTTGTTTGTTTTTAAGAGAGATTTTTGTTACAGGATGTGTGCGCTTGCCAGAGAGACAGAAAGACAGAATGTAAGAAATGACCCCCCAGGGGATGGCCATGCTGTAGTCCCCCTCTTCCATGCTCCTTTTGGGATTTGGGGCATGCACACACAGGCACCTGGAGTGAGTTTTAAGCTGCCAGGTCTGGGACTCACGCGTGGTCGACTACGTGGGAATCCAGTGAAGTGACTGTTACGCCGTCTGCTGGTCCTCCAAGGCACAGGTAATCGATGATGAGCAAATGCAGACATTCCGCAGGTCTCGGGGTTTAGTTCCCGCTGTAGGGAAAACAAAACCACAGGCCCGGGACAGCTAGTGCAGAGCTGCTCGACGTTCTCTGCATCGGGAGGACCAGTAGCACAGCGTGCAGTGTGAGACTGAGTGCAGTCGGGTACAAGGCCCCAGCGAGAGCCCCAGGAGCAAGAGACCTGGCGGCACGCAGAGAGGAGCGGCCCCCGGGAAGGGTCTAGAGCTTGTTTTTCTTTCTTTCTTATTTCCTTCCTTCCTCCCTCCCTCCCTCTTTCTCTCTCTCTTTCTCTTTCTTTCTCTCTCTCTTTCTTTCTTTCTTTCTTTCTTTCTTTCTTTCTTTCTTTCTTTCTTTCTTTCTTTCTTTCTTTCTTTCTTTCTTTCTTTCTTTCTTTCTTTCTTTCTGTTTCTAACATTTACTATTTACTTATCTATTTGTGATTTTCAAGCCGCTGGGTCCTGACCTTGAACCGGCCAGCCATGTGTGAATCCAGAGCCTTAACCACCACGCCACCCACTGGCCTGGATTCTGGATTTCTTAACTTGGGTAGTTTAGAAGATCAATCTAGCGAGTTGTTGGGATTAGAAATTGGAGAATTTAAGTATTTATTGAGGGTCTGCCACTTGCTTGTAAGGTATCTCTGTTAGGAGGTCTGAGGTGGGAGACACAGAGCAATGTGAGGTGATTGCTGTCAGCTGCGTAGTGACTTTATTATCAGGGCTGAGCGGATCGGGAGCATTTCCTCCCCACAGCAGCTTTCTGAAGTACTGTTGCTCGTCTTCCAGTTTCCCACGTGAAGCAAAGAAACTCAGACTTACTGAAGGTCCTACAGCTACTAAACAGGACTTGAACCGTGGTCGGCCATATGGGAGTCCAGTGTCTTTAACCACCATGCCACCAAACCTGTAATTCAATTTCAGACTTACTTTGGAATTGAACCACTAACCAATTCTGTATTCTATTTATATTATCATTAGACAGAAATATATGAAATATATTTTTTCAATAAAACAAAAAACAGTTTTCTGAAAAGTATTTATGATCAGTTCAAGACAGTACCAGTAATGTCACAGCAGTGTAGAGATAGATTTATGTAATTTCTACTACTCATTTAGACATAGGCAAACTCCTATGAGGCTTTTGTGGTGATATAAACGATGTCTTGGAGTGCGGATAAGATTTTAGGAGAAGGCTTGACCGGGGGAGGAATATAAAAGAATCTAAGGTGTGAGCAGGTGGACAGTGTGGCCATTCCTGGGTTATTTTGGCTATCTGAACAGCGGGGTTGCAGCGTGGTGGCCAGGACCAGTGTGTTGGAGGAAAAGGCTGCACACTCGTGACAACGCAGTGGCTTAAGGACAAGGACGTTTCTTCGTCCGTACCAGCTCAGGACGGAAGGCGGTCGCCGTGTCCATCCAGAGACCCGAGTGGCCAACGCGGTCAGCGTTGTCGTCTTTCACTCTGTTTGTTATGGCTCCAGATTTCATCATTTCCAGCCACGGGCAGGGGAGGACACGGAGTTACACTCTTGAAATGCGATAAGCACGAATTGTGCACACGTACTGACGGCCTTGGCGGGAACTCGGTCACGGGGCCGTGACAGCCACAGGCTGGCCGCGCGGCGTGTCCGCAGAGTAGAGCCCAGGACAGTCACCCGTCCTCTTCTCTGGTTTAGGGTTTCTTGTTCCTATCTTGCATCTTCATGGCGTGCATTATGGTTTTTCAGTACGTGTGTGGTGTGTGACTCTCAAGTCGAGAATATTGCCGTATGTGCAGCAGAGACCTGTCCATTCTTTCGTCTGTTAAATGCGTTTTCCCCGACTGGGACGATATTTAACAATCTGTGTAATTGAAGTAGTTTATATCTTTAGAAATGTTGGAAAATTAGCAGTCTCGTCTGGAATGATGGATGCCGTGTGTGACAGACTCTGTCGTTACTTACCGGGGCGCGGGGGAGGAATGTGACCGAGCGTAAATGTGCAATCGCTTCATCCTGTATTTGTTATTTTTTTAGCTTCCTTGTGGTCACAGATGCAAAGAAATGTGTCATCCTGGCGACTGTCCCTTTAATTGTAACCAGAAGGTGAAACTTAGATGTCCTTGTAAAAGAATTAAAAAGGTAAGTATTTTAGGCCCTTTTTTTCCGTCTGTATATTTTGGTAGTCCTTTGTCTGTATTTCTGCCTTATTTTTTAGAATCTTTCTATTAAAGTAAGCCTATTAGTATTTCTGTAAACGCTTATTTAAAATCAGCTGTAGTGGTCTACTTCCCTGCCGTTTAATAGAGGAAGGTTGTCTTCTGTTGGAACAAGCGCACCTGCCCGCGTTTGGACAGAATCAACGTGTTCTAAATGCGAGGCCTTGAGCAGGACACGCTGTGCGTGATCCGTGGTTGAAGCCGTAGTCCAGAAACCAAACTGTCGCTTTACTTATGAGACGATTTTCCCCACCAGTGATTGTCCTTCGAAAATGTCTCCTTACAAAGACTTCATCTGCATAGCTTTATAAAATGAAGTGGCGTTCAAGCTAGGAGAAATTGACGTTAGGATAAGACAGTGGTGACGGAAGCAGGTCAGCGGCCCTGTCCGCACAGCTCGCGTGGGGCTGTGGCCTGGCGGTGTCCTGCGGTCTCCTTCCTCTGGACCCCCACTGGCAGCGCTGGCCTTCCGAGGAGCTCCTTCCTCGCCTCTGTGCCCTTGGTTGCAGTTTTAACCCCACTTCTCCTTCTCACTCCTGTGGCCGTTCCCTGCAGCTAGTCTCCTTTGTCTTCTCCTTAAATTCACCCCTACTCATCCGTGCAGCAGATAACTATTGAGCACACTTTGTAGGGTTTTTTGCTTTTCAGTTACCGTCATAGCCCTCGGTGTGTTTTCCCGGGGTAGGTAACTTCTGGATTTATATCGTAGGTGTGCCCTGTTCGGGAGTGGACCCGTCTATTTTAGATATCGAAATTGATGACCTCTACATGAAATTCAATCCCTGGTCAAGCACTTTTAACCTGAGATGCCTTTTACATTTCTCTGATATCTCCTCCTGCCCAAGTGCAGTTTGCCGCCCTTAGTTCTTTGTGTTGGGGGCGGTCGGTGCCCCAGGCCAGAGGGTGTTCACAGACCTGGAGAGCACGCACCTAGAACAGGTGTGTCCACCTCCCGGGAGAAAAGGGCCAGGTGCTTTCATTGTTTTAAGTAATTATTTGTTTTACTTCATTCATTCATTTATTTTTAAAGAATTATTTTATTAACTTTATTTATCCATTTATTCATTTACTTTGACCAGAGAGGGATAGAATGAGAGAGAGAGAAAGAGAGAAAGTGAGAAAGCAAGCCGCCAGGTCTGGGACTCAAACCATGGTCAGACATGTGGGAGTCCAGCACCCTTAACCACCACACCATCTGTTGGCCCCTCACTCATTTTTTTTTTTGGAGAGGTTTTTGCTATAGGGCGCGTGCACTCGCCAGACAGACAGAGAGAGACATAGAGACAGAAAGCAAGAAATCACCCCCCAGGGGGGATGGTCACGCCACAATCCCTTCTCCTCCATTCTCCTCTCAGTATCTTAGGCACGCACGCACACGTGCCCGGCATGAGTTTTAAGCCACTGGGTCCGGGACTTGAACCACGGTTGACTACATGGGAGTCCAGCGACATAGCCATTATGCTAACTGCTGGTTCCCTCATTTATTTTTAATTTGACCAGAGAGAGACACATAGAGAGAGAGAGAGAAAGCGAGCCACCAGGCCGGGACTTGAGCTGTGCTGGGCCATGTGGGAGTGTCCAACGCGGTAACTACCACGCCACCTGCTTTTCCTGGGTTTTAAGGGCAAGTGGTCTATGGTCGGGTGATGAAGGTGATCCAGGGCAGGATCCCTGCGGGCCTGCCCCCTCTGGACTGCTGTGTCATCCCGACTACTGCAGCCTGACGTGTATTTGGGCGGTTGTTGGTTTTGGCATCAGGAAATGACGGGCATCTCAGTCTTCACGTTGGAGTCAGCCATCTGCGACGAGGCCAAGGAGGGCCCAGCTAGCTCGGGGAGGAAAGGGAGGATGAAAATGCCCCATGCGCCTGGGGAGTTGTGGATGTGACCTTCCAATAGAAACGCTGCCACGCCGGGGAGACTCAGCGCCCGCCCCTGCGACTTGGCTGTGCCCGGGCGTTGCCGGAACGCCACAGCTGACCCCCTGCTTCTCGGCCTGCTCTGCTCTGCTCTGCTCTCAGTTCTTCAGTGGCTCTTACCCCTTCTGGAAAAGTCCGTTTTCTAGAAAGGTGTGTGCTGTGCACCCTCGAGTCATCGTCTCTGAGTTTGCCCACGGTGCCTGACACACACGGTCTGCCGGGTCGGGCCCCTGTCTGCTCCTTCTGTGAGAAGCTGCAGGCTCTGTCTCTGCCTGTGCCCAGGACCTGCAGTCCCAGCGCAGGCGCTTCCTCCTGTGCAGGCTCCACCACTCGGGCGGACGCAGGCTCCCTTCTCCCGGCCTTCCTCAGACCCCGTTCGTAACTCGCTGCACGGCTGTCCCCGTGGTTTCCTCCCCGTGAGAGCTTATCCCTGGATTTACTGAAGGAAGGAAGGAGGTGGTGCTTCCAAGCTCCCTGACTGCTTCCTTTCCGAGTGGTAGCTGCACTCCTGCTCTTACGAGGTGGCTCCTAACACGCTGTCCTACTCTTTCCCGCCTGTGCCGCCCTCCCCGTCACAGCCTGGGCGTGGAACAGGCACTCTGTATGTGCCTCTGAGCGAGAAGGATTGATCCTCCTTCCAGCTGAGAGGTTCACCGTCTGTAAGAAAACGTACTTATTCTTGTCCCTGGTGATTGTTGGAATTACTTTTCCTCTCTTGGGACTGTCCTTTGAGGACAAGGCTATGTTTATCAGCAACTTTAGCTAAAAATGATAAACTGACGGGAAATGAGCCCGTCTGAGTCCTACAATCCCGTGCCAGGTGTATGCACTTCACTAGTAGGGTGTGCGATTTCCCTTCCAAACTGGCAAATTTGAACTTCAAACTGGAGTCCGAGGATGTGGTAAGAGAGGAGCAACTGATACCAGCAGGTCCACTTAGAGCAGAGGTGACGCTGGCGCCGAAACAGGCAGAGAGTAGGAGGGTGGGCAGCGAGGGCAGGCCGCCCACCATGAGGCTGCTCCCGCTCTGCGGCCACCATGTGCAGATAGGACCATGCAGAGTGATGGCGGTGCGTGTGGTGACGGCGGTGTGCAGTGACGGCAGTGTGCAGTGACAGTGTTGTGCGGGGTGACTGACGGCAGTGCGTGTGGTGACGGCAGTGTGTGGTGACGGCGGTGTGCAGGGTGATGGCGGTGTGCAGTGACGGCAGTGTGCAGTGACAGTAGTGTGCGGGGTGACTGACGGCAGTGCGTGTGGTGACGGCGGTGTGCAGGGTGATGGAGGTGTGCAGTGACGGCAGTGTGCAGTGACAGTAGTGTGCGGGGTGACTGACGGCAGTGCGTGTGGTGACGGCGGTGTGCAGGGTGATGGCGGTGTGCATTGACGGCAGTGTGCAGTGACAGTAGTGTGCGGGGTGACTGACGGCAGTGCGTGTGGTGACGGCGGTGTGCAGGGTGATGGCGGTGTGCATTGACGGCAGTGTGCAGTGACAGTAGTGTGCGGGGTGACTGACGGCAGTGCGTGTGGTGACGGCGGTGTGCAGGGTGATGGCGGTGTGCAGTGACGGCAGTGTGCAGTGACAGTAGTGTGTGGGGTGACTGACGGCAGTGCGTGGGTGATGGCGGTGTGCGGTGACGACGGTGTGCAGTGACAGTGGTGTGCAGTGACGGTGGTGTGCGGGGTGACGGCGGGGTGACGGCGGTGTGCGGGGTGACGGAGGTGTGCAGTGATGGTGGTGTGCAGTGACAGCGGTGTGCGCGGTGACAGCGGTGCGTGGGGTGACGGCAGTGTGCAGTGACGGCGGTGTTCGGGGTGACGGAGGTGTGCAGTGACGGTGGTGTGCAGTGACAGCAGTGTGCGCGGTGACAGCGGTGTGTGGGGTGACGGCGGTGTGCAGTGACGGCGGTGTGCAGTGGCAGCGGTGTGCAGTGATAGCGGTGTGCGGGTGACGGCGGTGTGCAGTGACGGCAGTGTGCAGTGACGGCGGTGTGCGGGGTAACAGCGGTGCGTGGGGTGATGGCGGTGTGCGGAGTTACCACAGTCTGGATGTCGAGCTGTCGAGAACAGTGCGCATTAGTGCTCATTATTTCACAGAAGAGGCCATGAAGTACAAACGTTAAACTTTAGAACAGTTTCATCTAAACTTTTTTTTTTAAGGAACTTTAATAGTTGAGAGACAAAGTCATTGCTCTCCAGGAAGCTCTAGAGCTGCACGGAGGTGGAAGTGCTAGGCTCTCTCGGTGTGAATATTAATGTCCAACATGAAATAACACTGAGAATCGGGTCCTCAGGCTCACTACCCCCTCTCAGCTGCTCCATGGCCCTGTAGGTCGGTGCCACTCCATCGGAGAGCGTGGATCGCGGTCGTCCCGTCATTCCGGACCCTCTGTGGACAGCACTGCTCTGCACAGTGTCCTGTGGAGCTTGTAAAGGACAGTAGGAAACAACAGAGGAGTTACTCCTCTGCTGACTCAGAGCGAGGTCGACAGTGGCACTTGGCAAATACTTGTTAAATGCCTATTTTAATAGTTTGGTACTTACTCACTTTGCTAATTATGAGAACATCCGGGAGCAGGATATTTAATTGTAACCCTGTCATCGGCTGTGACTAAGTGTGACCATTCAGCGATCCCTAGCACCCCACACTGGGAGACAAGTTTGCTGTCCCTGGCACGCAGCGAGGGCTTTGCAGGAGAGAGAACTTACACTGGGCGTCTGGATTCCCTGCAGGAGCTGCAGTGCCACAGAGCACGCGAGAACCAGGTCTCGGTGGACTGCGACGCCACGTGCAAGGAGCTGAAGCGGAAAGCGTCCGAGGTAAGTCGCTGCCCTGCCCTGCGCGGTCCCCGTGCTGCTCGGCCTCCATGCGCTTTTACAGAACGCTCAGGGTGCAGCTCTTTGCTTTCCTAGGGTAGCCTGTCTGAGCCCCAAGCGTGCCTTCTCCTGCCTGCTGAGTTCCTAAGCTCTCCGCCCTCTGTGCTGGCAGCCTGTGCAACTTTTTTGGGGGGGACAGTGTTTTGCTTTAATGTTAACCTAAGCTTCCTGAAAGTCAGGCTAAAATAATCGTGAAGACAAGATCTCGATGTCCTTTGCTGCTTGGGTTATCGCTAATGTTCCTTTCCTGCCCACCGGCCCCAGTCAGTTCACTCTTGACTTGGATTGAAAGTAAGGACCCCTTCCTGATGAGGCTTTCGAATGAATGGTCAGTTTCCGTGCTAGGACAACAGGGTCTTTAATGATGAGCTCTAGGTCCTTACTGCGGTAACTCTGCAAGAAAATCCCTTTTTAAGGCCCGTCAGTGTCCAGTGGTGCTGTCTGAAGTGTGACCTCCCGCCCGCCGCAGCGGCCGAGCAGAGGTTGACGTGAGGTGCAGCGCCCCCCACCCCCCACCCACCTCCTGATCTGGTAGTGTGGGGTGACATTTCTCAGCATAACTCTTGACATTTTAAAAAGTGATTTCCAATATAAAGCTCTCAAAAAGTTGCTGTGGGTTAGTGGAACCTGGAGATGTTAAAATTATTTATAAAACTGGGTACTTGGGGCCGGCAGGTGGTGTGGTGGCTGAACTCCTACATGGCTGACTATGGTTCTAGTCCTGGACCAGGCAGCTTGCTCTCGCTCTCTCTCTGTCCCTCTCTGGTCAAATTAAAGTAAGTAAATAAATAAAGTTAAATAAAATAATTCTTAAAAAAAAAACCTGGATGCTTAAATTGTTCATTGACTTTTAAATGTCTATGAACAGATAAAAGAAGCAGAAGCCAAAGCTGCCGCGGAAGAGGAAAAACGAAGACAGCAGGTAACCAAACCCAGAGCCCGGACTTCGGCCTCTCGGCCCAGCCCGTCCCTGTGCGGGCGTCAGCTGTCGGCTCCACTCGGCCCTGCAGGACAGACCGAGTGGCCGTGCGGCAGCTCTATGGGCGTGCTGTGTATGCTGTTTATTTCCCACTCACTCCTTATCTGTAAGTTTCTAACTTTCTTGCTGATGAGGGGGACGGGTGCTTTAGGCATCTGCTGGCGCCACTCCCGTGACACGGTGAGCCGTCTTGCCGAGTTGCACGTCATTATAACAGTAAGTGCCGTTGGCTAAACATTTCATTTGCTTAAACAATAGATTTTTAGGGGCAACAGGCATGGTGGTTAAGACACTGGACTCCTACATGTCCGACCATGGTTCAAACCCTGGACCTAGAGGCTTGAAAATGAGCCCAAGTACATGTGCGTGTATGCCCAGAATCCCGGGAAGAAGGGGAGTGCAGTGTGGCCACCTCCCCAAGGGGTGGTTTCTCATTTTCCCTCTCCTTTTCTCTCTGTCCCTCTGCAGGAAATGTACATGACCTTTACCTATAGCAACAACCTTAAATTTTTTTTCTTAATTTCCCCATTGGATCCTTAAATGCAGGATTATCATCTGTTCGTTGCTATTTCCCAGCTAAGTTTATTCCTGATACTGCCTTTGTTTGGGTGTGGATCATCTACTCCAAAGACAATTATTACACATCAAATAGATGTGTGATTATCTGTGAGTGAGTTCCTTGAGATGCTTTATCCTTAGCAAGGAAGGCATGTTACATGCTTCACTACCACTTACTTGTATGAATGAAGAAACTGGAGCTTGCATGACGTGTGGGTGAGCACTGGAAACAATTCATGTGGAAAACAGGCCCAGGACGCCCCCTCGGTGTTTCATGGCCCTGTGGAGTCGATTTGTGTCGTCTCCTCACAGTGAGTGATCAGAGCTAATGCAGGAACACACGGGGCTGGGTCCTGGGGGATGGAATTGTCCAGAACACTTGGGGCGAGCTGCAGTTATTTTTATGTTTTTAAAAGGTACTTATTTAATTTAATTTAATTTTTATGTATTTATTTATTTATTTTTAATTTGATCAGAGAGACAGCCAAAGAGAGGGAGAAGGACAGCGAGCGAGCCCCAGGTCTGGCCCTCGAGCTGCGAACAGCCACGTGGAGCCCGGCACCTTACCCGGCATGCCGCCCGTCGGCCCCAGCTGCAGTTATTTATGTAGAAACAAGGAAACTTTCCGAGAGATGATCCTTTAAAAAAATAAGACAGGGCATTTCCTCTTCCCTCCCCCGGTTTTACAAACTGTTATGAGAAAGAGCTTCAGTGCAGTCCCGTGAGCTGACTGACAGCGCGTAGAGCACCCTGTGGACTCTGGTCGTGAGGGTGTCCGTTGAGGCATCGGCCGTCTCGCTCTGTCAGTCATCCTCAGGGTTCTCACTGCTTTCAGGTATTTTGACCTTTTCTCCCGTATATCAGCAGCCACCCGGGTACCCTGACGTGCGGCTCACTGTCACTTCACAGCACGTGCGTCGGCAGGTCTTCAGGGTGCTTTGTGGCCAGAGGGAGCGCGGTGCCTGCTTCAGTTTGCATTTCCCTGTTAGATATTTGTAGGGTTTTGTCTGGGTACTGTGTATATAATCTAGTTAGTAACTACACACTCTGATGTATCATATTGCATTGTCACGTAAACATTCTAACAAGTAAGTTCTTAGCAGTACACGGGAAGTTCGCATCTGAAAAATGAATGTAATCTAGTTAACATTTTTCAGAACTCGTTTTTAATTTATTTCCCAAAATAGTCATTTTGACTTAAAGCATGATGTATTTTTTCCTTTGACACATTTTTACGGTATGCTTTTAAATGTCTTTGATGAAGAAAAGAATCGAGCCCAGCAATCTTTCTCGCTCCTCACCTGAGTTCTCCCCTGCAACCTCTAGTGTTTGTTACACTGAGAAGCAGGACCTGGAGGTGTCTGTGTCCTTGCTGGCCGCAGGCTCAGCATCCGGGGAGGCTGTGCTATGCGGGCCTGGCTCCGAGACCGCGGGCTGAAGCGAGACCCAGTACCCGTTGTTTACGGCGCTCTGCTTCTGTTAGCTATCTGAATGAGGTGTGGGTGTGGACCTCCAGTCCGAAACCCCTGCTGTTACTCCCCAGTCCCCTTCCTTACCCGAGCTCTGGATTCGTTCCACATGTCAGTAGTGGAAAGAGGGTTTTCTTTTTTATTTTTTAAAGCCAAATTCATGTATACCATTACTATTAAAGCATTTCCCATGCTCACTTGGGCAGTACATTTACTAAGACGGGAGCGGCACAGGGAAGGCAGCCTGGCCCCGTGAGCGGCACAGGGAAGGCGGCCTGGCCCCGCGAGCGGCACAGAGAAGGTAGCATGTCCCCGTGAGCGGCACAGAGAAGGCGGCCTGGCCCCGTGAGCGGCACAGAGAAGGCGGCCTGGCCCCGTGAGCGGCACAGAGAAGGTAGCATGTCCCCGTGAGCAGCACAGGGAAGGCAGCCTGGCCCCGTGAGCGGCACAGAGAAGGCGGCCTGGCCCCGTGAGCAGCACAGAGAAGGTAGCATGTCCCCGTGAGCGGCACAGGGAAGGCAGCCTGGCCCTGTGAGCGGCACAGAGAAGGTAGCATGTCCCCGTGAGCGGCACAGGGAAGGCAGCCTGGCCCCGTGAGCGGCACAGGGAAGGCGGCCTGGCCCTGTGAGCGGCACAGGGAAGGCAGCCTGGCCCCGTGAGCGGCACAGGGAAGGCGGCCTGGCCCCGTGAGCAGCACAGAGAAGGTAGCATGGCCCCGTGAGCGGCACAGGGAAGGTAGCATGGCCCCGTGAGCGGCACAGAGAAGGCGGCCTGGCCCCGTGAGCGGCACAGAGAAGGTAGCATGTCCCCGTGAGCGGCACAGGGAAGGCGGCCTGGCCCCGTGAGCGGCACAGAGAAGGTAGCATGGCCCCGTGAGCGGCACAGAGAAGGTAGCATGGCCCTGTGTAGGAAGGATGCCCAGATTCGCAAAGCGTTCCCTATTTGTGTGTGGAATGAATTTGAGCTTCTCTTATTACACAAACTAAAGGTAACAGTGAGGTGACACATGTTAGTTATGTACAGCTGTGTTTATCTCCGTATGTATGTGTTTCATAGCATCACTCTGTAAATCTCAAATATGCATAATACGTTTTTTCTTAGGGTTTTCTTTTTGTGTGTGTGTGTGTGTGTCATAGGGTACATGTATTCACTAGACAGACATGGGAGGGGAAGTTAAGAAATAATACCCCGGGGGAATGGCCATGCTGCAGTCCCTTCTCCTTTCTCCTCTCAGGATTTTGGGCACATGCACACACGTGCCTGCTGTGTTTTTCAAGTTACTGGGTCTGGGATTCAAACCCGAGAGTCAGCCTTGCGGGGTCCAATGTCTTAATCATCACCATGCCACCTGCTGGTTCATAGTTTATTTTTAAAGTTAAAAAAGAAAACCTTGCCAATTGGTTTATTTTCATTCAAATGGAAAGTTTGAATGAATGAATGTATTGAATTTAATTTAAAACATTCTGTTTTCATTTTAGGCTGAACTGGAGGCTTTTGAAAACAGGCTGAAGGGTCGTCGGAAGAAGAACAGGAAAAGAGATGAAGTGGCCGTCGAACTATCGCGATGGCAGAAATACAGATATTACCTCCTTCCAGTGTGCGGGGCTGCGCTTGCAGTGTTCGCGTGGTACCTTGTTCGTGATGTGGAATAAGACGAGTTCTCACCTGTTACTATACCTCAGCTGGGGTTTAATGCGTTGTTAAATCTGGAATATTAAAACGTGTATCACAGCCCGTGACGTGTATGCCCGTTCATCTCTGTCCCCTCCAGCTCGGGTTAGTAGGACGGAATGTAAGCCTCGCCATAGTTAGCGCTCCAGAAAGGGCAGGGCGACCTGTGGGTGAAAGCGTGGCGCGTGGGACCGTGTTCCGTAAGGCTCAGCCAGGGGCAGGCGATGCGTGTGTCACCCGTTTTCCTGTGTTAGCTTAGTGGGTTCATTTACTATCTCAGACCAACCTTTTTTTTTTTTTTTTTTTTCAGTAAAGTTTTAATGAAACTGAGCCATATGTGCAGTGAGAGGACTGTTTCTTAATGTTTTGGTTACTTATTAAAAGGTACTTTTCTTAATCATGTAAGCTTGTACTTTTTAAAAAAAAAATTCTCTAAGAGACCTTTTAAATTGTAACATGAAGCTATATAATTAGATCCCAGACATTGGTTGATTAGTGTAGAATTTTTATCAGTGAATGGAATAGGTTTCATACAGTGTATTCCTCAGAAAATGCAATGATTTTCAACAGATGCCCGGCCAGGTTCCTCATCCGTGGCTGTTTCTTGTGTAAGACGTTTTTAACAAAGTTGGCATGTTTTGTAAAACTGTATGTGTTTTTTTAAAATAATAATACAAGGCAAACTAATATTTATGAGAGAGACGTGCTGAGCACAGGGCTCCGGCCGTCAGTCCTCTGTTCTCCTTTCTTGTCACCACAGCCCTAACGAGATGATAGCTACAAGTAACCAGTTCTTAGGAGAACAAACCGAAAAATACCAGTAAGCCAGATCTGTTTGAATTGTAAGTCACCTCAAATAATTTTGCTATTTAATTTTTGTACAATTGATGTTTTCATTAAAGTTTTTCATACCAAATTTGCAGTCTAGAATGTTGATTATCATTGAAAATATTCAGGAGCCCCTAATTTTAGGTTAGGCGTTTGTACCAATATATAAAACTTGAACATTTGATGCAGAACACAGTACTTGATAGATTTTTAAAAAAGTCCCTAAGGGGGCCAGTGGTGGCATGGTGGTTAAGGTGCTGGACTCCCACATGGTTGACCATGATTCAAATCCTGGACCCAGTCGAAAGTCATGCGGGGCGTGTGCGTGCGTGGGTGTGTGCGTGTGCCCAAAATCCTGAGAAGATAATGGAGAAGGGGTTGCGGCGTGGCCATCCCTTCTGGGTGTGATTTCTCACCTTTCCTCTTTGTCTCTAGTGAGCGCATGCACCTGACAACAACAAAAAAATACCTAACAACATAGAAGTGCGTCTTAAACACAGTATGAAAGAAGGTTTTAAAATTCTTGCTGAGTTTAACTCAATATTCAATGCCATAGTCTTTAGTCGAGTCTTAACTGGTATGCCAAATTAAAAGGCAGTCATTCCTTTTTTTTTTTTTTTTTAATGGGCTTTATGTTTTACTTTAGATTTTGTTTTTCACACCTTTCCCCAGGTACAGCTGCTGGGCTGGTGTCGCAGAGGCCGCAGGTGGGCTCTGCTCCACTCGGCACCAGGCTGTAACGGAGGCCGTCCTGAAGGGCCGCGCGGGCATGGGCAGGCCGTTTCCCGCATGTGCCGAGCCTGGCCTAGTAAGCGAGCCGGAGCGTGAGCCAGGGTGTGAGCAACCAGAGAAGTGCTGGAAGGAGCGGGCAAGGACGCTGCTTTAGAAGAGCCCCTCTGAGATGGGGTCCTGCCCCGGCCCAGTGATGCAGCGGGACGAACCCAAGGGGAAGCGACGGTGGATTTAGGAAAGAAAACGACACAGACTTAAGTAGAGGAAAGCGGGGGTCGGCGACGCGGCCGTCTCTGATGGTTTGTTCTCGGGGTTACTCTTACACAGCGAAGCCAGTTTCTCCTGCCCGCTGCGGCTGTGGAGCACCTTGCATCCACGGTTCTAGACCAGCGTCCGGTGGCCTTCTCTGGCTGGTGCACAGCGTCCTCAGGTCTTTGTGGGAGCTTTCACTTGCCCTGCGGCGTCAGCACGAGGCCACGCCTGCTGTGAGGGCCACTAGCTCCTACCTAGATCTAGCCTCCTACAGGGACATTGACTACGGCTTGAATGGCCTCCACCGGGAGAGCTGAGCCGGAAGTCTAGGAGGGAGAAGTGAATATGAGGTCCCTAAGATTGAGGGGCGCGTGGCATGGCTGAGGAGCAGGGGGGAGGGCTGCTGTGGCTGGAGCGTGGCACAGTTGAAGTGAGGGCGGACACGGAGGCCAGGCTGTCCAGTTCGAACGGGGAGGCCTCGGGGCTCTATTCCAGCTGCAGCAGACGCCCTGGGGGTGGAAGCAGGAGTGGGACCGGCTGCGAGGCCGGGGCGGAGGCAGATGTGCAGAGGCACGGAGAGAAGAATGGCTGGTGGCTGCCTGGCGGTGGTGCTGCTGGGAGTCGACCCAGCCGGGCTGCAGTCCGCAGGGCTTGCCCATCGCCCTGGGCGAGTGGCGTGGAGATGCAGGACGGACGAGGTGGCACTGGAAACAAGCACCTTAGAGTCCGAGAGAAGTTAGACTTGGTGTGCGTCCTTGCAGTGTGTCCCCAGGGAGACACGTAGGACGTACTGTTCTCATGTCCGTCTGTGCCAGTTAGAGGAGGGATGGTTACCAGGCACCCACGAGAACGGCACAGATCAGACAGCCTGTGCCAGCCCCGTCCAGGCTTCTCTGCGGTGCTGACAGGTCACCAGCTCACTCTTAGAAATTTGTAGGAAAAAATAAGTTTTTTAAATATAAAATATATATACATATACATATGTGTGTGTGTGTGTGTGTGTGTGTGTGTGTGTGTTTTAGTTTAAACATGGTTTAGGGATTGACCAACACCTAGTTTTGTATTTTCAACTAATTTTCTTATTCATATCCAAATTCAGATTACTTAAAATCGATACAGTTGTTACTAAAATCATCAAAGGAACTTCACTGAAGCAAAACACTGGAAACATTTGCTTCTTTATTAAAAAACCTGTGACACAGAACTCTGGAACTCTGGGCTTTGAAAGCTAAAGGTTTTGAACACAGGTCTTTCTGGTAGTTTAGCGATGACCTGAAAGTACTTTTCTGACACCCTCTTCTTTCAAATGCCCTGTGAGAAATAGCAGAAATAAACTTTATTTGGAAATATGGTATTTAAGACAAAATATGGAGAGATTTCTTTTAAAGTGTTTCATTTATTTTCAAGAAATACTTTTTCTTTGCCTCTCTGCCTGGCATGGTGAGCCTAAGAGATGTGGCCTCACTGTGTGGAATCTGGGTGGTCCCCCCGAGCCAGCAGGGAGGAGGAGGTCAGGTTAAGACACAGCGGGGCGAAGGACACCCAGGCAAGGGGTCTCACTCACCGCCAAGGATCACTATTGAGTCCAGGCCTTGGGGCTGAGACCTCAACCAGCTTTTATAGTCAAGACGATTGGGCGGTGGGGGACACCGATCTCCAGAACAGAGGGAACCAAGAACACTGGAGTGTGTCAGGAACCAGCACATACACAACCAGGGCTCAGCAATAAAGACAGCATCTTGGGCCCCACCCGTGGTGTGGAGGTTAAGGCAGCTGGACTCCACATGGCTGGCTAGTGGTTCGAGTGGTTCGAGTCCTGGATGCACTGGCTTGCGAAAGACACCAGGCATGATGTGCATGTGCCCAGAATCCCAAGGGGAGGATGGAGAAGGGATTACGAGGCCCTCCTTTTTTTCCCCTCTTTTCTCCCCAGCAGTGTAATGCTAGGCTGTAAACTAGGCATTTTCCTCGCTGTCTTAGAGAAGACCCTGTTGTACAGAAGACGGGGAATAAGCAGCTGGTCTGGTACTGGGCTGGGTTCCAACAGGGGCTCTACGACTTCTTTTTTAGGAGATTTTATGCATATTTAACTTCTAAAAGCTTCAATTTCCTCCTCAGTAAAACAGTGCCTGTAAGAGAAATAACAAGTGCCCAATAAATTTTAGCTATTATTGTGTGTCTGCAACTATTTTAAAGCACTTTAGATATTTGTTTAATCTCTATAACCATCCTATCGAGGCGGGGCTGTTATTCTCATTTTGCAACAGACAAAACTAGGTTTATTTCAGGAATTAAAAACCAGGAAAATAAATAGGTCACTTCGTGAAGTGCCTTACTCAGCGTGCTTAGAAAACCTAAGCTGCAAGAATACAGATACATGCAAGATAATCTCCTAATTTTAAGACTTCTCTTGCAAATTGATTCACAAATCAGAAGAAAACCTTGTGAACTGAGACCTCTCACTTGTTGCTCATGTGGGTCCCTGTGACAGAGTGCTGTCCCCGGGAGGACTAGCGAATTCTGGCAAGGGCGGGGGCATTCAGGCAGATCATGGTGGGGGCGCGTGTGAGTGAGCGAGGTATGTGAATGCCAAGAACGAAATTCCTCCGACATTTCTTACGGAACCCGTTCTTACCGTCTTCCCAGTGACCGGTGTGGTACGTGAGGCAAGTGTGTATAGCAAGCGAGACACCTGCCTATGCCCCTTTGGTCACAGACTGCATGTTCCAGTGGCTAGAATATATTACTGTGGGGTGATGTGGGTCTCCCCACACACTTATTTATTTATTTATTTATTTTTTTGAGAGATTTTTGCTATAGGACACGTGTGCTCATTGGAGAGACAGAAACAGAGACAGAAAGTGAGAAATCACTCCCCAGGGGGGATGGCCACACTGCAATCCCTTCTCCACTCTCCTCTCAGGATCTTGGGCACGCATGCACACACACACACCAGTGTTAAGTTTTAAGCCACTGGGTACAGGACATGAACTTGGTTGGCCATGTGGGAGTCCAGCACCTTAACCACCACACCATCTGCTAGCCCTGGGCCTCCCCTTTTAGGTGAAATAAATGTACCCTTCTCTGAGCAGGTATATTTCCAATTTGCCTATTTCTTGCTCTTTTTTAAAAAATTAAAAATATTGGGGGGACCAGCAGTTGGTGTAATGGCTATGTCGTTGGACTCCCATGTAGTCGATCGCGGTTCAAGTCCTAGACCCAGTGCGTGTGTTTGCCCACAATCCCGAGAGGAGAATGGAGGAGAAGGGATTGCGGCGTGGCCATCCCCCCTGGGGGTGATTTCTGGCTTTCTGTCTCTCTGTCTTGCTCTGTCTTTCTGGCAAGCGCACATGCCCTGTAGCAAAAACTTCTCAAAAAAAAATTTTTTTTAAGAATTTTGCCATAGGGTGTGAACTCACCAAAGAGATAAGAGTGAGAGCGAAATCATCTCCTGGAGGGCAACCAGGCTGAAATCCCTTCTCCATTCTCCTCTTGGGATTTTTGGGCATGCACACACATGTACCCAGCGTCTTTTTTTTTTTTTTTTTTTTTTAAAGAATTATTTTAACTTTTTACTTACTTATTTAAATTTGACCAGAGAGGGACAGAGAAACAGACAGAGTGAGAAAGCAAGCCACGAGGTCCAGGACTTGCACCATAGTCCGCCACGTGGGAGTCCACCCGCCTTCACCACGCCACCTGCGGCCCAGTACCCAGCGTCTTTTAAACACCGTTGGCCAGATGGGAGCCAGTGTCTTAACCACAGCGCCACCTGCTGGGTCTCTTGCTCTGTTCTTTCTGTTGGCTTTGTATGTATCTTAGCTAAAATTGTTACACTTCCCTAAGGCCATTCCCACATTATTTGCAAGCATTTCCCCATATCTTCTGTGTCCGGGTGCTTGTTTAAGGAATCTATCTCCCTAGACTGGAAGTTCTATTTTATGCGTGGGCACCTAGTGAACCCTACATGAGGATTACTGAACAGCCAAGCAGCGGTCCCTCTGCTTTAGCGGCCGCGTGCCCAAGGATATCCTGGCCCAGCAGCTTCCTGAAGCCCCCTCTCGTTTTCAATTCCCCCATTTGTAGTACTTAGCTCTGTTTCCATCTGTAATATTATTATGTGACCAAAGTTTCCCCTATAAAATCACCTTTTTCCAGAGATTTCATATTAAATGATATTTATTCATTTTAAATATCACTTTAAGTTTGATGTGCTTTTTGTCTTAAGTAATCTAACTCGTTGCCCATATGTTTGAATAGACAATACAAATTTCAGAAGCCAGAAATGTTTATTTTTCATAAAATTTAAGTATTTGAAGAAATTGAATGATGGTTGTCACTTGGAGGCAAAATGCCAACATAGCAAGTGTTTTTAAAGGAATCATTCAAAGAGGCCATTTAGTTTGTGAGCTCGCTGCATATTCAGATTAGATCTGAATATATTAGGAGACATATTTGCATAATTCCTTATAGTGTATGAATTCATTACAAAGAATATAAATGTAAATATTTACCCTCCATTTTTATATCGTTACCCTCATGGAAAGAATACCGTCCCCAATATTCATTCTGGTGCCATTTACTGTTGACTAGAACTGTCGGGTTTTCCTGCTAACGGAGATTCCAGGAACGCATCCTTAGCTCTCCGGGGAGTGCCTCTAGTGGCGGGGAGAGGGCCCTGCGGGCGGGCAGGTCCGCGCACCCGGACCTCATTTCACCGCGCACCTAGAGCCTCCAGCAGAGGGCAGACCGTGGTCGGGAAAGGGACGGACTGGAAACACCCGGGCTTCAGAACGCCAGCCCTCACTTAATACAGACCTGGCCTGGGACCCAGAAAGACCAGGTGACCACCACGCTGCAGACGCACACGAGTCTCCGAGGCTGACTCCTGGCTGGTGCCCCGGAGGGGTGGCGCGGGCCGTGGACCGTGTACCGAGGCAGTGACGAGCGGGAGGACGACCAGCCTGAAATCACACCGCCTGCGGGGAGCCGGCGCGGCCCTGGCCGGTTGTGCAACGCTGGGTGGGCGGCTTCGCTCCCAGGGTCTGCCTTCTCGTCTCCACTGTAAGGGTGGCCACTGCACCCCTCACCCCGCAAAGTGGTTGGAGAAGCGAGACAGCGAATGCGCGTGGAGTGCACACACACACACACACGCACACACACGCGGAGCTCACCCGTGAGGAAGGGTGATGGCCTGCCAGGTACCGGATTCCGGATCGGATGCTAAAATCGCATGGAATCTATGCTCCAGCCACCTCGCCGTGCACACGCGCTGTTCCTGCGTCCCGGCTCAGAAATCACACCGATCCCCACGCCCGCCTTTCTCCCAGCATTAACATTCAAGGAACAGGTGCCCCGTACATGTTTTATTGACCTTCAGAGGCCTCCTCTGAAGAAATGGATTTATTAAAAAATCTTCTCAGTAATTTTTTGCAATTTCCATTAACATCTTGTCTGAAATGGGATCAAACGCCAGTTCTCAATGCCGTCTTTCTCTCTCCTTTATCACCAAACTTTTAGTTTAACTTCACTTTAATTCATTTTATACATCCGATCAGTATATACATCACTTAGCTTGTAAAGTGACTTCTCCGAACTTTTGACGACTGTCTTGGGCTCCAAGGGCTGCACCGTCATTAGGCTGCGGCCCCCCTGGGTCTTCAGGCTGCTCTGGGGCGGAGCGAGTGGGACTGCGGGGAAGGCGGGGACTGGTGCGCCCCACGGTGAGCCTGGGGGTTCTGCAGGAAATCTGGAGCCAGGTCCGCAGGGGCAGGTCGCCGCAAAGGCTCAGTCTTGCAAGAGCAGTTGGCCACTAACCACCACAGGGCCACGTTTCCATTGCCTAACACGAATACTGTCCCCACCCAAGGTTAACCCTTTCCGGGATTACGAACCCGGCTTCCACTGCCAGAGCCTGTGAGTGTTTTGGTAATTGTTTGGCTGAAAGAATTTGGTCTAGGCTGTGATAAGAATTTGGAGAAAAGGAACTCTTTGGCACCCTCTTCCGCCGGGCTTAGTTCCCCTGTTCTGTGCTGCCATTCAGAGCGGAAGTTTTTGGGGAGACCAGCAGACCCTTGCCTTCCCATCTGCCCCTTTGTAAGCACAGAGGTGGGGACTTGAGGCTCTGTCACTAAGGGTTATTATGGGTGGGACCCGGGGACCGTGCAGGGAGGGAGTGGTTCGCGGGGGGAGGGGGGCTCTCGCGCAGACAAAATATGGGGCCCCTGTCCCTTCAAGTTCAACTTGTCGCTTTCTGAGTGAGAAGGCAGGCGCCCAGGTGCCTCTAGCAGGGACGCGGAGAACTGAGAAGAGCGCCCAGGACAGGAGTGGGTAGCGAAGTCGCGGGACATGTTCTTCACCAAGCAGTCCCCGGCCCTCGCCCCGGAGGAGCGCGGCCGCCGAGCGCGGAGCCAGAAGCCGGTAAGACCCGGAGCCGCGCTCCTCGCGGACAGGTCGGATGGCCCTGAGCCCTGGAGATTGCAGGGTCAAGCCCTTCCGCCCCCGTCCGCTCCTCCCTCCGGGTGCCACCTTCTTCCGCGCCCGTCGGTGAGCGCCGTCTGTCGCGTCCTGCGCTCGGCGCCCTGCACCTCGTTCCCGGGGCGCGCGGTCCCTCACGCAGGTCGCCAAGCGTCCGGGACGCTCCCAGGGTCATGAGCAGGGTTTCCTTCGGCGACCGAGCCTGCTCGGTCCGCAGACCCGGCTCCCCTCCGCCCGGCGCCCTCCACGCACGGAGCGGACTGGGCTGCGCGCCCGCCCCCGAGGCGCCCGCCCGAGTCCGCCGAGGCAGCCCCTTGGGGTTCGATGGCTTCCTGTGTGCGCCCGCGTCGCAGGCGCCCGGCGGCTGGAAGGAGCGCGCGGCCTCGCCCGTCCCAGACGTAAGCCTCCGCTCCCGCTGCGCGCCGGTCTCGGGCTCCCCGACGGCCGTGACTCGCGCCCGCTGCCCGGGACCAGTCGGTGCCGCGGGATCAGGGGCCATCCCGGCGCCGACGTCCCCAGGCTCGCCACTTGCAGAGTTCCGAGCCCTCCCGGGCCCCGCGCGCACGTTCGCCCCTGCAGGTACCACCGTGGACCCGCGCCGGCCGCCGGGGGGCGCAGCTCCGGAGCCGCGGGGGCTTGTGGGCGCGAGCCAGTCCCGGGAAGGGGCGGCCAGGCCTTCGTGCCGGAGGCGGACGCAAGGGCAGGGCACCACGGAGGCCCCCGCTGGCCGCGCCGCAAAGAACCGAGACGCATTCGCTGGTCCCGAATCCGCTCGCTCCCGGCTGCCGAGCGCGGGGGCGGACCGTGCCTGCACCGCCAGCCGGGCGGGAGCGAGGACGGAGTCACGGGTCGGGTCCTGCTGGGACTCAGTTCCCCGGCTCCCCCCGCGGGGGCCCGACTGCTGCCGCCACCCGCTCGCGGCCGGGGGATGGCGGCGCAGGCGCTCTCGGCGAGCCGGCGCGCTCCGAGTCGCGCGCTCCGCCGGACAGCCGCCGGGCTTTCCTCCCGCGGACGCTCGGAGAACAAAGCGCTGCAGAGACCACTGCGGTGTTCGCTTGGCCGACTTCTACAGCGCGGTTGTAGTTCATAGTCTGTCTTTTCGTTTTTAATTTAATTTACTGCCGGAAGGAAAACTGCAAAGGAACGCCGATGGCTTCCACGAAGGGCGTGGAGTCTGGGCTTACTGGTGACCACGGCGAGGACGCCTTTTAGCAGAGTTTCGAAATTAAAGATCTGCACAGCATGAATGTGGGCACAGGCCCGGGAGAACCAGAAACCATGAGGGTTTTTTGTTTTGTTTTTGAGGTGTTTGCTATAGGGTGTGTGTGCTCGCCAGACAGAGAGAGACAGAGAGACAGAAAGCGAGAAATCACCCCCAGGGTGGATGACCACGCCGCAATCACTTCTCCTCCTTTCTCCTCTCGGGATCTTGGGCACGCACGCACAGGGCCCGGAGTGAGGTTAAGCCACCAGGTCGGGAACTTCCTAGAAATCAGTCCCCCGAACAGATTCTGGGCAGAGGTCACGTTAGACGTCTGCCTGCAGCCGTTTTCCAGGACCCTCCCCAAACACCGAGGCTTTCACTAGCTGAACTATTTTTAGAGTTATTCGGGTGTGGAATGCCAGAAGCCTCAAATCCTCAGATCCTGTAAAGGTTTTTTTAATTATTATTATTTTAGATGAAGGGGCTCTTTCTAGAATATTCCTCACAAGATAGGTTACAGAACCAATGACGAAAACCTCTGCCCACCTTCCAGTAGGTTAAAGAGACAAATCAAGAACTGGTTGATTAATCTCTTCAAGTATTCGTCACATATAGGGAAACTGAGAACATATTTAAAACATGCAGCAGGAACTCTGAGAAACCGTCCTCCCAGTGTGGCTGGGATCTCCATGGAGAACCGAGGGCCCTGCCAGGCCACCCCAGCCCCAGGCTCCACTCCACCTTCGTCATTGCTGGGGTGGCGAGAAGTTGGGGGGAGACAGACAGCTGAGAGGCCCCCACCCCCAGAGAGGTAGGACGGTCACCCTGTAGCCCCCCTCCACCTCTCCAGGCTTCGGAGGACCCTGTTCTGCCTCTCCCTCACCTCTGTCTCTCCCTCACCTCTGTCTCTCCCTCACCTCCGCCCTCTTCCACGCAGAGACTTGGTCTTAGGGTGTCCCACTTCCCTCCTGCTGGGGTAATGGAAGCTCCCCAGGACCAGGAGAGCTGGGACAGAATCTCTGCTGGAGGTCCCGAGGGAAAGGCTTACTTAGCAACCACTTCTGCCTTAATGACTCACTCCCCGAGGACGCTGGAGCATCCTGTCTGTCCCTGCCTGTCCCGGCAGTCCCCGTGGACTGACCACGGGAAGGCGGGCTGACCAGCTGAAGGATGCTGGCCTGGGTAGGTCACAGAGCCGCACTGAGCACTCGGGGAACCTCAGACCTCCCCGCTGTTCAAAGGAACACACGCTCTCTGCGTTATGTCAGACCATTCGGAGAGGGACGTGGCAGACGGCGGAGGAGTGGGAAGTACAATTGCTGGCACCTCGGTGGGGAGATGGGGGGCGCTGGGGTCGGACCTCTGACTCTGCTGCTCAGAACCTGCCAGGCCCTGCACAGGTCAGAGAATCTTGTGAGCCTCCGTTTTCTCATCAGAAAATGGGGGTGCTACAACTGACCACTCGTGAGGATACTGTGTGGATTAAGGAAATATGTATTAGAAGGACTGTGTTTGGGGGCAGCAGGTGGTGTACAGTTACATCGTTGGACTCCTGCATGGCTGACTGTGGTTTGAGTCCCAGACCCAGTGGCTTGAAAATCACACTGGGCGTGTATACATGTATGCCTAAAATCCTGGAAGAGGAATAGAGGAGCAGAGATTATGGTGTGGCCATCTTCCTGGGGACGATTTCTTGCTTTCTCTCACTATGTCTGTCTCTGTCTCTCTCCAGCAGTGCATGTGCCCTAAGGCAAAAACCTCTTTAAAAAATAGTGAAAGAAGTACTGTAGGTAAAAGTTGTACAATCTATGAAGGCTCTTTTGCCTTTTCAAAGCCATTTTATTAAGGTACTGACCTACAGAAAGCTGTAAGCATTTAGTGTATACATACAACATGATCAGTCTGACAATAAGTACACTACACTGGTGAGACCATTACCACAGCCCGAAGCATAATACCTACCTCCTCCTCGAGTTTCCTTCTGTCCTCTTCGTTATCGTTACCATTGTTTGGTAACAAGAACACTTAACATGAGATCTACTCCCGCAAACTTTCAAGTGTACACTAAAGTATTGTTAACTACTTACTCATCTTGCGTTACTGAAACTCTGTGCCCTTTGTCCAATACCCCCCCCCCATCTCTCCCTCTCCCAGGCAACCACCATTCTACTCTCTCTGAGTTATTCAACTATTGTGCAGCTAGGTGAGCAACACTGCAGTAAATATGGCAATGCCAGTATCTCTTCACGATCCTAATTTTCGTCACTTTGGATATATGTGTAGAAGTGGGATGGCTAAGTTATATGGTAGTTCTGCTTTTAGCATTTTGTGAAACCATCCACTATTTTCCAGATGTGGCTGGTCCAGTTTACACTCCCACCCGTAGTATTCAAGGGTTTTCTTTTCTTGAACATGTTTCATCTTTTGATTTTTTTTTTTTGAAGAGGTTTTTGCTATAGGGCGCGTGCGCTTGCCAGACAGACAGAGAGAGACAGAGAGACAGAAAGTGAGAAATCACCCCCAGGGGGGATGGCCACGCCGCAATCCCTTCTCCTCCATTCTCCTCTTGGGATCTTGGACACGCATGCACACGCACCCGGCGTGAGTTTTAAGCCACTGGGTCCGGGATGCAAACTGCGGTCAACTACATGGGAGTCCAGCGACATAGCCATTACGCTAACTGCTGGTCCCTCTTTTGATTTTTTGATAACGGCCAGCCTAATGGGGGTGAGGTGATGTCACTGAGATTTTGATTTTCACTTCCATGAGGGTTAGTGTTGTCAAGTATCTCTTCAGACATTTTTGAGAGGTTTTTGCTATAGGGTGCATGCGCTCGCCAGAGAGACAGAGAGAGACAGAAAGACAGAAAGCAAGAAATCACCCCCTAGGGGGGATGGTCACGCTGCAATCCCTTCTTCTCCATTCTCCTCTCGGAATCTTGGGCATGCACGCACACGCTCCCGGCGTGAGTTCTAAGCCACCGGGTCCGGGACGCAAACCGCGGTCAACTACGTGGGAGTCCAGCGACATAGCCATTACACTAACTGCTGGTTCCCGTGTATCCTTTCTTTAAGAAATACCTACTCAGGTCTTTTGGCCATTTTTAAAATGGGCTATTTGGTCTGTTGCTTATTGAGTTGTAGGAGTTCCTTACGTATTTTGGTTAGTAACTCCGTATCACATATCTGTTTTGCAAATATTTTCTCCCATTCTGTAGATTGTCTTCTCATTTGACTGTTTCTTTTGCTGTGCAGAAACTTTTTAGTTTGATGTAACGCTACTTCTCTATTTTTTACTTTGTTGCCTTTGCTTTTTTGTGTCACATGCAAGAAATTATTGTCAAGACCAGTATCAAGATTTCTTCCTGTTTTGTTCTTGGAGTTTTATGGTTTGAAGTCTTCTGTTTAAGCCTTTGGTCTATTTTGACTTAATTTTTGAGTATGATGTGAGATAAAGTTCTAATTTTATTCATTTTCATGGGCATACCCAGTTTCCTCAACATCATTTGCTGAAGAGACAATCTTTCTTCATTGTATTTTCCTGGCATCCTTGTTAAAGATCACATATATGTGGTATACATACGGGTTTTTATTTCTGGGCTCTCTAATGTGTTCCATTGGTCTATACATTTGTTTGTTTGTTTGAACCCATACCATACTGTTTTGATTACTGTTGCTTTGTGATGTATTGTGAAATCAGGATGTGATGCCTCTAGCTTTGTTCTTGCTCAACACTTGCCTGGGCTCGTTTCTCCTGACCTGTTTTTACTTAGCAAGTCGGTCCCCTCTCAGACTCCCACAGCTGCTTTCTGTGATTCTCCAGTGGGTTATCCAGTACAGTAGCTGCTACCCATATGTGCTTGTTACATTGAAATTCATCAAAGTCAAGTTAAATTAAAGGCGTCGTTCTTCAGTCTCACTAGGCACAACGCGAGCACTCGGTGATCACATGTGGTTAGTGGTTACTGTGTTGGACGGCGTCGGTAGAGGAGCCTCTGCCCCACAGAACGTTCTCCCAGACAGCGCCAGAGCGTCCTTCTGCCCGAGCGCCGCTTAAGGACACTCTGGGAAGACGCAGGTTTTCCCGTCCGGCACCTCGCTTTTCTTTGGTGTAACTGGAGGTCTTCCGTTCTGTTGCAGCTTTTTCCTCTGCCGGGGCACCTTTTGGATGGTAAATGGCTAGACTCGTTTATAAATGAGTCATCAGATGTGATCAGTCAGAAACCATCTTCTGGACTTCTCCCCTCGGCCTGGAAGGTCTTTGCTTACGTGTTGCTCTTTTCCCTTCTCAGTGAGCTTTATGACCGGTGGTGCTGCTGGCTTGGGAGCAGACACTGAAATAATAGGAAGAGGATTTTCTGCCCCCAGTGTACCCCGTGTGTGGTGCCATTTTGTACATGAGTGCAATTACTAGAATGCCAAGTCCAATGTGTGGGTAAAAGCCAGAGAGTGTTTAACTGTTCAGACTTAGGAATGCTACAGCTCACTCATTCTGTAAGATCATTTTCTGAACTCATCACCAAATGGTATACTGTTTATTTCAGCTCTTTCTGTTGGCTGTTTTCTCTCTTCCACTCTAGACCGTAAACCTGCAGAGGCAGAGCTTTTTCGATGGTTTGTTCATTGCTAAATGAGTAGGGCTGGTGCCTATTGACTATCTGTGAATGACTGGACAGATCTATGTGGAACTCGCTAAGGTAGGCAGATGCTGTGCTGCAATAAACTAGATGCTTAAACAATAGAAATGTGAACTGGCCCTGTAGCTCAGCAGTGGTCGGCCACGTGGGAGTCCAGTACCTTAACCACCATGCCAAGGAGACACTGTTTAACTCCATGCAGTTCTTCCTTATTTTGATCCTGACTCTATCCAGCTACTTCCACATGCTGGATCGGGTCACAGATCTGTCTCGCCCAGATGTGTATCTCTGTGTTCAGAGTTGCCTGACCAGGTGAGACACTCGTTCTGAAAACTTCGCTGGGAACTTAGATCATCCTTTGGCGTCTGTCTTCAGAACCAAAGATAGCCCCTGGCCACCTGTGCGCGCCTCCTTCGGGCCCTCCGCTGCACTCACCTTCCTCGTGCCAACGGGTACCTTTGCCCTTTCTCTGCTGGAAGGTGAAACCGGCCGCCCCCGAGGACAGGCAGAGGAAGGCAGGGTCCCCTGTCGGGCCGTATGCCGTGACGAGCCCAGCCGTGGCCTGTGCCGGAATAGTGCCCTGGGTCCCGTGTCCCCGACACACCACACGAGGAGGGTCCTCCCTCTGTGGCTCTGCGCTGCTCACAGCCAGCCCATGGGCCTGTGGGGCTGAGCCCAGGGCAGGGAGCCATGGCTTCCAGAGGGTGGTGGGCCCTGCGGGCCTCAGCTGCGTGTTGACTCGGCCTGGGGTGACATGGCTTTGGGAGTCCTGTGGTCTCCCTCACCGGCCAGGGCTGATCTGTTAGGACTGCCTGGAGGTGGCCAGGGAAGGGCCTCCACCACTGTGCCTTATGGAGGCCTGAGACCTGGGCCGTCAGTAACAGCGTTTCCCGGGCAGTAGGACCCAGGAGTCTGTGGTAGCTGTCCAGGTGGCCGGCCAGGTGCTGGGGAAGGCCCCTGCGGAGAGGCGGGGGCCGCAATCTCACAACCACCACTACCCCTTCTTCCCCCCTTAAACCTTTCCCCTGTTCCCTGCTTCCATGCTTCCTAATTGAAGCAGTGTGTGGAGAAGGTGGGGAACCGAGAAGCTACTAACAGGCCGGACGGGTAGTCTGCCCTGTCCCTGTCCCTTGCCTGAGAGGACTGTATTCTGGGGCGATGCTAAAACCGCTGTGGAGCGCGTGTGACCGCGTGTTTACTGCCCAGGGAAAGCGATCGCCGTGGGGCGTGGGCGCTGCTCCATGGCCTGAACCCGGTGGGCGCAGGGGTGGCTCCCGGGAACTGCTGCGTGGCTGCGCTTTCCAGAGCTGTGGCCACTCCAGCCCTGTCCGCAGTCTCTGCTCTTCTGTTGAGGTTGAGGCAGCGCTGGCTGGTCTGTGGCCTCCCTCCCAGTGTCCCACCCCGTAAACGTGGACCCTGCACCGCTGAGCGCTCTGCTGGTTTCTGCGGGTCGTCGGAGCGTCCCTTGCCCAGGCTCAGCGCTGGGTCGCCCTTTGGGGACAGTGAGTGTCCTGCAGTTTCAGAAACTAAGAGACACGAGAGGCTCTCTGGAGAAGGACAGTCGACCACCAGGCTGGGGCGGGTGGGGGGGTGAGTGGTGACCCCACTTCCCTGCCCCAGTTTGTGCCCGCTCAGCCCAGGGCTCGTTGACTCTGCCAGTCCCCGCACGGAGGAGTGTCCTGTGGCCAGCGCTAGGACAGCGTGCAAGAGCATCCTTACGTGGCTGTGAAGAGGAGGGGAGTCTCTCCACAGTTACGGGGTGTCGTTCTGCTAAAGCAGTGGTCCCCAACCTTCCTGGCACCGGGGGCCAGCCTCGTGGGAGACAATCCCTCACGGACAGGGCTGCGGGTGTGAGTCCTGGGGTGACCCAGGCACACCACACCCACCAGGCACCCACTCCCACCGCACCGCATGGCAGCGGACAGTGAGACCGTCACCGAGCAGTAGGGCTCAGGCCCCACATAGTCCCCACCGTTTGAACCCCGCGAGGGTCCACAGTGGCAGAGCCAGCGCCAGGAGTGGCAGCAAACCCAGATGAGGCCGCCCGTGCTCACCGCTGCCAGTCCCCACTGAGCAGGTGCCGGGAGGGCATCGGGCACAGACCGGCACAGTCAGCACCATCCCCGACAGGGCATGGGCGGGTAGCAATTCGTGGCCTGGGGGTGGGACACCCCTGTTCTAAAGTGTCATAGCAACTTAATTGCTGGCAATTCTGGGGAATATTAATCTGGGTCTCCCTAAACCCTCTGAACCATGATCGTAGGAAGAGTTCAATGTGATTTTTTTTCCTGGCTAGGACCCTAACACTCTTGAAGAGGTAAGAGCCATGAGCTAGACTGAAATATCTGTAACCTACGAAACTCCAACTACTTAACCTGTACAAAAATAGGAATGGATTCATCCACTTATTCAACAGCTACTTATGTGCCAGCCACTTGGGATACAGCAGCGATCAAAGCAAAGACCCGTGCGGGGGAAGGTCAGCGTCTCCCCACGTGCTAAGCCCCAGCTCAGGAGTGCAGGGGACAGAGACCGGTCTGAGCCCAGCGGCCCGGGTCACTCCGTGTGTACTTGTTCCCTGCACCTCGGAGCGACAGCAGAGAGAGAAGGGCATCCGCTCTCACCCTGGGAACCCAGAACGTGCTTTTGATACGTGTCCATCTTGCGATTCTCCATGGGAGGGGGTTTAAAGCCCCGGCCTTCCCGCCCTGTCAGCTCAAGCCTTTAATCCACCTGGGACCCCAGCCCGGCCTGATCCATGCCTGCCCCGGCTGGCCGACTGGGATTTACCGCAGGAGTTATATCGGGCTCCGATGTGGCGCTCTCCTAAGCATGGTCGAGGATCACCCTGACGGCCCGTGACTCACCTGCACCTGCCTCGTTTCGACTCGCACTTCTCTCTTGCGTGGTTTGGAAATAAAAGCTACATTTTTTTATGTACTATTTCTCTGTGGGCCTTTAAAAACGCTTTTGTCCTGGCAACGCCAGAAATGGGAGTCCAACACGGAGCTGACACTGTCGTAAGTTGCTGTGAGAGTTTACAGAAGCCACCTGACTTTCCGGTCCTGGCGTCCCTGTGTGTAAAATGAGGCGGCTGCCCGTTCGCAGTTCGCGGCCCCAGGCCGTCTGAGAGCTGGCGTTTCAGGGCGGCCGCGGATCACGGACAGGGACAGGACGATGCACTGTCGCACTTTACCCTCTCTCTCCTTCCCAACAACTGAGGGGCCGGCACCGTTTGTTCCTCCGACCCTGGATCATGGGGTCTTTTCCAAGATCACTGAGTCCCCAGCTCTCCCACCGACTGTCTAACAATTCCGTGCAATGCAGAGCCACCGCCCTCCGCCCTGACTGGGTCTGGGGTCACACCGGTTACATGCTCAGTCCTGGACCTGGCAGCTGGCTTTCTCACTTCCCCCCTTTCTCCGTGTCTTTATCTGGTGGATTCATGTGCCCTATAGCAAATTTAAAATAATAATAATAAATAAACTTAAAGAAATAATTCTTGAACAACAACAAAAAGAACAAAAGTTGCTGTCATCACTCTTGTTCAGGAAATTCTGAGGGATTTAGCAGAGGCAAAAAACAAGTATGTAACTTTTTAAAATTTATTTTTAGTTGGCGCATAACAGTTGTATCTATCTGTGGAGTTCAGGGCGATATTTCCGACGACACAGGAGTGGAGCCTGGGCCGGGGCATCCTCTCTGACCCGAGCGTCTGCTTCCTTCTCAGTGGGTGCTTGCGATTTTTGTTTTTTTTTAGTTTTGCTACAGGGCACATGCACTTGCTGGGGGTGGGAGGGAGAGACAGAGGGACAGAGAGAGAGAAACCACCCCTCTGGGGGTATAGCCATGCCACAACCCCTCCTCCTTCTCCATTCTCCTCTTAGGATTTTGGGCAGGCACACACATGCGCCTGGTGTGTTTTTCAAGCCTCTGAGTCTGGGACTCGAACCTCAGAGTCGGCCATGTGGAATCTACTGCCTTACCCACCCTGGCACCTATGGGCCAGTGTTTGCTAATTATTTTTTCTTACGCTGACCCTCTGCCAAAGTGCGATATTGTCTCTTCAACCCCCAGAAGCCCATCAGAAGAGAACGTGGATGCGGTTTAAACCACCACAGCTCTGGTTTCTCCAGGGCGTCTACTCTGGCTTTGCCAAGGGGTCAGCGTTAATCATCATGCCACTCTCGGGGAGAGGAAGACGAGGGGCAGTCGCTGCTGTCAGGGTGTCCACCGGAGGCCCAGGACCAAGCTGGGAGCCAGGCGTGTGCCCAGGTGCTGAGGAAGAAGGTGTGGATGCAGGAGAAAATCCTTCTAAAAAGCTGGATAGAAGGTACATGTCCACGTGTTTAAAGTTAAGAAATAAAACACATAACGTGTTCAGAATAGCAAAGGAGCCCGACCTTTAGGTAAAGAGGGACAATGCCAGGATCTCTGAAACTGAGGCAGATGGCAGTACAGCAGCTCAGGAGGGAGAGAGAGTCTGACTGGCCTTGAATCCCAGCCAGAGAGTTGGGGCAGGCCGCCCTGGGGGAGGCGGAGTCCTGGCTCAAGTTCTGATCCGTCCCCAACTGGCTGGGTGCCTCCCTAAGTGACTCTCCCAGCGGCTCAGTTTCCTTCCCTGAAAAGTGGGAACAATCTCTTTCTCACAGTGCTATGATGAGGACTTAATGAAAGAATGCTTATTGCAAATGGTTTATAAGAACACACGTTGCTAGATAAATGTATTTTTAACAACTTGTGTTACTTTTTTTTTTTTTTTTTTTAGAGAGAGGGCACGTGTGCTTGCCAGAGAGTCAGAGACAGAAAGTGAGAAATCACCCCCTGTGGGGGATGGCCATGCCGCAATCCCTTCTCCTTCATTTTCCTTTCAGGTGTTTGGGCATGCACGCACATGCTCCTGGTGTGAGTTTTAAATTGCCAGGTCCAGGACTTGAACCACAGTCGACCATGTGGCAGTCCAGCAATGTAACCACTACACTATCAGCTGGTCCCTTGATTTAAAATTTGAATTCTGGGTACTTAGTTGTCTTCCCTAGAGAAGTTGAAAGAAGAAATGTTGCTTTCAAAGTTCAGGATCCCTGGGGCCAGCAGTTAGCATAATGGCTATGTCGCTGGACTCCCATGTAGTCGATCGTGGTTTGAGCCCCGGACCTGATATGGCTTAAACTCACGCCGGGCATGTGTGCATGCGTGCCCAAGATCCCAAGGGGAGAATGGAGGAGAGGGGATTGCGGCGTGGCCATCCCCCCGGGGGGTGATTTCTTGCTTTCTATCTCTCTGTCTCTCTCTGTCTTTCTGGCGAGCGCACGCGCCCTATAGCAAAAACCTCTCCAAAAAGAAAAGTTTAGGATCCCTTATACATATGAGCAAGGCAAAAATACAGCAACTGAAAGTTAATGTTGGGACTTGTAGATGGCATAATTGTTATGTCGCTGGACTCCCACGTAACTCCACATGGTTCAAGTCCCAGACCCAGCAGCTTAAAATTCATGCCGGACACGTGTGTGTGTATCCAAAATCCTGAGAGAAAGGATAGCAGTGTGGTCACCCCCTCTGGAGGGTGGTGATTTCTTGCTTTCTGTCTCTCTCTGTCTCTCTGGCGAGTGCACACGCCCTGTAGCAAAAATCTCTCTTACAAAAAGAAAGTTAATGTCATCCCTCTTTCTTAGTGGTCTGCAGCAGCTCCATCTCATAGAAACTTAGTGTCAGTCTCACACAAGGCGAAATGGCCCAGAGGCTGTATTTTAAAAGCAAGAAGAATGTCCCGAGAGCGTCACGGTGGTTAGGGCATAGACTCCCGTCAGCCCAGGGCCTAGAGCGTCTATGGCCATCTGCTGTTGGAATCCTGGACCTGAGGGTTCGCTTTCTCACTTTCCCTCTCTGTCTCTCTCTGCTGAGCACATGTGCCCTATGGCAAATTAAATAATTACAACAATAAAATTAAGTACATTTCCTTTTAAAAGAAAAAAAGAGGACCTGCAGGTGGGCAGAGTTTAAGGCAACTGGATCCCACATGGCTGACTCTGGTTTGCGTTCTAGAACCAGCAGCCTGAAAAACACACTGAGCACATGGATATGTGTGCCCCAAACCCTAAGAGGAGAACGGAGGAGAAGGGATTGCAGAGTGGTTATCCCCCCAGGGCGTGCTTCCTCACTTTCCCTCTCTTCTCGCTCTCTGACTCGCGCATGTGTTCTATAGCAAAACTAAAAATAAGCAACAGTAAATTTAATTTTAATAACTTTCATTTAACTTTATCCAAGATTTTATAATTTTTTAACGAATTATTTATTTTATTTATTTTCTAAATTATTATTATTTATTATTTATTTCTAATTTGCTACAGGGCATGTGCACTCACCTGAGAGAGACAGAGACAAAGGGAGAGAGAGAGAGAGAGAGAGAGAGAAGGAAAGTGAGAAAGTTAGCCACCAGGTCCAGGACTCCAACCGCTGTCAGACATGTGGGAGTCTAGCACCTTAACCACCACACCACTTGCTGGTCCCAGGTTTTATCATTTTAAATGTAATCAACATAAAAATTATTCATAAAATATTTGGCTTTTCTTTTGTGTTTCATAAGTCCCTAAGTTTCACTACCCTCACAGCACACGGCCCTCAGATGCGCTCCTCACCCACATGCCTACTGGGCGTGATGGCACTCTGCGGAGGGCAGGGGGCCGGACCAGGACCCTCCACACAGGTCCTGAACTGGCCCCAGAAGCCCGTGGACGCCGCCGTTCATGGCGAAGGGGACTCGGCAGATGGGATTCAGTCGAGGGTTCTGAGATGGAGAGTCACCTTGGAGGAGGCGAGAAGCCCAGGCCACGGGAGGCAGTGCCGCTGGAGGCAGAGACCCGAGGACTGCGCTTTGTAGACGCAGAAGTTGCCACAGCAAGGACCGTAGGTGGCTACTGTGAACCGGAAGGGTTGCCGGGACCTCTCTCCTCAGGGCCTTCCGAAGAAGGGAGCCCTGCAAGCACGTTAGCTTTCCCAGACTAATCCGACCTTCAGCACTACTCCAGAATACACCTGGGGACCAGCAGATGGCATATGGTTACGTCACTGGACTCCCACATAGTTGAACGTGGTTCGAGTCCTGGACCCAGACGCTTAAAACTCACCCCGGGCACGTGTGCATGCGTGCCCCAAATCCCTAGAGGAGAATAGAGGGGAGGGGATTGCGGTGTGCCACCCCCCAGGGGTGATTTCTCCCTTTCTGTTGAAAGCACGTGCCTGATAGCAAAAATCTTTCTCTCTCTCTCTCTCTCTCTCTCTAAAAAAAAAAAAAAGAACTATAAGGGAATGCATTTGTGTTGTTTTAAGACACTAAGTCTACTTTCATTTGTTAAAGCTGCAATTGGAAAATAATACATTGCTGACACATACATTTCACGTCATTTCCAAGACCGGTTCGGAAGGTGTCCCCAGGCTGTCATTTTAGCCCCGTGGAGCTGGCTGCACCTCAGCCTGGGCGAGGTTCCCGCGGGTAGCCAGCCTTCGAGCCCCTCGTACCTCTGCCACCCTCCCTCGGCAGTGGAGGCGAGCTCCTCCTCCGGCTTAGCCAGGGCCTCTGAGAGCCAAGCCTCAGTTGGAATCTTCTCTCTGCCCTTGAGGATGCGCGGGGAGGAGGGCTTTTCATATCAGCTACAGTGTATGGCAGGGGAGATTGCAGAGAAAACGTTACTGTTCTGTTTTTTTTTACCATCCCAGCAATGTTTTAGTAAATCTAAAAGTATTCTAAAAATAGTATTATTACTTTTTTTAGAGGTTTTTGCTATAGGGTGCGTGCGCTCACCAGACAGACAGAGACAAAGAGACAGAAAGCAAGAAATCACTCCCTAGCGGGGATGGCCACGTCGCAATCCCTTCTCCTCCATTCTCCTCTCGGGATCTTGGGCACGCACGCACACGCGCCTGGCGTGAGTTCAAGCCACTGGGTGTGGGACGCGAACCGCGGTCGACTACATGGGAGTCCAGCAACATAGCCATTACGTTAACTGCTGGTCCCAATAGTATTATTTTAAAAATTTCTGTCATGTGGGTTTGGTAAGGTTATAGTATTTCTTTCTCTTTCTTTTTCTTCTTCTTCTTCTTATTTTTTTTAGAGATTTTTGCAATGGAGTATGTGTGCTCACCATAAAGACAAAGACAGAAAGTGAGAAATCACCCCCGGGGGAATGGCCATGCCTCAATCCCTTCTCCTCCATTTTCCTCCTGGGATTTGGGGCACACAAAAAGCCATGTGTGGCCAGTGTGAGTTTCAAGCCACTGGGTCTGGGACTTGAACTGTGGGTGGCCACATGGGAGTCCAGTGCCTTAACCACTATGCCACCTGCTGGCCCAAGGTTTCCTATTTCTTTTACACGCTGAGCTATGGATGTTAGTGGCTGTGCGATGGGAACTAGTCTCACCCGATTCTGGTCCCTCAGAGTGAGTTTCTGCTTCAGTAGGTCTGGGGTGAAGCCCAAGAGTTGCCAATTCCAACAAGTTCACGGTGATCGGCCATGGGCAGGAGGTGTGCCGTGCTACCTGGCCTCAGGAGGCGCTCCGGGACTCACCTCTCTGGGGAAGGCACCTCCTGAGCCCGGCAGGTGGCTTTTCTCCCTGCCGGGCTCACCCAGACCCATCGTCCAGGCACGGAGAACCTCAGAGTGGGCGTGCTCACTCTCTCGTCCTGCCAGGCTCTGCTTGTTCCCCACCCCAAGGGCGACCGATGACAGCTCTGAGCTCCCGTCTCAGCTAAAAATACCACAGGCGGCGAACTCTCAGATTTCCCAGCTGGAGTGGGTCCCCTAGACTTGGGGCTACCCCAGTGAAAAGTCTCAGAGAAAATACCAGGTCAAAAATAGCCCTGGGGAGGCCCCTGGAAGCTCCAACACCCAGCCGCCCCCTCGGGGTGACCAATTCCGGAGGTGGGAGTGAAGATCTTCCCAGCCAGGCCCGGCGGGGGGACAGCTGGCTGCAGGGTTTCATTCCCTCCAGGGGTTAGGGCAAGCTTTCGAGACCAGCCGCCCCACCCTCCGCTGCCTGGCCTTTGTTTTTTTTTTTTTTTGTTTTTTTTTTTTTAATTCAAAATTTAGACTTGGTAAGTCTAGCCCTAAACCTGGCCTGTTGTGATGTTTTATTTTAAGGTTTTCGCCGTGGGGTGCGTGCACTCGCTGGAGAGAGACAGTGAGAAGGAAAGTGAAACATCACTACCCACCCCACGCCCCAGGCGAAACGGCCACACTATGACCCCTTCTCCATTCTCCTGGGATTCGGGGCGCACACACAACATGATTTCCAAGCCCCCGGGTCCAGAACGCGAGCCGCCATTGGCCATGAGGGAGTTCAGTGTGTAACTAAGACGTCACGGCTGCCTCTCCTGTGGCGGTCCTGTTCTGCCCTCCTCTGCTTAGAAATGCAATGCAGCTTCCCAGTGTTGGAGCTCAGAAGAGAGGCGCTCAGGTCAGGTGTCGGTGGGAGCCACGTGGCCCCGGAAGGCCCCGCTGGCCTGCACTGTGAGCCCTGTGGTCGGCCGCTGGGCTGTTTTAAGATGGCTTTGGCTTGCTCTCTGCACCGCCCTCCGGGAGCACCAGCGTGGTTTTATGCTGTGTTTTGTTTCTTCTTCTTCTTCTTTTTAAGAATTGTTTGTTTATTTATTATTTTAATTTGCAGTGGTCACTGGAGAGAGACAGAGAGAGAAAGTGAGAAAGCAAGCCACCAGGTCTGGGATTTGAACTGTGGTCGACCGTGTGGGAGTTCAGCAGGGTAACCACCAGGTCACCTGCTGGCTCTGCTGTTGTTGTTAAACTTCATCTCTGTTGGCTGCATGTACATCAGAGGAACAGAAATGCTCTCTGGGTGAGGAATAAAGCTCCTGATTAACAGTATCTTCAAGCCATTTTTTTCTCAGAGACCCCAAACACAGATAACCGTCTTCTGTCTGCCCTTGAAGGAAGCTTTCCCAGAGAGAGAGACATCCTCCCTCCAGAAAAGTTATTTCTTACCCCCAATGGAAGTAAATGAACCCCTTAATAAAAATATACAAACTTATTTATTTATTTTGGAGAGGTTTTTGCTAAGGTGCGTGTGTGCTCTCCAGAAAGAGAGAGAGAGAGAGAGAGAGAGAGAGACAGAAAGCGAGAAATCACCCCCCAGGGGGATGGCCACGCTGCAATCCCTTCTCCTCCATTCTCCTCTTGGGATCTTGGGCACGCACGCACACGTGCCTTGCATGAGTTTAAGCCACCGGGTCCGGGACTCAAACCGTGGTCAACTACATGAGAGTCCAGCAACATAGCCATTATGCCAACTGCTGGTCCCCAAACTAATTTTATTTGAAAAGAAGCTATCCTGTAAAAAGTTTGTGGTCCTTTCACTTATGTTTCTCAAAGGAAAAATACTCAACACAATTTTCCAAAGTGGCCTCTCCTCCCCACCAGAGTGCCCTGCAGAGAGGTGCAGACAGGCTCATTTCTGTCCCCCGTTACTCAGTGTGCGTGCAGATTGTGCTGGGGGCATGAGTGTGGGTGGTCCTGGTGGCTGCAATGCAGAGTAGTGCACACCCACATATACAACCCTCCACACACACACCCGCACACTTCACACTCACCCACACACACTCACATACACACAACCCCCCACACAAAATACCCCCCACACACCTACACTCCCACCTGCACATATACACATACAATTCTCCCACACACACAACACACCCCCCACCCACACACCCACACACATACAACACACACGCCCTCCCCCCCACAAAACACACCCCCCACACACCTACACCCCCACTCACATACACACTCCCACACACACACAAATACACACACACCCTGCTGACTTAAAAGTGTCTGGGAAGCTGACGGATCCAGATCTTGTAGTTTTTTTGCCCTTAGATTTTTGCCATAGCGTGTGTCAGAGAGGCAAAGTGGCAAATCACCCCTGGGGGAGGGCCACGTGCTATCTTCTCTATCCTCCTCCCAGGGTCTTGGGCACGCATGCACACCCAACAGTGTGTTTCAGGCAGCTGGGTGGGAGACTCCAGTCTACATGTTTAAGCGAGAACAGGGCGGGACCAGTAGCAATGAGTGTTGTCTGCAGTCGGGGAACACTCATTGGGATGTTGTCCACATCCCTGCTGGACAGGTCAGTCCTGACTCACCCAGTGGACCACCGGGAGGACTCCCCAGTGGGACAGGGCAGCAGGGGGTGCACATCCACGGGGGTGGCCGGTGGGGCTGGGCGGTGCCCGAGGTGGGAGCTGGGAGGGTGCTGGCATAAGGTGGGTGAAGGTGAGCAGGATGTGGGGGGATGTGGGGAGCAGGGGCAGGGTGTGGGAGCTTGGGTGAGAACGAGGTGCGCTCACAGGACATGGCTGACACCTGCCTGGGCCAGGGGTCCCGACAGGGCGGCTGACCAGGCTCGTGGACAGGTAACACCAGCCAGGGCTCTCCCTGCTGGAGAAACGAGTTAAAAATTCAGAGACACGAAACGCATGACCTGGAGCCCTGTGACATGGGATTAGAACTGAGTTCTCTGCATGTAAATATGTGTGTGTCAACCTGTAAATATGGTATAGAGAAGTACATGTCGGGGGGCTGGCTGGTGACATGGTGGTTAAGACGCTGAACTCCCACGTGGCTGACCGTAGTTCAAGTCCTGGACCTGGTGACTTACTTTTTCGCTTTTCCTTCCTCTCTGGTCAAATTAAAAAATAATAATAATAAATAAAATAAAATAAATAATTCTTAAGAACGTATGGATCTTGGGACCAGCGGCTAGTGTAATGGCTATGTCGTTGGACTCCCATGTAGTCTACCGCAGTTCGCATCTCAGACTCGGTGGCTTAAAACTCACGCCGGGTGCGTGTGCGTGCGTGCCCAAGATCCCAAGAGGAGAATCTAGGAGAAGGGATTGCGGTCATCCCCCCTGGGGGGTGATTTCTCGCTTTCTGTCTCTCTGTCTCTCTCTGTCTGTCTGGTGAGTGCATGCGCCCTATAGCAAAAACCTCTCCAAAAAAAAAAAAGAATGTGTGGATCTGAGGGTGTGCGCATGTGTGAGCACACACTCTGTGAACACAGGTTCCCCTCTAGTCCTGTCCCGAGAGACAGACCAGCGACACCCCGGGGTCAGGAGAAAGTACCAACTGGTTCTTGGGTCTTTTTAAGAATTATTTATTTATTTAATTTTACTTATTATTTTTAATTTGCTATAGGGCACCTGCACTCACCAGAGAGAGAGAGAGAGAGAGAGAGAGAGAGAAGAAGAAGAAGCTGCCAGACCCAGGCCTTGAACCACACTCAGCCACGGGAAAGTCCAGTGACCCAACCACCTTGCCATGTGCTGACCCCCGATCCTGGTGTTTAAAGACCATTTTCTACAAAAAGGAACCGGGTTCCCTGGAGAAATGGCTCATTCCAAGACTGAGGCAAGGGAAACACGAGTCCAAAGATCTTGTGCCAGAAAATGGAGCGCTCCAGAAATGATGGGGATGATGGGCTTGTGCTGGCCACCGGGGGGCAAACAGGACGTGGGAAGCTAGTGCTGGGCACAGACCGGGACCCGCTCAGGGCGGTGGGAAGCCGTGTCCGTGTGTGTGTGTGTGTGTGTGTGTGTGAATCCGGAGTGAACGGGACGCTGCGGCGGGGATGCGAACCCAGTTTCCTACGAACTCGCTGCAGAGCGCCCAGTGATTGCACTGGGGGAGAGGAGCGTGACCTGGCGAGGACTTTATCAGGGACTGACACAATTATCATTAGTAAAGGACAAATCGACCAGGTGCCACAGGCAGAATAAAATCGCACTTTTGTGGTCTTTCTGTAAACAGTGCCTGACTTTAATACTAACTAGCAACTGAGGAACCTTCAGGAAGTGCAGGAAAGGGCAGGCCTGTAAGTTACACAGTGTCCAGCCGTGGAAGCCTGGGGAGACAGCACACTCAGACCCTGTGCCAGTGGATCTGCGAGCTGAGGGCTACACTGGGTTTCACAGGAGCGTGGTTATCAACAACCATTTCCCAAGGAGTTCATGGCGTCCAGTTAGCCTCTCGGTATCAGTGGTTCAGGAACGCGGTCCAGCTTTTCTGTAAATGTGTGGGTGTTTTACATTTGTTAATAAAATGACTAAGTTTTCAACTGGGCAGGAGATCCCACAGCAGTGGTGCAGCCCGGCCCACGCAGGAAAAGGCCTGGTTGTGCCCCAGGAGTTTTGGGGGCACCCAGGGTGTGCTTGTCTGTGATCTGGGCTGGCTGGGGCTGAGGTGTCACAGCAGGAAGGCTCTGCTGGGAACCAGTCTTTTATCTGTCCGTCTTTCTCTCATGGAGAAATACAGCCATAAACATTTTTTAAAAGTGTCTAAACCAAAGAAGGGGATTTACATGGTGTCTCACAGATCCAGTGGCAGCAAAGCAGACGGCCCTAGGGAGGCTGGATTCAGAGGCCCGTGGGGGAATCAATAGAGGAAGCGAGCTGGGGCGGGGTGGGGGTGGGGGTGGGGATGGGGTACACGGGGAGTGAGCTCGGCCACGGCGTCCGTGTACACGGGGACTGGGCGTGGCTCTAGGTGTGCGTGTGCACAGGGAGCAAGGTCGGCCTTGGGCGTCCATGTACACAGGGAGCGAGCTCGTCCCGGGGGTCGGTGTGCACAGGGAGTGAGCTCGGCCCGGGCGTCGGTGTGCACGGGGAGAAATCTGCTTCGGGCTTCTGCTTGCCGGTCAGGACCTCGGGAACTGCGTCTGCAGATGAGGTTACAGAGACCGTTTCTTGGCTCCCACTACTGCTCCTGTTTTTGGCGGATTCTGGTGACTGGTTCTGGTCGCCCCGTTCTTCCTGCCCCCATTTGTGTCTGCCCTCTCCCTTTACTGTGGGAAGGGTTGCCCCATCAGGACCTTCACCACTAACCGCCGCTGGGGCTCACTGGCGGTCCTGGTCTCTGTCCCCTTGTCCTCGAGGAAGGTCTGGCTGAGTGTGGAAAGTTCACCTCGATTCTTAACCGGGTCGTTCCCACCGGTTTCACAGATGCACTCTGGGTGGGGCTTCTAGATTGCCTGGAGTTTGTGGACATGTCTTTTTCTAACTGTCTCTTCTGGACCTCCTTGGTGAAGTCTCCCATAGTGAGAAACGTGAAATCTGTGGGTTCTGGGCCTGCCAGAAGCTTCCATGTTCAAATGTTCAAAGCAATCTGGCCTGCCATATCTCCCACAGCGGCTCTCCTTGCCCAGAAGGCGTTCTCACCTGAAATCCACGTCTGGTCCCGGCTTGGACTCTGTTATGGATCCGCCAGGTCCCTTTGGATATGTTTCATTTTTGCCATGCCTTCCCTTATTTTTAATTGCATAAATCATCTATCATGTTATGAAGGGCACACAGAATACTCATCTGTAGTAGCTGTGTCAGGCTAAAACTTGATGCTGAAGAATTATTGGAGACCAGAAGGTGGTGTGACGGTTACATCACTGGACTCCCACATAGTCAGCCACGGTTTGAATCCCAAACACGGCAGCTTAAAATTCATGCTGGGCATGTGTGTGTGTGTGTGTGTGTGTGTGTGTGTGTGTGTCCCTAAAATCCCGGGAGGAGAATGCGGGAGAAGGATTGCAGTGTGGTCATCCCCCCTGGGGGAGTGGTTTCTCACTTTCTGTCTCTATGGCGAGCACCTGTGCTCCATAGCAAAAATCTTTCTCTCAAAAAAAAATTATTGGAGAATTTGACGCTGATATCGGGTATCCCAGATCTTACCCCATCCAGTATATGCAGATTTTCAGTAGCCACTTTGAATGGCTGTCCAGTCTTTAAGGCACGGTCACCCAATTGTTCTTGCAATGAAGAGTCTTTCAAAACTCTAAGAGGCTTCTTTTCAGTAATTTCTCAGTTCCTTGGCCCTTCAAAGATGTTCAATTCACTTGTTCTCTGAGACCATTCCTCTGCCTGTTTGATTTCTTAGGGTTCCAGCCAGACCTTATTGTCTAGCAATCATCAAAAACACCGTGCCCTGTTTTATAGGCTCTTTAATCGTTTTAGACCTGGGGTATCTGTTTATTAGACCTTCAGAATATTCCCTCCTTCCTCCCTGCTCCCCGACCTGCTCAAAATGAAACCTTTCTCTTCAGGAATTCTAGCTCTTGCAGTTTTATCAACTGATTTTCTGAAAATAAGATAAAATTATGTTTTTCAAACCATTCCAGTTTTCCTTTGACTTCCTGAGATAAACTGATTCTGTAGAAACTGAATTTTCAATAAACAGACCATTTGAATTTCCTTTTTATCTTTTTTTTAGACGTTTTTGCTATAGGGCGTGTGCACTCACCAGAAAGAGAGAGACAGAGAGACAGAGAGACAGAAAGCGAGAAATCACCCCCCAGGGGGGATAGCCACACTGCAATCCCTTCTCCTCCATTCTCCTCTCAGGATCTTAGGCACGCACGCATACGCGCCCGGTGTGAGTTTAAGCCACCAGGGCCAGGACTCGAACCGCAGTCGACTACATGAGAGTTCAGCGACATAGCCATTACGCTAACTGCTGGTCCCTGAATTTCCTTTTTAGTCTTTGTAAAAATGTAACTGTGTTTCTACTTCACCCTGTGAAGATGGAATACACTCTGATAAAGCCTTCCATTCTTTTGTTTAGTTTTGTTTTACAGTTTTTTGCCATAGGGCATTGTGCACTCACAGTGGGGTGGTGGGGGAGAGAAAGAGACAGACAGACACAGTGAGAAGGAAAAGTGAGAAATCATCCCCCAGGGAGGATGGCCACACCACAATCCCTTCCCCTCTGTTCTCCTTCGGGCATCTTGGGAAGACACGCACACAGGCTCAGTGTGAGTTTCAAGCTTCCGGGTCCAGGTTTTGAACCATGGTTGATCATGTGGGAATTTAGCGACATAATCACTTTGTCATCTGCTGGTCTCCCCCTTTTTTTGGTTTTAAAACAAAATCTGCACTCTTCCTGTGGCTCAATCCATGAGTGAGGTCTTTAAAATCTAAAGCCAGGGTCAGAGATTGTTAGTGAACACATCCAGAGTGAGTTAGGACTGTGTGACAAGGATGGCTAGAACTTGTGAATAAGCTCTGGGCATCGTAGGTTGTTTCCGCCACTTGAAAGTTTCTTTCCATGGCCCTGAATTTTAGCAGTTTAAACAGCACAGTGGAACATGAACTTCTGGGCAGCCATTTTTCAGTACCTCCCCTAAGACTGGCCCATAGCCAGCTCTGGGAGCTCACATATCTACTCTTCAGAGTCAAGGGATAGCTGGTTTTTACTTGCCAGGTGGCACAGTTTTTCCAGCTCCCCACCAGGACCTAAAAAGTTTTGATCCTACTTTAACCGGAACCAAAAAGGGCCAGCTTGCTCGGGGAACTGGCTGCCACTGTGGAGACTATCTGCATGGACCACATGAGGCTGGCAGTCTCATGCCCTTCCTGCCCAAGATGTTTTCACTCCATCTGTATTTTTCTTTCCGAACCATTCTCAAGATGCTCGCTTCAGCATAGTAGGTGTTAGATTTTGAAAGACTCAACAGATTACTCCACTCTGATCTGTTTGCTATTGACATTAAAATTCCGTGTTCTTTCCTGTGTCAGGTAGGAAGATGGTCACAATGAAAAGACAATGCCGGCTTTAAAAACCATACCATGTCCCTGGGGAGCAGCAATCAGGGCTTACCCAAGACCCAGTGTTAGTTAATGCCTACAGAAAGTGGGGACAATTTACTTAAGTCTGTCCCTTGAATTCAGGGCACAGATGAGACCACGCAGAATGTGCTAGTAGGTGTTGGCTAAAGGGCCAACATGGTTAAAACTGGAGATGTGGTGCCCTTGAGCAGCAGTCCCCAGCCTTCCCAGCACTAGAGACTGACCTTGTGGAAGACCATCCCTCCCCAGGTGGGGAGGAGAGTTGGTCCCAGAATGACCCAAGCACACCATATCTACCGCGCACTCCATTTCCACATGGACACGTTGCTATATATAATGACACAGTCACACAATAGGGTCTGTACTCTCATGAGAATCCAATACCAGGATGATGTGACAGGAGGTGGAGCCCAGGTGACAATGTCAGCAATGGGGAGTGGCTGCAAACACAGATGAATCCTCTGTCGTCGCCGTTGGGTCACTCCTTCCCCATCGTGCAGTAGGGATGGGGGAGAGGGTGGTATCAACAGGCCACGGACCAGTACTGGTCCACAGCCTGGCGCCTAATGGACCAGACCAATCCAGTTTGTGGCCCTAGGATTGAGGACCCCTGCCCTAGAGGAGATCTGGAAATAATGTCTGACCTACTTGTTGGTCACAATGCCTGTGTGTGTGTGTGTGTGTGTGTGTGTGTGTGTGTGTGTTACTGTTGGCATCTATTAGGTGGTGCCAGGTGTACCAAATATCCAGAAATGTGTGAGAGAGTTCTGCTCGGATTATCAATTAGGTGACGTCCCCTTGACCTCTTTCCTTCAACCAACACATGCATGCATTGAGACTCATGGGAATGAATGCTCAAGATATATTGTGGGGACCAGCAGATGGCAAAATAGTAACATTGCTAGACTCCTACATAGTCAACCGTGGCTCGAATACCAGACCTGGTGGCTTAAAACTTAAGGCAGGTGTATGTGTGTGCATGCCCAAAATCCCAAGAAGAGAATGGTGGAGAAAGGATTGCGGCGTGGCCATTCCCCCTGGGGAATGATTTTTTTTTGCTTTCTGTCTCTGTTTCTCCGGTGAGCGCCCATGCCCTATAGCAGAAATCTTTCTCTAAAAAAAAAAAAGAAAGAAAAAAGAAAGATACACTGTGGTTTTATGCTGCTGCTAGGGTCCACTCCTGCACCCAGGACTGATTTGTTGAAGTTCTGTATCTGCCCGCATCACTGTCCTCTCAGCCATGAAGGCGTGCATCATGTCAGCCATGACGGCGTGCGTCTCGTTGGAGAGAGGCCATCGGCTCCCAAAGGGCCAGGTCTCTCTTTCTCATCTTCATATCCTCATGGCCAGGTGTGCACAGAAGAGGTGCTGAGTGAGCACAGCACGTTTTTGACATGTAACACAGGCACGATTTAAATAGAAACCTCAACACGAAGTTTCTCTGCATTTTCAACTAGAATGTTCATGCAGCGTAGCAAGCTTGGTGATGAACATTAAGTTTGGAATTTGTCCTTTTACTCTAGGTATTCAGAAAGAAATTGCTGCTTCATCTAGCCCGTAAAATCTTAACTTGTACTTTCCCCTGCAAGATTCTTTTCAGCAGGTAGGTTCAGCAGGTTAACTGGTTTCAACATCTGTTTATGCTTTACTCTGAGTCGAAGTGTCTGACATGGATTGTGGTAGAGCATACAATTCATTTTGTCTTGTATGCCTTCCCTGATTATTTTCAGCTGTAGAAAGTCAATGTTTTAGCTCTCTACTCGCTTTGCCAATCTGTTTCAATTTTTAAAAGTCACAACATTTCCATTATTACAGAATCAGTGACTCAATTACGTCTCAAAGATTTGTACAAATCCCACAGCTTCCTTGGTGCTGTGTGAAAAGTAGGTCTGGTTTGGTTTTCCAAGATGTTAAGGTCCTTTGGATTTTGCCATAGCATCTTCAGAACTGTAGTAACTTATTAGCATGTAAAAGTAAAAGCAGTTCTATAAATAAATGTCAAATATTTCATTTCCTGAGGATGGATAACCCAACACTTCCCCTTTCCCCCCTGTAACCTCCATGTTTCCAGGAAAAAAAAAAAAGTTAATTTTTTTTTTTTTTTTTTTTTTTTTTTTTAGAGAGATTTTTGCTATAGGGTACATGTGCTCATTGGAGACACAGAGAGAGACACAGAGAAAGTGTATAATCACCCTCCCCCCAATCCCTTCTCCTCTATTCTCCTTTCAGGATTTTGAGTTGCATGCACTTGCGCCGGTATGAGTTTCAAGCCTCTGGGTCCAGGACTTGAACCAAAGTTGTCCATGTGGGAGTCCAGTTATGTAACTGCTCCCCCATCTGCTGGCCCCCAAAATATAATCTGTAAGACTCTCTAATCTATGTAAAAAGAGTTTTTATATTGTACGTGACTTCAAAGAATCTTTTATGACTTCAAGGTTTCTTTCATAAAATGCTAAGACTGACATGTTTGGGATTGGGGGCAACGTCATCTCCGAGAGGAGGAATGCAGGGTGCTGTTTAATCTACCTTCTCTGGAGGACCTCACCGTTTCCTCCCAGGGGCATCTTCTCAAAGTGTTACAGAAACAGGACCCTCCCACCGTGCTCCGAAGAAAATGAGGTTTACCTTCAGGTTACAAGATCCTCCTATTGCCTCTAGAGACATTTCTTCACTTAAATAAAAACGATGATTTTTCTCTAGGGGAACTGACCTGTGCGCATTCCCAGCTATGCGTTAGAGCGCCATCAGGTCTCCGGAGCTTTCTGAAACTGTAAGGGACATTGTTTTTCACTTTTCCTTTCCTTTCCTGATTTCATTTTGTTTTTGGCATACTTGTGGTTGGAACAAGGCATTTCGTTTTTTAATTTCTTATCCACAGATCTGGTTAGGCTGCAGCGGGGGTGACTTTATAAGGTCACTTCGATTGTCAGCTCTGCAGACTGTATTGGACAAGTGCCTGTGAGGCATTCCAGCCTGCTCCCTCACAGTCAGACCTCAGCTACACACTCCACCCTCAAAGCCGAAGCCCCAGTGCAGTCCCTGCCCGGCGCTGGATTACTACCGCCCAGCACCCCAGTAGGACAGATATTTTTTTGCCATTTAGTGAACACCCATTCTGGGGTCTGAGAATGTGAAACTTGAGAAAAGATTATCTATTGCTGTTGTTATGATGTGAATTTTCAAAGGAGGAACTGTGGGCAGCGCTGGCTTGCAGAACCATGTGCTCTGGTGTGAACTGAGTAATTTCATTTTGAGAGAGTGCATGAGTTATTTGAACTTCGTACGCTTCAATTAAATGCCAGAAAATGGGATGAAAAGATTTACTGAAAACCAGATGCTTGTTCTTTCTGCCTCTTGGGATATTAAAAACAAATATCACAACAAAAGACATTTGGGTTTTGGCAGGGCCCACTGACGGATGGTTTCGGAGGCCTTTGCTCATTGACAGAGAAGGAGCTGCTGGGAAGGGCTGACGGATGCCCAGTCCAGGAGTATCTAAATTATTTGATGAATCTAAGTTTAATTCACGTGAGGGAGGTTTTCCTGGTTTGTTGAGAACAGAGTGGAAGCGTCTTAGTACTGGCGATTTTTCATCTTAAATAAGAGGGTAGCAGTTGGTTTGTTTCCACCTGGTGATGCAGAGTGGAGATGGATCGCAGAACTTCATCTCGCTCAGTGAAAAAAACAACTCAGTCACACTTGGAGTGATGGCTCTGCGGGCGAGGGTTCCAGGTGGAAGAGCGAGCAGCAAGCCGAGTCTCTGCGACTGCCTGTTTACAGGCCCGTGACCACCTCGATGTGGGACAGTGTAATGTCCCCACAGAGCTGGGAGGGGCTTCTGTGTCCTCGTTCGGGCCGCACTAGCAGGAGTGACCTGATGAGCCTTGTGGCTGTCCCCTGTTCTGCTGGAACGACAGAGTGCAAATCCCTTTGCAGTTCATTATCTTTGTACCTAAAGAAACTAGTGCTTAGGGCCAACAGGGTGTGTGGTGGTTAAGGTGCTGGACTCCCACATGGTCGATCACAGTTCAAGTCCTAGACCTCGCAGCCTGAAAATCACATGGGTGCATGTGCATGTGTGCCCAAAGTCCAAGAGAAGAATGGAGAAGAAGGGGCTGCGGCATGACCACCCCAGTGGGGCTGATTTTTCACTTTCCCTCTCCCTGTCTCTCTCTCTCTTCCCAGAGAGCACAAGCACTCTATGACAAAACCTAAAAAAAAAATGTTAAATTTGTCTCAAATCAACATTAGCGTTGATACTGGATGGCTTTTTTTCTTTTTAATTGTGTGTAAAATTGAAGCGAACTCGTGAGGTACAGGTGGCCGTTGAATTCTGCCATAATTTGACACACAATTCCGTCCATTTAAATGTGCCCTCATTTCGGTTTAAAGATTTTTCAATATTTTGCTTTGCTAATATCATAAACTTAAAAACAATAAATAGAATTTTAACGAAATTCACCAGATTGGCATAAGAATTACAATAACCTCTGGCTGGTAATGTTTAACACCTAAAATTCACAGTGTGCTGACCATCTTACCAAGTCTACATAATTTTTAAATTTTATATTATTTTTAAAGAGGGTTTTTTTATTTTTATTTATTTATTTTTTTGCTTTAGGGTACATGTACTCACTGGAAAAAACAGAGACAGAAAGTGAGGAATCACCCCCTGGGGGGATGGCCATACCACAATCCCTTCTCCAGTCTCCTCTTAGGATCTAGGGTACACATGTACACGCGTCCGGCCTGAGTTTCAAGCCACCAAGTCCAAGACTCAAACGTGGTTGGCCATGTGGGAGTCCAGCGCCTTAACCACCATACACCCTGCTGGCCCTAAGCACTTGGTTAACCTCCGCACCATCTGCTGGCCCCATAATTGTATTTAATAATATTATAATTTTGCTACTTACTAAAATCTAGATATAATGTAACACTATGTAGGTAGAATTAACTTTTACTTTTCAAAATATTCTGCTAATCAGAAATGGTTATTACTACTTCAAGTTTGCCTGATCTTGGTAATAGTTTAAGCAAATCCTATTTGAAATAGAAGTATCACCATATCTCTGTTTGATGCTGTGTTTTAAGAAACAGCAAGCTCAGGGCCAGCAGGTGGCATGGTGGTTAAGGCGGCGAACTCCCACATGGCTGACTGTGGTTTGAGTCCTGGACCTAGAGGCTTGTTTTCTCACTTCCTCTCTCTCTTTGGTCAAATTAAAATAATAGTAATATAAATTAAATTGAATACATATTCTCTCAGAAAACCAGCAAGCTGACGTTTGCCTGTTTGTAGGCAGTGTCTGTGGCTGAACGGAATCACCACTAGGGCTAATGAATGCCAAGGACGACGTGTGTTCAGCAAAACCTGGGAGTGACCAGGGATAGGGTTTTTGTTAGATCTGGGATTTATTCCATGTGAATTTGAACCTCCTTTTTATTTCAGTCTTTCCTATTGAAAATGACATTCCTTATGCTATTAATATTCCCTGATGGAGTGACCTCTGCCTCTTGGAAAGCTGATAGTTCTAGCCAGGACGTCCATGCCATACTCAGGCAAAAATTCCTGTAGAGCTTGAACTATAGAAATTGTTAGAGGTTTCGCATTTCTCCAGATTCCAAGTCATTCTCCAATCCTAATGAATTTAATTTTTGATACTTTGCCTATTTTCTTATGATTATTTTTTCATTGCTTAACAAGATAGAGAATAAAAAAACAGTGGGAGGTCCCAGGTAATAAGGTTAAGTTACAGAATGAGATGAAGTCTTTTGGGAAAATTTTAGGTTTTTTTTTTTTTTTTTTTTAGTTTTTTTGCCATAGGGCTTGCGCACTTGCCAAAGAGAGACAGAGAAGGAGACAGAGAGAGGAAAATTGAGAAATCACCCCTCCCCAGGGGGATGGCCATGCCACGATTCCTTCTCCTTTATTCCCCTCTTGGGATTTTGAACACGCATGCAAACATACCTGGCATAGTTTTTAAGCTGTTGGGTTCAGGACTCGAACCATGGTTAGCCATGAGGCAGTCCAGCACCTTAACCTCCAAGCTTCCTATTGACTGTGAATATTTTAAATAGGAAATCTAGACAGGAATTGAAAACTAGCACAGTGAGGCCGTGTCCAAAGCATCTCTGCTGTCCAGCCCTGAATCTCGGGCGCACGACAGAGACAAATGGCCCCTAATAGCAGTCTCTCCTTTGACCTCATCAACAAAACCCTGAATTTTGGTTGGCCCCAGATTTAACTGCTATCCAGAATAATGACTACACCCCGCAGCCGCTCTTAAAGCTCTCTGACCATGGGGCACATTCTTGGCCTCCAGATTACACTAGAAGCAGCAGAGGTGGTGCTCAGGAGGTGTTCTCAGAGGGACTGTGCTGCCCCGGCCTCCTTCCTGGTAGGAGAACAGGGTCCTCATCTCTGGTGACCCCCTGGTGGGTCAGACACTCCTCACATGCGCTGCACCTAGAAGTGATCTTATCTTTTCTCTTTTCTTTTCTTTTCTTTTCTTTTCTTTTCTTTTCTTTTCTTTTCTTTTCTTTCCTTTCCTTTCCTTTCCTTTCCTTTCCTTTCCTTTCCTTTCCTTTCCTTTTCTTTCTTTTCTTTTTTTCTCCTCTCTTCTTTTCTTTCTTTCTTTTCTTTTCTTTTCTTTCTTTTCTTTTCTTTTCTTTTCTTTTTTCTTTTCTTTTCTTTTTTCTTTTCTTTTCTTTTCTTTTCTTTTCTTTTCTTTTCTTTTCTTTTCTTTTCTTTTCTTTTCTTTTTTTCTTTTCTTTTCTTCTTCCCTTCCCTTCCCTTTCCTTCCCTTCCCTTCCCTTCCCTTCCCTTCCCTTCCCTTCCCTTCTCTTCTCTTTTCTTTTCTTTCTTTTCTTTTCTTTTCTTTTTTCTTTTCATTTCCTTCAAGTTTTTGCCCTAGGGCGTGTGTGCTTGCTGGACACAGAGAGAGGGAAAGTGAGAAATCACCCCCCAAGGGGACGGCCACATCGCAATCCCTCTTCTCCAGGGATTTCGGGCACGCAAATACACATGCCCAGCATGAGTTTCAAGCTGCTGGGTCTGGGACTTGAAACATGGTTGGCTTTGTATGGGAGTCCAGTGCCTTAACCACCATGCCACCTGCTGGCACCCAGAAATAATCATCATCCTCACAACCTCTCTGTTAGAAAATGTCATCATTATACCCAGTTATAGATGAAGAATCTTGACTGTTTGTGAGTGATTCAATAAAATAATACAAGTTCATAAACAAAAAGGCAGAACCTAAAGTGGTACTCAGTCCCTCCGCTTCCTTCTCAGGAACCTAGTAGGTGAGTGGAGACCTGGAGTTTCCAATCTGGCCTTCACTGAGCTCCCTGAGTGAGCTCTCACCCCTCCGCTCCATCCCTGCAGAGACAGTCTTACCTGCTGGATCGTATCGGTCTAACTGGATGTCCTGAACCCCACCAGGGGCCACACCTTGCAGCCTTCAGTTCAGGAGCTGAAGCCGCCCGTCCCTCAGCACTTCGGCCCCTTGGAGGTGAACAGTAGACTTTCCCACAATCCTCCTTGCTTAGCCTCCTCCAGGTGAGACGCAGAGGAATGGGGGTATCCCCGTATGCCAGCGACTCCAATGGAGCAAGGAGAGGTTCCCTCCATCTGGGTAGTCAGGGTAGGCTTTCTGAACAAGCTCTGACATGAGCTTAAACATTTGTAATTACGGGGATGGACGTGGGAGAAATAAAAAGTAATTGGGCACTGTGGTTTCCAAAGCGTGTGCTGCTACCGCACCCCTATCCCAGCAGGAGATGAGAGCCCGGCTAGCTGCGGTGACTCACGGAGCCCTGCTGGCCGTCTTTACATTACAAGGCAATGCAAAGACAGCCCATGTTTGCTGGCCAGCAGTTGAAATACGAGGCTCAGGTGGCTCACAGCTTTGCCCCTGGTTGTGCTGAATTCTCTCTGACAGCCCGTCATCACCACCAGCCTGGGCTGTCAGTGGCTGCCATGCAAAAACCCATGCAATGCCAGCTATGGGAGATGGGGTGCCTGGTCTGACTCCAAGGTGGAGGAGCGCGGCAGTGCCTCACAGGCGCACACAACTGATTAATACACCATCGTGGTTACTGAAGAATGACTTGAAAGGGGGCCTGCAGGTGGCATGGTGGTTAAGGTGCTGGACTCCCACATGGCCAGCTATGGTTTGAGTCCCGGCCCCAGCATACCCCAAATCCCAGAAGGAGATTGGAGGAGAAAGGATTGCGGCATGGTCATCCACCCCACAAGGAGCTTTCACTTTCCCTCTCACTGTCCCTCTCTCTGGCAAGCGCACGCTCCCTGTGGCAGCCTAAAAGGAGAAGAAGTGACTTGGCAATATGTTTCTGTCAATTGATGAGTAGCACCCTCCCCCCATGATGACTAAGTTTTTAGGACATAAAGGTTATAAGATTGTTGGGCAAGCTACTCAGTAAATAAATGGACAGGGGAGCGTTGCTGTTGGCTCATGGCTACTGAGACAACCGGAGAGACCCTGAAGGTGTGATGAGCTAGCAATGTCTGGGACTCTGATCTAGAGGGTGAATAAGGGGACAAGGACCTTCTTTTCATGTCCTCAACACAGACGTTAAGCACTTCACTTTCTCTGTTACAAGAACACTGTCTCGGCTCTTCCTGCCGCAGCCCCCTGAGTACTGGGACGACAGTGCTACTGCCGCGTCTTGCTTTTAGGGTGGACCGGAAATCCAACGCGGGCTTCCGACGTGGGCTCAGCCTGCTGAGTAGCTGCATTCCCCTGCACTACCACAGCTGGGCCCCCAAACTGTCAGGATTTTAACAAGTTAAATCTAAAACGTTTAGATATTTTTTAAAAGTTTATAATACAAACTCACTAAAATGCACTCTTAAATGCAGTTTTTAAGAATTGCTAGTGGGCATGGGTATAAGGACATATGTGTTCGTGAGAGCGAGAGCGAGAGCGCACCCCAGTGAGATGTGGTCATACGTGACCCTTGCTGTGTCCCCACTCGTCAGGATACAGGCCTGCAGGCTCACGCACTTGGGCTGTTCTTCAAGCTCTGTGGCTGGGATTCGAACTGTGGTTGGCTATATGGAATCTAGCTCCCAATGCATAGCACTTAGCCATTGTGCTCCAGGGTTGGCCCTAAAATTTACTATTTTTTCTTTTTTCAATTTTGCTAGAGAACACATACACTCAGCAGAGAGAGACAGAGAGCAAGAGAAGAAGAGTGAGAAAGGCACCCACTGTCACTGGCAATGGTCATACGGCAGTCCCTTCTCCATTTCTCTTTTCAGGACTTTGGGCACGCGCACACACACACACACACACACACACCCTGCGTGGTTTCCAAGCTGCTGGGTCCTGGACTTGAACTGTGCAATTGGCCATGAAGGATCCACCTTCCCAACCACTGTGCCCCGGCTGTCCCCAAATTTACTTTTTTAAAACAAAACATTTTCTAATATTCCCCTAAAAGAAATCAAGTGTGGTATTTTCCATATTGAAATAGCTCACGTAATTATAATATGGTTTCCTTCTTTTAAAAAGAAATCTTTTTTTTGCCAATTATATTCACTCCTCCAAGGATTTGGGGTGATTCAGCCTTAGACTTTGCAAGACACTTCCATTACAAACAGCAACTCTTGGCGTCTTTGTGAGCAGAGCACCTTCGTCCGTTCACACGCTCACCAGGTATTGCTCTGCTCCTGGCTGTTCGGGAACTGCTCTAAGTTCACGCATTCACTGGTGGGAAAAGGCATGGGTCGTGAGAGAGACCGGGAGCTAACATACTTAGCAACGATTACGCTTTTACAGAGCAGGAGTCAATCTACTCGCTACCCAGCTCCGTGACCCTATACCTGTCGCCGGTCCTGCGTAGTCTGAAATGCGTGCTGCAGGGCTATTTCAAGTGTGGGGATCGCGAACACGTGCGCTCCCCTTTTTCCTTCTAATATAACATGTGTATCTTTTCTTAAAAATTTTTTGGAGAGTTTTTTGCTATAGGGCGTGTGTGATCGCCAGAAAGACGGAGACAGAGAGACATAGAGACAGAAAGCGAGAAATCACCCCCAGGGGGGATGGCCACACCACAATCCCTTCTCCTCTATTCTCCTCTCGGGATCTTGGGCACGCACGCACATGTGCCTGGTGTGAGTTTAAGCCGGTGGGTCTGGGACTCGAATCACAGTCGACTACATGGGAGTCCAGTGACATAGCCATTACGCCATCTGCTGGTCCCTGTAACACGTGTATCTTGATCGGTATTTTTTTCTGTTTTAAAAATTATTTTTGGGACCAGTAGATGATTAATGGCTACATTGCTGGACTCCCACATAACTGACTGCAGTTCAAGTCCCGGACACAGTGGTTCGCTTTGGTTCCGGCTCGACATCCTTAACTCATCAATAGTTCAGCTTTGTTTTTGTTTGCTTGTTTGTTTTTCAGAGAGAGTTTTGCTATAGGGTGCATGAGCTCACTGGAGAGACAGAGAGTAAGAAACCCCACAGAGGGGATGGCCACACCACAGTCCCTTCTCCTTCCTCCTCTCAGGATTTTGAGCATGTATGCACATGCACCCAACATGAGTTTTAAGCTGCCGGGTTCGGGACTTGAACCATGGTCAACTAAATGGGAGTCCAGTGATGTAACCACTACACCATCTGTGGTCCCTAATAATTGAGCTTTTTCTTGTTGTCTTTTCTTGTGATACACAGTCTCTTTTTCACTCTAGCTCGAATGTGGCAAACAGACTAGGGAGTGCATGGACAGGTATGGGCACACCAGGCCAGAGGGTTCCAGGTGAGACACGAGGCTCATTTGGACAAGCATGTGGACTCTGGGACTGCAGGGCATTGCTTTACACACTGACTTATCCCAAATGCCCAAACAGTGCCTGGGCATATGACAATTAAACACATGACAAGTGTTTAATTACCTTTTTCTGAGATAGGGACCCTGGAAGAATGCCAGAAATGGAGATGCAGCGGTCGATGTGGTCTCAGCTTGCTGGCTTGAGGTGCCTTCCCAGCACCCAGTGTCAAGGGGCCTGTCGTACTCGCAGATCGGACTTCAGAGGGAAGGTCTATGCTGGCTGCTTAGAGACCTCAGTCCCCGTGTAGGGCTGGCGGTTGAAGACATTTGTGTGGGTGACGTTGTCTGGGGAGAGTGGGTATGAGAAAAACTACAAAAAGAGAAGGGATGACCAGAAAGATAGGAAAAGAGAAGTCAGGGGAAGACTGTGCTTCAGGAAGGAGGAGGAGCTAATGGAGGATTTGTCATCCCAATAAACACCGAGAATGTCATTTAGATACAGCAACATGGACGTCATTGGTGGCCCCAACAGAAGGTCCGCTTGGTCCAATGCCAGAAGTTGGTGCCAAATTGAAGTAGCTACAGCAGCAAGTGAGGAAGTTTGGGTAATAAATATTAACAGCATGCAGGCTCTTGTTAGATGGGCAAGCCCGCAAGGAGTGTAGCAGCGGCTGGAGCAGGAGAGAGACTTGAGGATGGGTAAAAACCATGGCCAGGAAGCCCAGCCAGTGCACTCTTGGAATAATACCAAATCGGCAAGCATGTTAAAAAATCAAGATGGGGGATCAGCAGTTGGTGTAATGGCTATGTTGCTGGACTCCCATGTAGCCGACTGCAGTTCACGTCCTGGACCCGGCGGCTTAGACTCATGCCGGGTGCGTGTGCATGCGTGCCCAGGATCCTGAGAGGAAAATGGAGGAGAAGGGGTTGCGGCATGGCCATCCCCCCGGGGGGAGTGATTTCTCGCTTTCTGTCTCTCTGTCTCTCTCTTTCTGGCAAGTGCATACACCCTATAGCAGTTTTTTCTTCATATATATATATATATATATATATATATATATATATATATAAATATAAATCAAGATAGGAGCGCAGCAGGTGGCATAGTGGTTACGTTGCTGGACTCCCATGTGGCCAACCGTGGTTCGAGTCTCAGACCCAGTGGCTTGAAACACGTGCTCGGCACATGTGCATGCGTGCCCAAGATCCCGAGTGTAGAATGGAGGAGAAGGGACTGTGATGTTACCATCCCCCATGGGGGGGTGATTTCTCGCTTTCTGTTTCTCTGTCTCTCCCATGAGCACACGCGCCTTATAGCAAAAATGTCTAAAAGAAAATAAAAACAACAGGCTGGAATATTATCACAAGCTCGTGTACTCCTTAAAAGCAGATGACTAGCTGGTCCCTGAACGCAGCCACGCCTACTCCTCTGTTAGCGTGGTTTGTGGACCACCTCTGTCCACGCCCGGCTGTAGCTCAGGTCTTCCGGCAATGCTGCTGTGCTGCACGGGCAGCCGGGACCCGCGATTCGTACCAGGCATTGAGTTGCTGTGTGATGGTGAAGCCGTGCTTCATTCCCCTGTCTTTCTGCAGGTTCTGGGAGCCGGCAACCGTGAGCTGGGTGACGGCTGCACTCGGGACCTGGCGACGGCCCCTCTCCTCCGCCTCCTGCTGCTGGTCCTGATCCCCTGCATCTGTGCCCTCATCGTGCTCCTGGTGATCCTGCTCTCCTTCATTGGTGAGTGACGCCATTATGGAAGGAAAGGGAGTCGAAATGAAGACTAGCCTGATTTATAGGAGTGCTTTCGACTCTGCACTTCCTTCATTGGGGTTATCGCTAGGACAATGAGAGAGTTGTCTGTTGTATGCAAATCTGCAGATTGACCACCGTAGCCATTCTGCTAGTTACTGCTATTAATATGCATTAGTGGGGCAATTTATGAAAAGCATTGACGGCGTGCTCTCTAGGCCACAGGCGCGTCGTGATTCCCTGGGAACGCAGGGGTGGCTGGATTAGTGCCTGGCCGCTCATGGTGAGAGGAAGAGATCGGAACTGCAGCAAGGCAGAGTGTGTTGCGTGAATATAGTCCCCTTTACAAGAGGACTTCGAAATTTCCGTGGAAAATGGAATTAAAGTACAAGTTTAATTTGACACAAAAAGTTTTGAAATCCACACAGAGCTTTTGCGTAATGCTAATTTTCCACAAACCTTTTGAAAAACTTCCATACAAAATGCTTTGTGGTCAAAGAAAGTGTCACGGAAGAGTTCACTTTTATTTATTTATTTTTTAGGTTTTTGCCGTAGGGTGTGTGCATTTGGTGAGAGAGAGAGGGAGAGACAGAGAGAGAGAAAGTCAGACTCTCTTCCCCGCATGGGGGATGGCCATGCCACAATCCCGTCTCTGTACTCTTCTTGGGGGTTTCGGAGTAGCACGCACACGCACCTGGTGTGATTTTCCAGCTGCCGGGTCTGAGACTTGAACTGCAGAGTTGGCCATGGGGGATCTAGTGCCTTAACCACCACACCACCTGCCTGCTGAGGAGTTAACTTTTAATGTTAGAAGTAAGTTAGTAGAAATTCGGGTTAGAAGGCAATAGTCTGGGAGTCTCACTGGAAGAGAAAATAGCCAGTGCAAAATTATAACCCCATGAGGGCCGGCAGGTGGCATGGTGGTTAAGGTGCTGGACTCCCACATGGCCAACCGTGGTTTGAGTCCTGCTTTCCCACTTTCCCTCTCTTTCTCTCTCTCTCTCTCACTCTGTCCCTCTCTGGTCAAATTAAAATAATTAAATAAATAGCTAAATAATGTCAAATAAAAACTTTTTAAAAAATTTTAAAAAGTATAACCCCCTTAAAGACAGAGATGGATTTAGGAAACTGGATGAAAATTTGCAGTGTTGAGAAACCCAGCTGGATTGATGATGAAGTCCAAATGACACAGGATCTTCATGTCATACCAAGGGATTTGGGCTCTGGCACCTAGGTCATTGGTTTTCTTTCTTATTTTCTAAATTTAATTTACAAACTTTTTTTAAAAAAATAATTTGCTATAATGTACATGGTCTTGCCAGAGAGAGACAGAGAAAGAGAGAGCGAGGGGTAAAGAGAGAGAATGGAAAAGTGAGAAATCACCCCCTCCCTCCAGGGGGGATGGCCATGCCACAATCCCTTCTCCTGCACTCTCCTCTTGGGATTTCGGGCGCACACACACATGCACCTGGCATATTTTTCAAGCCCCTGGGTCCAGGACTCAAACTGCACAGTCAGCCGTGTGGTATCCAGCACCTTCACCTCCATGCCATCTCTGGGCCCTGATCCTTAGTTTTCAAACTCTCTTAATTAGAACCAAGGATCTGAGGAGGAGAGTTAGGATTGCACAAATGTTTGCTTTGATTTTTGTTAAAAAAAAAATCTTAAACATACACTCCCAGCTAAATATTTTACACCAGATTTTAACCCAGTGGAGAGCAGCAAGCAGCACTGTATTCACCTGGATTTGTGTCTTCCTTTCTTTCTTTAAATGAACAACACTCCACATTTGAAGTCGAGCTTGGGAGAAAACTACCACAAAACATGACCATTGGTAGTTCATGACGACATGAAGCAGGAGTTCTCGAAGGTGTATAAGCAAGGTAGACAAATAGACGCCAAGATGATGCGACCTAATTGTATTCTCAGTGACTTTGAATTTAATATTTTATTTGAGAGAGATTTTTGCTATAGGGCACATGCACTTGCTGGAGAGACAGAGACAGAGAGACAGAAAGTGAGAAATCACCCCCCAGGGGAGATGGCCACGCTGCAATCCCTTCTCCTTCATTCTCCTCCTGGGATTTGAGCATGCACGCACATGCACCCCACACATTTCAAGCTGTTGGGTCAGGAGTCGAGCAGCAGTTGGCCATGTGGAGTCCAGTGACATGCTGGTCTCTCGACTTTGAATTTTTAAATTTTACCAAAGCTGCCTATTATTTTTTTTTACCAATTGATATATGAAAGTTATACATTTAGAACTTGTGAATTAGTCCCAATAAAGTACAGTTCATATCTACATGTTGACCTGAGGATATTATATGACATTTACTTGAACATAATATCTCTCTATGAAAATATTTTAAAAATAATTACTTAGTCAATTTTATTTATTCTTATTCTTAAAGTTTCTACAGGGCATATACACTCACCAGAGAGAGTCAGGGTGGGGGGACTGAGAAAGCAAGCTGCCAAGTCTGGGACTCAAACCCTAATTGGCCATGTGGGAGTCCAGTGCCCTAACCAACATGCTACCCGCTGGCCCCTGTACCAAAATGTTTAAAACCACCATGGCGGGTTATCATTGGAGGATTTTTCCAGAGAGAAGTCTGATGGTCTTTGCATTTGCAGTACAACAGGAGGACTGACTGCATGCATGCCGGGGAGTGGACGCGGACAGACAAGCACCGGCTCAGGGCTCTGCGTGGCCTGACTGAAGGGCGGTGAGGAGTTGAAGTAAGGCGTTAGACACATTGAAGTCGGCTGAAATCCAGACAGATTGGATTCTGGAGTGAGCGAGAGTGAGGCATCCGGATTTCCGGGTTTTTTTTTTTTTTTTTTTCTTCTTTTGGAGAAGTTTTTGCTATAGGGCGCGTGCAATCACCAGATAGACAGAGAAACAGAGAGATAGAAAGCAAGAAATCACCCCCCGGGGGAATGGCCACGCCTCAATCCTTTCTCCTCCGTCCTCCTCTTGGGATCTTGGGCACGCACACGAGTTTAAGCCACCGGGTCTAGGACTTGAACTGTGGTAGGCTACATGGGAGTTCAGCAACATAGCCATTATGCTAACTGCTGGTCCCAGGGCCCAGCGATTTTGACAGCATCTGTTCTTGTAGACAGTGAGGGTGAGGGAGGTTGACACAGGTAGGTGGAGGGCAGGCGGAGTTTTGTTCGTAAGTTCCAGACCCCTGTGTGGAAGCCGGGCACAACAGGGTCACAGCTCAAGTGCTTTTACTTTGAATAAATTCACCGGGTGGGCGAGCCAACAGAAGGGGAACATAAGAACCCCAACCCATTGCCCTCCTGAGGGGCTCTCAAGGGAAATTGTGACCAAATGTGATTTGGGCTCATGTACTGCCTTTGGAATTTTCAAAAAGATTTATTTAATTTTATTTATTATCATTACTTCTTTTAGAGATGTTTGCTATAGAGCATGTGTGCTTACTGGAAAGACAGAGACAGAGAGACAGAAAGTGAGAAATCACTTCTGTTGAAGGGGGTTGGCCATACTGCAATCCTTTCTCCTCCATTCTCCCTTTGAAACTCAGTGCGTGAGTTTTAAGCCCCCCGGTCAGGGGATTGAACCACAGTTGGCCATGTGGGAGTCCAGAAACATAACCATTACATCATCTGCTGGTCATGATTATCATTATTTTCAATTTGCTATAGGGCATGCATGTTCACTAGAGTGAAAGAGAGAGAGAGAGAGCGAGAGAGAGAGCGAGCAAACAGGCTGCCAGGTCCGGGACTCGAACCTGGCAGTTGACCATGTGGGAGTCCAGCACCTTAAACACCACATCACCTGACAGCCCCAGCTGCCTTCGGAATGTAACTGTCAGAGGTCTGAATCTAGAGGTGCCCAGGGAGGCTGAGGAGGGTCCAGGTGCAGCGTGGCCATGAGCGTGGCCATGGCTGTGGCCCTCCACGCAGTGGTTGAAGCTGGAGTGGATGAGCTGGGCTGGGGAAGGTACAGACGAGGAGCCGGGGCACTCCAGAGGGTGCAGGAGTGAAGAGGAGGGAGCATGGGAGGTGGAAGGAAGGGAATCCGGAAATGCTGGCTTTCATGGGAGCCACGGCAGACCAGCCACATCAGAGACCAGAGGGACCCAGTAGGGAGACAGAAGTGCCCCAGCCCAGGCCGACTGTCTCGGGCCGACCCTCGCCGTGGGTCCCCGTGGCCAGCTCTCAGGGAGAGCGCCGGGGACAACCCTGACATCCGTCTCGGCCACACTCCGAGGAGCACCTCCCTTCCCGATGTGGCCGCCTTCACCTCTCTCCAAGGCCTCCTGGGGTGGCTGCTCCCATCCCAAGGAGCTGCGTGGGCTGCCTCCGGCACGGCACTGTGCTTGCTTTTTCTTTCCTTTTCTCTTTCTCCTCCCTCCCTCTTCTTTCTTTGGTCCTCTCTCCCTTCTTTATTCTTTTTTTCTTTGCTGTTGAGTACATGTACTTGCCAGAGAGAGAGAGAGAGAGAGAGAGAGAGAGAGAGAGAGAGAGAGAGACAGAGGGAGAGTGAGAGACCCCCTGGGGGCCACGCCACAGCCCTTTCTGGTCCATTCTCTTCTCAGGACCTTGGGCACGAAGCACAGGCACCTGGTGTGTATTTCTTTTTTTAGAATTATTTATTTCATTTTATTCGTTGTTATATAATTTGCCATAGGGTATGGACGTGCACCAGAGAGTAATGGAGACAGAGAGAGGGAACGTGAGAAAGCAAGCCGCCAGATTCAGGACGCAAAACTGTGGTCTGCCACGTGGGAGTCCAGGATCTTAGGCACCGTGCCACCTGCCAGCCTCCTGGTGTCAAACCACACAGTCACTCATGTGGGATCCAGCCATCTTAACCTCGGCATCACTGGCTCGGCCATACAGGGTTATTTTGGTGCAAAAGTTTTTGAAATAGTTTCTTTATAGAATGCATTTTCCATGATTTTTTTAAATTTTTTTTTTTTCTTTTTAGGTTTTTGCTACAGGGCACGTGCACTTGTTGGAGAGAGACAGTGAGAAGAAAGTGAGAAAACATTCCCCAGGGAGGATGGTCACGCCATAATCCCTTCTCCTCCAGTCTCCTGTTGGGATTTTGGGCACGCATGCACATGCCCAGTGGGTTTCAAGCTGCTATGTCTGGGACTCAAATGGTTGGCCAAGTGGGAGTCTAGCACATTAACTGCCATAGAGAAAGAGAGAGAGAGAAGAGAGAAAGAGAGGTGAGCAATCACCTCCCAGGGGAGGGCCACTCCACAGTCTCTTCTCCATTCTCGCCTTGAGATATTCAGCACACAACATACGTGCTCGGTATGTTTTTTAAGCCACTGGGTCTGAGACTTGAACCACATAGTTGGCCATATAGGATCCAGTCAGCATAACCACCACACCACAGGGTGGTCCTTGTGACAGTTGTTGTTCATTTAGCAGAATGATTTTTAAAGTTTATCAATACTTAGTGTGTATCAATACTTTATTCCTTTTGTTGACTGAGTAATATTTCATTATATGGATATTCTATGGTTTGTTTATTTGTCAGTTGATGGACATTTGGGTTGTTTTCACCTTTTGGCTCTATAATTAATTCTGCTATGAATATTCATGTACACGTTTTTGTGTAGACATCCATTTTCATTTCCTTTATATATACACCAAATGTGGTATTTTGTGTCACTTGTATATGGGATTAGGGAGACGACTAATTTATAACCAATCATAAATGCAATTTTATTTAAGCAATTAACTTCTTAGAAAGTAGGGGTTTCCCCACACATTCTCAAAAGCATTCTTTTTATAAGTTCTGCAAAAGATGATTTGATACAGCTGTGGTAAGATCTGTCCAACTACATAGAAGTATTTTATAACTGGAATGTTCGTTGTTTAGTGAACCATTTTGTATCCTTGTTTGACAAAGCCTCATTGCATTCTGCTTAGTTTGAACATTTTGCTGTTTGGATTGCGTGTGCAGCCCCGTGCTCATTCAGAGTCTCATGTAGCCCTGTGCAGTCAGAGTCTCATGTAGCCCTGTGCAGTCAGAGTCTCATGTAGCCCTGTGCAGTCAGAGTCTCATGTAGCCCTGTGCAGTCAGAGTCTCATGTAGCCCTGTGTAGTCAGAGTCTCATGTAGAGTCTCATGTAGCCCTGTGCAGTCAGAGTCTCATGTAGCCCTGTGTAGTCAGAGTCTCATGTAGAGTCTCATGTAGCCCTGTGCAGTCAGAGTCTCGTGTAGCCCTGTGCAGTCAGAGTCTCATGTAGCCCTGTGCAGTCAGAGTCTCATGTAGAGTCTCATGTAGCCCTGTGCAGTCAGAGTCTCATGTAGCCCTGTGCAGTCAGAGTCTCATGTAGCCCTGTGTAGTCAGAGTGTCATGTAGAGCCTCATGTAGCCCTGTGTAGTCAGAGTCTCGTGTAGCCCTGTGCAGTCAGAGTCTCATGTAGAGTCTCATGTAGCCCTGTGTAGTCAGAGTGTCATGTAGAGCCTCATGTAGCCCTGTGTAGTCAGAGTCTCGTGTAGCCCTGTGCAGTCAGAGTCTCATGTAGAGTCTCAGGTAGCCCTGTGCAGTCGGAGTCTCGTGTAGCCCTGTGCAGTCAGAGTCTCGTGTAGCCCTGTGCAGTCAGAGTCTCGTGTAGCCCTGTGCAGTCAGAGTCTCGTGTAGCCCTGTGCAGTCAGAGTCTCGTGTAGCCCTGTGTAGTCAGAGTCTCATGTAGCCCTGTGTAGTCAGAGTCTCATGTAGAGTCTCATGTAGCCCTGTGCAGTCAGAGTCTCATGTAGCCCTGTGTAGTCAGAGTGTCATGTAGAGCCTCATGTAGCCCTGTGTAGTCAGAGTCTCGTGTAGCCCTGTGCAGTCAGAGTCTCATGTAGAGTCTCATGTAGCCCTGTGTAGTCAGAGTGTCATGTAGAGCCTCATGTAGCCCTGTGTAGTCAGAGTCTCGTGTAGCCCTGTGCAGTCAGAGTCTCATGTAGAGTCTCAGGTAGCCCTGTGCAGTCGGAGTCTCGTGTAGCCCTGTGCAGTCAGAGTCTCGTGTAGCCCTGTGCAGTCAGAGTCTCGTGTAGCCCTGTGCAGTCAGAGTCTCGTGTAGCCCTGTGCAGTCAGAGTCTCGTGTAGCCCTGTGCAGTCAGAGTCTCGTGTAGCCCTGTGCAGTCAGAGTCTCGTGTAGCCCTGTGCAGTCTGGCTGCTGAGGTCATAACGAAAGGATGATTGATCAGGAGGTCATGAAAGCCTTACGCTCATACAGATGCACTCTGTGTTTTGAATTTTGTCTGTTTTGGCTTCTCTCCTACCTAAAGTCAAGACAATAAAGAGAATTCTTATGTGGGGCCAGCAGGTGGCATAGTGGTTAAGGTGCTGGATTCCCACATGGCCTCATGTGGTTCAAGTCCTGGACTCGGGAGCTGGAAAGTCATGCGAGCACGTGTGTGTATGTGCCCCAGATCCTGAGAGGAGAGTGGAGGAGAAGGGATTGTGGAGTGGCTATCCCCTAGGGGGTGATTTCTCACTCCCTCTCTCACTGTCTCTCTGTCTCTCTCTCTGGTGAGCACACATGCCATGTGGCAAATAAAGATTTCTAAAGGTAAGAGAGTTGGACTTTTTGAATAAATACTTTAGCAGCAGGCTGTGGAAGAGAGCAGCGGCAAATCGTTCCTCAGCCCAACCCTTAAGCTGAAGGTGGAGCTGCAAAGGGTTAAGCTAGGTCGTATTTCTAAACTGACAGCCTGAGTTGTCATATAGCCAAAGATTTGGACTCTAAAATAAGGATTCAGGATTTTTGAAAAAAATGGAAAGGGACATTGTAAAGTAAGTTAGTTACATTATACTGGGGCCTTTATTTCTTTAGTCATAGTCTAATAGTGGCAGCCAGCGACATGGAAGGAAGAACACAGAGCTTGCCACTAGAAGGTCTGGGTGTAGGGTCTTACTCTTCCATTTACTAGACAGGTAACTTCAGGTAAGATACTTTATTATTATTATTACTAGTTTATGTAGGTTTCGCCATAGGGTGTGCATACTTGCCAGAGAAAGACAGAGAGAGGGAAAGTGAGAAATTCTTCCGCGGGGATGAGGGGTGGTGGTGACCATGCCACAATTCCTTCCTCTCTGTTCTCCTTTCAGGATGTGGGGCACAAACCTACATCTGCTCAGCATGATTTTTAAGCCACCAGGTCCAGGACTCAAACGTGGTTGGCCATGAGGGAGTCCAGGGCTTTACCAGACCCATTATCAACAGATCATTTTGGTGTCCCTTAAATGTTTTGCTTTTTTCTATTTTCCCCTGATTCTTTCCCTCTCACCTTCCCCATTTCCCACCCTCCTCCCACACTGTCTCTGGGACACACAGTCGCTCTTCATGCTTTTATACCTTCCAGTCTTTCAGTCTCTGCCTTAGAGCACTTCCGTGTACATTGAGTGGGGACATACAATGCCTCTCTTTCATTGTCTGGTTTGCTTCCCTTAGCAGTAAATCTTCTATATTTGTCCACTTTCTATCAAATGCCAGGGTCTCTTTTTTATGGCTGAGTAGTATCCCACAGAGTATACGTGCCACACTTTTTCAACCCATTCATTCGTTTGTGGACATTTGGGTTGGTTCCCTGTCTTAGCAATTATGAATAATGCCACAATAAACAAGGATGTGTACGTGTTTTTCTGACTGAATGCATTCCTGTCCTTTGGGTAGATACCCAGGAGTGGAATTGCTGGATCTTGTGGTAGTTCTATTTGTAGGTCTTTGAGGAACCGCCATATTTTTCTCCACAGTGGCTGGACCAAATTACATTCCCAACAGTGTAGGAGAGCCCCCTTCTGCCACAGCCTCTCCAGCACTCATCATTGTTCAGTTTTTAAATCGTAGCCATTCTGACTAGCGTTAGGTGGTATCTCATTATGGTTTTGATGTGCATCTCCCTTATGATAAGGGATGTTGAGCATTTTTTTATGTGCTTTCTGACTGCTTGCATGTCTTCCTTAGAGAGTTGTCTGTTCAGCTCATTTGTCTTTTTTTTTTTTTTTTTCCCCCTCCAGGTTAGCTGCTTGAGTTCTCTGTATAATCTGGTCATCAGTTCCTGATCTGGGGCATAGTTTGCAAATATATTCTTTCATTCTGAGTGTTGCTTATTCTTGAATTATTGCTTCTTTTCCTGTGCAGAAACTTTTTAACCTGATGTAATCCCACTTGTGTATTTTGGGGATTATTGCCTGTGCTTTGGGGATCTTATTTAAGAAGTCTTTGCCTACTCTGATGTCTCCAAGAGTTTCCTTTGTGTTATCCACCAGTAGTTTTCTAGTTTAAGGTCTTAGGTTTAGATCTTTGCTCTATTTTAAATGGATTTTTGTTAGTGGTGAGAGATAGGGGTGCAGTTTCTTTGTTCTGCAGGTGGATATCCACTTTTTCCAGGACCATTTGCTGAAGAGATTTTCTTTTTCGCACTGGATTGTCTGGTGTCCTTTGTCAAAAATCTGTTGGCTATATGTTTTGGGAGTTATTTCTGGGGTCTCTATTCTGTTCTATTGGTCTACATGCCTGTTTTTGTGCCAATAGCATACTGTCTTGATTATCACAACTTTGTAATATATTTGGGGTCAGGGAGTGAGATGTCTCTACTCCACTGTTCTTGCACACTATTGCTTTGGCAATATGAGGTGTTTTATGATTCCAGACAAATTCTATATGTGTTTTTTTTGTTTTCTAAAAATGTCTCTGGGGGTGGTGGCAGTTGGCATGGTGGTTAAGGGTGCTGGACTCCCACATGGCTGACTATGGTTCGAGTCCTGGACCTGGCAGCTTGCTTTCTCACTTTCTCTCTCTCATACTCTCTTTCACTCTGACCCTCTCTGGTCAAATTAAAATAAGTAAATAAATAAAAATTTTAAAAGAATGTCTCTGGTAATTCGATTGGGATTGCATTAAATTTATAAATTAATTTTGGTAGAATTAACTCTTTTTTAAAGAGATTTTTGCCTTGTGGTGTGTGCACTTGCTGGACAGAGAGACAGAGACAGTGACAGAGAAAGTGAGAAATCACCCCCCACCCAAAGGGGATGGCCATGCCGCAATCCCTTCTCTTCTCATCTCCTCCCAGGATGTTGGGCATGCATGCACATGCACCCGGCATGAGTTTCAAGTCACCAGGGACTTTAACCTTAGGCAGCCACGTGGGAGTTCAGCAACATAACCTCCGTGCCATCTGCTGGCTCAGAGTTGATGTGGTAATTCCTTCGGTCCAGGAATATGGGATGTTCTTCCACTTACTTGTATCCTTCTCAGTTTCATTTTTTTATTATTATATTTTTTCTTTTAACTTTATTCATTATTATTATTGTTGTTGTTGTTGTTGTTTTAATTTGAGCAGAGAGAGAGAGGGAAAGTGAGAAAACAAGCCGATGGGTCCAGGACTCAAGCTACGGTCAGCCATGTAGGAATCCGGTGCCCTTAACCACCTCACCCCTGCTGGCCCCATATTTTAAGTTTTTCATAGTTTCCCTTGTAGAGGTCTTTTACTTATTTGGTTAGGTTTATTCCTAGGTATCTTATTATTTTTTCTTTGTGGTTATTGTAAATGAAATTGCTTTCTTCAGTTCTAGGGCATTCTGTTTACTGTTGATCTAAAGAAATGCTATAGATTTTTTTAATGTTGACTTTGTATCCTGTCATTTTACATTCTCTCTCTCTCTCTCTCTATCTATCTGTCTATCTATACACACACACACACACACACACACACACACACACACACATTCATTTATCACTTCCAGGAGGGTTTTTTTTTTTTTTTTGGTAGATTCTTTTGGGTTTTCTATGTATACAATCATGTCATCTACAAATAGAGAAAATTTCACTATTTGAAAGCCTTTTAATTTAGTCCCTTATCTGATTGCATTAGCTAGGACTTCCAATACTGTGTTGAGGAGTGGAGAAAATGGGCAACCTTGCCTTATTTCAGTTTTTAGTAGAAAAGCTTTCAGCTTTCCCCCATTCAGGGCGATATTAGCTGTGAGTTTTTTATATATGGCTTTATTATGTTGAGAAATGATCCTTCTATGCTGATTTTGCTGAGTGTATTAATCATGAAGGGATGTGGTATTTTACCAAATGCTTTGTCTGCATCAATTGATATGCTCATATGGTTTTTATCTTTCCTTCTATTGATATATTACATTCATATGTTGAACTACCCTTGCATCCCTGAAATAAAGCCAACCTGATCGTGGTGTATAATCTTTTTAATGTGTTGTTGGATAGGTTTTGCTACTACCTTGTTGAAAAATTTTGCCATCTGTATTCATCAGGGATGTTGGTATGTAGTTTTATTTTTTTGTGATTTCCTTGTCTGGTTTTGGAATGAGGGTGATGGAGACTTCATAGGATGAATTTGGGAAGGTCCCTTCCTTTTGGATCTTTAGAAACAGTTTGAGTAGGATGGAGGTTACCTCTTCTTTAAAAGAATGAATCTTTTTATTTCAGCATTAATTTCTTTAGTGACTGAAGTCATTCAGGAGTAGGTTGTTTAGTTTCCATGTTTTTGTGTATTTTTGAATTTTTTTTCCTGCAGTTAATCTCAAATTTAATTTCATTATGGTCAGAGATGCTAGGTATAGTTTCTATCCATTTGAATTTATAAAGGCTTTGTTTTGTGCCCTATTGTGCTCAATCTTCAAAAATGTTTTGTAAAACTCGGCAGTGAAGCCATTGGGACCTGGACTTTCCTTTGTTGGGAGGTTATTTATCACTGACTCATTCTCACTACTTGCTGTTTGTCTCTTGAAGCTTTGTATAGCTTCCCAAGTCAACCTTGTGAGATTATATGTGTCCAGAAATTTGCCCATCTCATTCAGCTTGTCTTTTTTGTTGGCGTATAGATGTTCACAGTATTCTCTGATGGTCTTTTGTACTTCTATTATGTCTGTTGTAATATTGCCTGATTCATTGCCGATTAGGTTTATCTGGTTCCTTTCTCTGTTCTTCTTAATTAGTCTAGCTAATGGTGTGTCAGTTTTGTTTATCTTTTCAAAGAGCCAACTTTCGGATTCATTTATTTTCTGTATAGTTCATTTGTTCTCCACTTCATTTATTTCTGTTCAAATCTTTGTTCTTTCTTTTCTCCTGGCATTTTTTTTTTTTTTTTTGGACATTTTTATTGTTGTTTTTCCAGTTTCCTGAGGTGTGTTGTCAGGTTGTCTATTTGCCACCTTTCTGTTTTTTTCTTATGAGCACTAATTGCTATAAACTTCCCTCTTTTTTTTTTTTTTTTTGAGAAATTTTTGCTATAGTGTGCACACGCAGGCCAGAAAGACAGAGAGAGACAGAGAGACAGAACGTGAGAAATCACCCCCTGGGGAGATGGCCACGCCGCAATCCTTCTCCTCCATTCTCCTCTCAGGATCTTGGGCAGACATGCACACATGCCCGGCGTGAGTTTAAGCCACCGGGTCCAGCACTCGAACTGTGGTTGACTACATGGGAGTCCAGCGACATAGCTATCACACCAACTGCTGGTCCCTCCTCTTAAAACTTCTTTTGCTGTATCCCATAAGTTACTGAATTCGTGTGCTCATTATAATTGGTTGCAATGAATCTTTTTATTTCAGCATTAATTTCTTTAGTGACTGTGAAGTTATTCAGGAGTAGGTTGTTTCGTTTCCATGTTTTTGTTTATTTTTGAATTTTTTTCCTGTAGTTAATCTCAAATGTAATTCCATTATGGTCAGAGATGCTAGGTATAGTTTCTATCCATTTGAATTTATAAAGGCTTTGTTTTGTGCCCTATTGTGCTCAATCTTCAAAAATTTTCCATGGAGTGAGAAAAATATATATTTTGTGGTTGTTGGATAGAAAGTTCTATAGATGTCTATTAAGTCCATTTGATTTATGATATTGTTTAGATCCTGTATTTCTTATTTTTATTTTTATTTATTTATTTGTTTATTTATTTATTTATTTATTTTTGTGGAGAGGTTTTTGCTATAGGGCGCGTGTGCTTGCCAGACAGACAGAGAGAGACAGAGAGATAGAAAGTGAGAAATCACCCCCCAGGGGGGATGGCCACGCCACAATCCCTTCTCCTCCATTCTCCTCTCGGGATCTTGGGCATGCACGCACACGCACCCGGTGTGAGTTTGCACGCACACGCACCCGGTGTGAGTTTAAGCCACCGTGTCCGGGACTTGAACCATGGTCGGCTACATGGGAGTCCAGCGACATAGCCATTACGCTAACTGCTGGTCCCTAGATCCTGCATTTCTTTACTTATATTTTATCTAGATGATCTGTCCAGAAGACACAGTGGAGGGTTGAGCTCGCCAATGATTTTTATGTTGCAATCTATCTCTCCTTTTAGATGGAGAAGTCTATCTGTCATGTATTTGGGTGCTCCAGTGTTGGGTGCCTAGATATTTATAAGTGTTATGTCTTCTTGGTGAATTAGGATTCTATATCGTGTCCTTCTTTGTCTCTTCTTTTTTCTTTTTCTTTTTTTTTTTTGGAGAGGTTTTTTGCTATAGGGCGCGTGCGCTCGCCAGACAGAGAGAGAGAGAGACATAGAGACAGAAAGCGAGAAATCACCCCCCAGGGGCGATGGTCATGCCGCAATCCCTTCTCCTCCATTCTCCTCTCGGGATCTTGGGCACGCACGCACACGCGCCCGGCGTGAGTTTTAAGCCACCGGGTCCGGGACGCGAACCGCGGTCGACTACGTGGGAGTCCAGCGGCATAGCCATTACGCTAACTGCTGGTTCCCGTCTCTTCTTACAGTTTTGTCTTAAGGTCTAATTTGTCTGATATCAGTATTGTGACTCCATCCTTTTGATTTCTATTTGCTTGAAGTATCTTTTGCCAGCCCTTCACCTTCAGTCTATGTTGGTCTTTAACCATGACGTGATGTGTGTTTCTCGTAGGCGACATATAGCGGGCTCCTGTTGTCTAAATCCATTTAGCCCATCTGTGTCTTTTGTAATTTGATAGGGTTTGCATTAAATATGTAGATTAATTTGGGTAGAATTGCCATTTTGATTATGTTAATTCTCCCAATCCAGGAACATGGGATGTTTTTCCACTTTTTTGTGTCATTTTAAATTCCTTTTTTTTATTTTTTTTGAGAGGTTTTCACTATAGGGCGCTATAGGGCTCGCCAGACAGACAGAGAGAGACATAGAGACAGAAAGCGAGAAATCACCCCCCAGGGGGAATGGTCACGCCGCAATCCCTTCTCCTCCATTCTCCTCTTGAGATCTTAGGCATGCACGCACACGCGCCCGGCATGAGTTTTAAGCCATCGGGTCCGGGATGCGAACCACGGTCGACTACGTGGGAGTCCAGCGACATAGCCATTACACGAACTGCTGGTTCCCTTAAATTCCTTTTTAAAGATTTTTCATAGTTTCCTTTGTAGAGGTCTTTGACATCCTTGGTTAGGTTTATTCCTGGGTATCTTATACTTTTTGTGGCTATGGTAAACGGGATTACTTTCTTTAGTCCAGCCTCTGTCTGCTTGTTGTTTGTATGTAGAAATGCTAGGGATTTTTGTAAGTTCATTTTGTCTTCTGCCACTTTACTGTATTCATTTATTACTTTAAGAAGATTTTTTTCTATTCTGCAAATAGAGATAATGTTAACTCTTCCTTTGCTATTGGAATGCTTTTCATTTCATCCTATTTTCTGATTGCATTGGTTAGGACTTCTAGCACTATGTTGAAAAGGAGTGGAGAGAGTGGGCAGCCTTGTCTTGTGCCAGTGTTTAGTGGAAAAGCTTTTAGCTTTTCCCCATTCAGTATAATGTTAGCTATAGGTTTTTCTCCCCATTCAGTATAATGTTAGCTATAGGTTTTTCATAGACGGCTTTTTATTATGCTGAGAAATGATTCTTTTATGTCAATTTGGCTGAGAGCCATGGAGGGATGTTGTATTTTGTCAAATGCTTTTTCTGCATCAATTGAAATGACCATAAGGTTTATATCTTTCTTTCCGTTATTATGGTGTATTACATTTAAAGTTTTGCATATTTTGACCCACCCTTCATCCCTGGAATAAAGCCTACCTGGTCATGATGAATAATATTTTTTTAATATGTTGTTAGATAAACTTGCAAGTTTCTTGTTGAGAATTTTTGCATCTATATTCATCAGAGATATTGATCTCTAGGTTTCCTTACTTGTCATATACTTATCAATTTTGGGAATGCAGGTGATGGAGGCTTCATAAAATGAATTTGGGAGGGTTCTTTCCTTTTAGATCTTTAGAAATAATGTGAGGAGGATGGGGATTGCCTCTTCTTTAAAAGTTTTGTAGAATTCAGGGACCAGCAGTTAGTGTAATGGCTATGTCGCTGGACTCCCACGTAGTCAACTGTGGTTCGAGTCCTGGACCCGGTGGCTTAAACTCATGCCGGGCGCGTGTGCGTGCATGCCCAAGATCCCGAGAGGAGAATGGAGGAGAGGGGATCGCGGCGTGGCCATTCCTCCTGGGGGTGATTTCTCGCTTTCTGTCTCTCTGTCTCTGTCTGTCTGGCGAGCACATGCTCCCTGTAGCAAAAACCTCTCCAAAAAAATAAATAAATAAAAAGTTTTGTAGAATTCAGAAGTGAAGCCATCAGAATCTGGGCTTTTCTTTTGGGGAGGTTATTTATTACTGATTCAATCTCATTACTTGTTATAGGTCTACCCAGGATCTCTATGTCCTCTTAAGTCAATCTTGGTAGAGATTAGTCTATTAGTCTAGCTAATAGTGTGTCAATTTTTTCCATTAAAATAAACTCAAACTTTAATTATGTGTGTCCAGGAATTTGTCCATCTCACCCAGGTTTTCTTGTTTGTTGGCAGTTTGTCATTCATAGTATCCTCTAATGATGTTTTGTATTTCTATTATGTCTTTTGTAATATTGCCTGTTTCATTGTGAATTTGATTTATCTAGCACCTTTCTCTCTTCTTCTTAATTAGTCTAGCTAATAGTGTGTCAGTCTGGTTTATCTTTTTAAAGAACCAGCTTTTGCTTTCATTTATTTTCTGTATAGTTTTTTTTCCTATGTAATTGACTTCTGCTCGAATCTTTATTATTTCTTTTCTCCTGGTATATTTTGGATTTTGTTGTTGTTGTGTCTTTTGATGGAAGAATTTAATCTATTAACATTTAGTGTTATTATCGATATTTGTGGGCTTGTCCCTGCCATTTTGCTAGCCATTTTTCTTGGTTGTTTTTTCTTCTCTTATTTCTGTTTGTCTCTCTTCAGTTTTCCTAGTATAGTACTACCTTCAGTACTTCTTGAAGAGCTGGTCTAGTGCTGGTGAATTCTTTCAGTTTTTGTTTATCTGAGAATGATTTTCTTTGTTCTTTCCATATGAAGGAAAGTCTTTCCAGGTATTGTATTCTTGGTTGAAATTGCTTTTCTTTCTGAATATATCTTCCCATTCTTTCCTTGTTTGCACTGTTTCACTTGAGAGGTCTGATGTTAGCCTAATGGGGTAATGTTTGTAGGTAATTTGATATTTCTCTCTTGCTATTTTTAGAACATTGTCTTTGTCTGTGATGTTGACCAATCTGGCTATGATATGCCATGGAGAGGATCTTCTTAGGTTGATTCTATTTGGAGTCCTTTGTGTTTCTTGGGTCTTGATGTTCGAATGTTTCTCTAGATTTGGAAAGTTTTGTGCAAATATTTCATGAAACAGATTTTCACTACCCCTATTAGGATTCTTCACCTTCTGGAATATCAATTATTCAGATGTTTGGGTGTTCTTCTTATTATTTTAGGCACATGTGATTTACAGAGAGAGAAAGTTAGAGAGAGAAACAGAGAGTGAGAGAGAGAATTGTAGAGGGAGAAAATACCCCTTAGTGGGGCATGGTCATGGTACAATCCCTTCTCTTTCATTTTTCCATTCTGCTGGGATCTTGGGTACATGTGCCAGGATCCTGCCCCCTTACCCAGTAGGCTATGGGGCCAGACATAGGTAAGATTCTTTAGACCTTCTCTGTGAGATGGGATATGTAATATCTTTTTCATTTTATAGAATTGTTATAGTAGTCAAATGAACTAATATTTGCAAAAATGTTTAATAAATGTGAGTTTCATTATAAAGGTAAATAATTGGTTTTTAATTGCTTATAAATAATTATAATTATTTTAATATTTATTATACTGAAATATCAATTGTCTAACAATGCATTTCTCTCATTTTATCCTTATCTTTATTTTAAGAATTAAAACCTCTGGGGCCAGCAAGGGCTGTGGTGGTTAAGGTGCTGGGATTCCCACATGACTGACCAGTTCGAGTCCTGGACCTGGCGGCTTCCTTTCTCTCTCTCTCTCTCTCTCTCTCTCTCTCTCTCTCTCTCTCTGTCTTTCTCTGGCAAAACTCATGTGAAAATAATAATAATAATAAATAAAGTTAAATAAAATAATTTAAAAAAAAAAGAATTAAAACCTCTGTAGTGTGACCCATTGTCATAGTAACCCATAATTCATAGCCCATAACCCTGCAACCAAGCCTCATTGCAGTACGGTATTCTAATTTCCTGTGAAATAACTAGGAAGGAGTAAAAGTGATTAACTATGGGATTTGCAATATGATGACAAGGTTCACATGATTTTTTTTTTAAATTTGCTAAAGGGTGTGTGCACTTGCTATGGAAGATAGACAGGCAGAAAGAGGGGAAATGAGAAAGCATCCCCCGTGGGTATGGTCATATCACAGTCCCTTCTCCATTTCTCCTTTCAGATTTTGGGTATGCACCACACATACTTGGCATTTTTTCAAGCCACTAGATCTGGGACTTGAACCATGGAGTCAGTCAGGTGGGATCCAGCTGCCTTAACCAGCATGCCACTGGCTGGCCCTAGTTTACCTGACCTTTATGCTTAGATCTGAAACTTACTTTCAGATCCATCACATATCCCAATTAAAAATGTATTATAAAGCTTCAATAATCAAAATGGTACAGCACTGTCATAAAAACAGACATATAGACCAATAGAAGAGAATAGGAAGCCCAGAAATAACCATATATACGTACACACATACATATGTATTTATAGATATGGGGCCTTTGAAAAATAATGGAAAATTTGTATTATGAAAAAATGTAGGTATGAATTTCAATTTTTTCCATTAAAATAAACTCAAACTTTAATTCTGTTTTTGTACCAACTCTGTGAAGTCTATCTATACACAATCACACACACACACACACACACACATGTGTGTGTATATACACATATATGAAATGGTGGTCTAAGGCCTTATATTCAAAGATGGTCTGTGGACTAGCAGCAACAGAGTCACCCAGGAGAGTATGTGAAACCCGGAATCTAGGATGCTGGGTCCTACTCCAGACCCTGAATTTTTTTTTTTTTTTTTTTTCTTTTTGAGATATTTTTGTTATAGGGCGTGTGTGCTCACTGGAGAGACAGAAAACGAGAAATCGAAATCACCCCCCAGGGGAGATGGCCATGATGCAATCCTTTCTCCTCCATTCTCCCCTCAGGATTTTGGGCACACACCTGGCTTGAGCCACTGGGTCTGGGACTCGAACTACAGTCAACTACATGGGAGTCCAGCGACATAACTGTTACGCCATGTGCTGGTCTCAAATTTGCATTTTAATCAGATCCCTTACATGTAACAGTTATCTAATTTTCAACAAGGATGCCAAGGGCCTCATTTTATACCATTTACAAAAATCAAGTAAAACTGAATTAGAGACTAAAATATAAGACTTAAAACTACGAAAACCCTAGAAGAAAACTTAGAGAAAAAAAGCATTTTTAGGGCCGGCAGGTGGCATGGTGGTTAAAGATGCTGGATTCCCACATGGCCGATCATGGTTCAAGTCCTGGACCTGGAGGCTTACTTTCTCTCTCTCTCTCTCTGTCTCTCTCTGGTCCAATTGAAATAAACAAATGAGGGACCAGCAGTTAGCGTAATGGCTATGTCGCTGGATTCCCATGTAGTCGACCACGGTCCACGTCCCGGACCTGGTGGCTTAAAATTCACACCGGGCACGTGTGCATGCATGACCAAGATCCTGAGAGGAGAATGGTGGAGAAGGGATTGCAGTGTGGCCATCCCCCCTGGGGGGTGATTTCTTGCTTTCTGTCTCTCTGTCTCTCTCTCTGACTGTCTGGCGAGCGCACGTGCCCTATAGCAAAAACCTCTCAAAAGAAAAAAAAAAAGAAATAAACAAATGAATAAAGTTAAATAAAATAATTCTAAAAAAGGTATTTTATATTGGTCTTGGTGATGATTTCTTAGTTGGTGCTTTTAAAAATATTTTATTAATTATTAGTATTATTATCATTATTTTTATTTACTATAGGGTACATGTGCTCACCAGAGAGAGACAGAGAGGGAGAGAAGGAAAGTGAGAATGCCAGCTGCCAGGTGGGAATTGAACTTCAGCTGGTCATGTGGGAGTCCAGAACCTTAACTACCTGCTGGCCCTTTTTTTTTTTTTTTTTTAACTAGAGGGCATATGTACTCACCAAAGAGAGAGAGAGAGAGAGAGAAGGAAAGTGAGAAATCACCTCCTGAGGAGGACTGCAGCATGGCAATCTCCACCCTCCTCTCAGGACTCTGGCATACACACACATGTGCCTGGTATGCTTTCCAAACCACCACGTCTGGGACTTGAACTGCACAGTTGGCCACAGGGAATCCAGCCACCTTTACCACCAGGTCACTTGGCTGGCCCAGTGGGCCTTTTTGTTTTTTTAGACAGAGAGCAGGAGAGTGAGAAATCACCCCCCAGGGGTCTTGACCATGCCTCAGTCCCTTCTTCTCCATTCTCTTCTTGGGATTGTGGGCACACATGGACACACGCCCACTGTGATTTTCAAGCCTCTGGGTCCGGGACTTGAACCCTGGTTGTCCATGTGGGAATCCAGCACCTTAACAGCACACTACCTGCTGTCCCTGCCCTCCCACCTCTCCGCTTGGCTCTTTCAGAAGCTGTCTTTGGCAGCCGTGTGGGGTGTAGAGAGGGGATTGAAGGGGTGGAGGATGCGGCAGGGAGTCTGTGCATGTATAGGTGTGGTCTGCACTGAGTTTTTTCAAACTATTGTTCATCTTAATCTAATTCCACCAAAATTGCGATTAAAAAACAAAACAAACAAACAAACAAAAAACACACCTCACTGAAATGCTCCTATCTTTTTCTTTCCCGAGTTGTGAGACCCTTGATTTCAAAGGCCCTTCATTTGTCCACATCTAAAATAAATGTTTCCTGGCAGCCGTGAGTTTATGAGGAATGGCCTACGGTTTAGATATCTATGTGACTTGTTAACTTTTCACTTTTGTCATGCAATGCAAAAGAAAAATCGCAGTGCTGTAGACAGTATAGCAACTACGGTAAACAATTCCTTTTTTCTTGAATTCAAGAGAAATAATCCTCTTCAAAAATAATTATTTTCCTTAAAAATGCCAGATGAGCTGCAGATCATTGAAGGGAAACAGTTTTTTTTCCCTCCTCTTAGCAAATTTCTTAGCGACCTGAGGCTTTTACAAGAATTTGGAATGAATGAAAAGAATGCTAACTTCCTAACTTGTCACTCCGGGCTTTCAATACCTTTGTAAAAATACAAACCCTCCCAGAGCCTCATTTCCTCCAATCCCAAATCTAAGATTCTCTGTGCTCTCTTATGGCCTCTCTGTTACTTATGTAGATCCTTAAATTCTTCCAGTAAGTCTGGCTGTCCAGTGCAGACTCGTCAACACAGGGTTCTCAAGCCTTAGGCTAATTTTTTCTCTAATTCCGCAGGCCTGGGGTGTCTGAAATGGTGGAGAACCCTGTTCTCCAAACGTGGTCCTTAGGCCAGTGGGATGGGCATGCCTGCGGGAGGAAGTGAAATGCAGAATGTGGGCCCTCCAGACCTGCTGAAACCGCCTTTTCACAAGACCCTGCGCGCCTGTCCGTGACCTGTCCCCACCCCACCGCAATCTGGCCATCCCCCTTTCTCTTCGCGCCTCCGCCGGCCTTCTGTCCAGGGCGATGATGCTCTGCGGTCCTGTGTGTACCCGCCGAGACCCTAGGGTGAGAAGCTGCTCTCTCCGGGCGGCGTGGTCGGCGCGAGCTGTCCCCTCCGTGAGCTGCCCCCTGCGGCCCGCGCCGTCCTGGCTACTCCTGGCTTCTCGAAACGCTTCTCGACTTGGTTTTCTGTTTTCCCTTCTGATGGGCCTCTCTCCTCTGTTGCTCCTTCTCAACGTCACTCGGCTGGCCTTTCCCTGCCTCTCCATCTCCGTCAGGGTGTCTGACCTGCTCCGTCGCCACGTCACACCAGGCTGCCCTTGGCCACGCCGTCCATTCGCGTCCTCACCTTCGCCGTCCCTGCACTCGGCGCGGGTTTCTCGGGGCCTGCGCTGGTGCAGAGGAGCCAGCCGCTCTGCTGCGTGCGGGAGGCCCGGGCGTGCACACCCCAACAGGCCCACTGGCTATGTGGGCACGACAGTGTCGGCAGTGGGGGGCCACTGTGTGCGGGGACGGGTTAAGGCTTCTGGAGGAAGCTTTAGATTGCTCCACCTGGGATTTTCTTCCTCCCTGAATATTGCACAGGTGTCCTAGACCCACCGTCTGTTCATCAATAACAACATAAGTAGTTCATCCTCTGTAATCAGGACGAGCTGGGCTCCGTGTGGAACAGCAGCAAGTCCCCAAATACTGCTGATTTGACAGCCGCGCGGCTGGCGGTGAGGTGCGCCTGCGCAGGGGCGCAGGACCCACGTGGCTGCGGGGCTCCAATCCTGGCAGGAAGAGGATCGCAGCTGACCAAGCCGTCATGGGGGAGCTTTTTCTTTCTCCTTGTCTCTGTGCTCTCTTACATGCACTTAAAAAAATAAAAAGTGGGGCCAGCAGATGGCATGATGGTTACATATAGCGGACCCCGGTTTGAGTTCTGGACCTGGTGGCTTAAACTCATGCTGGGTACGTGTGCATGTGCGCGTGCCCGCGTGCCCAAAATCCTGGAAGAGAGGGGAGGATAAAGGATTGTGGCGTCCCCCCCTCCCCCAGTGATGTCTCACTTTCTGTCTCTCTCTTGGTGAATGTACTCGCCCTATAGCAAAAACCTCTCTCTAAAAGAAAAAAATGTTTTAAAATTAAATTTTAACATGTGTTAAGAAAGGTCATAGGTTGGTCAGTAGATGGTGTGGAGGTCTAAGCCCCTGGATCCCACATGGCCAGCTGTGCAGTTTGAGTCCCTGACCCAGGAGCTTGAAAAACAGGCCAGGCAGGTGTGCGAGCGTGCCCCAAACCCCGAGAGAATAGAGAAGAAAGGTTTGCAGCGTGGCCATCCCTCTGGGGCGTGGGGGTGGCTTCTCACTTTCCACTCCCTCTCCCCCTCTGTCTCTGTCTCTGTCTCTGTCTCAGGTGAGCTTCCATGCCCTGTAGCAACAAGTAGCCACACAGGTCAGTTTCTTATGCTGTGCATCCTTTGCAAGATGGTGGGGTAGTGTGCTCACCAGGCCCTTCGGGAAACAGGTTGAGGAACCCGGTCCTGGTTTGAATCCCTGTGGTGGTCGTGCCAGAGTTCCAGAGGCTTGTACTTAGCAATGAAATGCTTCAGCCTGGAAGCCACACTTTTTAGTTTTGTCCAAGGCCTTGAAGTTGTCACAAGGCCCCTCTCCAGAGGCCAGAAAATACAAACCCAGCGTGTGTCCCTGTAGAACGGGAGAGAATTGAAAGTATGTGACGAGCAGTACTGAGGACGACCGCAGCCGACGCAGCTGGGAGTAGCTGCGTTTGTCCAGTCGTTCCAGCAGAGCCCTTTCCCTCGCGGCCTATGGTTTTGCTTCTGAAAGCTTTCTCCCAGAGTTCCCTTTGTCCTCGCTGCTGTTGCCTTGAACAATCTGGTCTCTTACTGGAATCGCTTTCCAGCTACCCTGTAGACTTGATTTTTGACTGTCAGCCTGTCGCCAGTGATTATCTCTGACAATGCCCCACCCTGCTGAAGACCCTGCCATCGCTGCAAAATAAACCCAGACCCTCTAACAGACCTGACCTCACATCTGGCTTTATACCTGCAGCCTCTCTCTGGCCTTTCTCTTTCCAGCCCCTGCGTCATGTCTCGCTGCTAACCTTTTCCGTACATTCCCCTTTTTGCTCTCTAGAAAATGCCCTTCTCCCCGTTACCTCATTCCTTTCTTTCTCACAAATATTATACTCAAATCTAGGAAATCCCTAATCATCCTCTAAGAAAGGTTTCTTGAGGGCCAGCCAGGTGGTGGGGAGGTTAAGATGGCTAGATCCCGTGGGGCCAACAGCACAGTTCAAGCCCCAGACCCGGAGACTTGAAAATCACACTGGGTGCGTGTGCATGTGTGCGCAGGATCCTGAGAAGACGATGGAGAAGGCATTGTGGCATGGGCATCCCCCCATTGCCCCATGCCCCTTAGCGGGTGATTTCTCACTTCCCCTCTCTCTGTGTCTCTTTCCGGTGAGCACACACGTCCTAGAACAACAGGAAAAAAAACTCTCGTAATGTCCTCAAATGGAATGACAGCTACTTCTCTAGTGTTTGCCACCAGATTTTCCTGTGCATACCATTCTCAAAGCACTCGTGGCATGGTTTGTGTTTTTAGATTACATGCTGTCTCCTTCAATTAATCTATAAACAATTTTATGGTAAGAATGCCTTACACAATTTTGTGTTCTCAGCAGAGAATAAGTACGGAGTTCCTGGCACATAGAAAATGCAAGGTAAATGTGTTACACTCGGCTAGAGATACAAAGATAAGGAATTCATTTGAAAAATCACATCAAAGGAAGATAAATCTACAAGCACCTACTGGTAGACTTTTTAAAATTATTAACCTATACCCTTTGTGCAGACAGAGAAGTGCCTGTGAGTGATGTGTGGAATAGCCCCACTCAATTACTGGGCCAGTTAATTACCCTTGTAAATTTCAGTTTCCTTGTAAAACTAGAAAGGGCATAACTGCATTTGTTTCATAGGTTCATTAAGACGGTCAGCCAGCTGACGTCTAAAGGGGGCATGGAACGAGGTGCCCGTGTTGGTTTCTTATTGGCTCTGTAACAAATCGCTGCACATGTGGTACCTTGAAACAATTTATATTGGGCCATCAGGTGGTGTGATGGTACTGGACTCTCACATGACTGACCATGGTTCGAGTCCCAGATCGGGTGGCTTTCTCTCTCACGAGCACACGTGCCCTATAACAAAATAAAAATAAATTAATAAATAAAATTCAATAAATGACTCTTTTTAAAAAACTGTATTAAAATCTCAGAGGTATGAAAGTTGTAACTCCAAAATGGGTTTCTCTGGGCTACAATGAAGGTCCTTCTGGAGGTTGGGGGATGGTTTATTTCCTTGCCTTTTTTAGTGTCTAGAGGTTAGAAGTGGGACGTTCCTAATTTAGCTCGTGTTCCCCCTTCAACCAAGCAATGACCGGTGAATCTTTCTCACAGCCATGACTCTGCCTCCTACTTCCCTATCTCCTCAAGAAGGCCCTCATGATCACGTTGCGTAATCCAGGGTGATCCTGTCGCGTAATCCAGGGTGATCCCATCATCTGTGGTCTGTAGCAATCACAGCTGTAGAGGGCCATTTCCCTGGCCCTGGGGAGCAGGCAGGATATCTCTGGGGAAGCATTACTCTGCCTTTCAAGTTCTAGTCTGTTCACTGTCAGGGATCAATGGAATTTTGCTATTATTATTAGAGTTACAGATTTTTTTTTAATTTAGTTTTTTGCAATAGGGTACTCGCCAAAGAGAGACAGAGAGAGGGAAAGTGAGAAATCACCCCCCAGACTGCAATGCCTTCTCCTCCATTCTTCTCTCAGGATTTTTGGCACGCATGCACATGCAGCTGGCATGATTTTCAAGCCACCAGCTCTGGGACTCATGCCATGGTCAGCCATGTGGGAATCTAGCACTTAAACCACCATGCCACCTGCTGGTCCCTACACTAATTCTTAAACTTGATTAATTTCTTTTCTTATAGAGCTGAAACAATTTTTTTTTTTTTTTAAATTTGCTAGAGGATGTGCATGCTTGCCAGAAAGAGAAAGCCTTCTGTCCCCCAGTGGCCATGCCACAGTCCTTTTTACCCACTTCTTCATCCTGCCGGGATTTTGGACATGCATGCACAGGCACTTGGTGTATTTTTCAAGCTATTAGGATGAGGAGTTGAACCATGGTCAGTCATACTGGATCTGACTCCCTACACACAGGGAGAGCTCCAGAACTGGCCCCTGAAATAGTTTATTTTTTTAAATTTATTTTTATTTTATTTTATTTTTTCTTTCTTTCATGAGACAGAGAGCAAGAGAGAGAGAGAGAGAGACATGTACTGTTGACAGGGTCTTGCCTACTGCAAGCTTTCCCCTGCCTCCGCCAGCCAGGACCACAAGCACACCAGGGCGCCCGCTGTCTTCAGGTCTCCCTGGGATGGGAAACCAGCTTCCCATGTGGCCCCAGGACAGTGCAGATGTCTCGGCCTGCATCACCAGGGCTAGGCCTGAAACACCGTGTTGAGCCGTTCAGCCTAGGTGTAATGTGACTTTGTACTCAACTTAGCTTGAAAGAACCACAGCTTTCTGACTCAAAAAATGGGTTAAATGATTCACTTTTTGCCTTTTGTAATGTAGGGATGCACTTACAGTAAAAAGAAATCGGTATTTACTTACGAGTGCCTTAGTAGCCCTACGGAAGACAGTGTACTGATGACTGATATGGAGAACATGCTGCCTGGAGCTCTTCTAAGTGTGTGCATATGTATTGACAAGTGTGACCCCAACAGCTGCCCCACCAGGAAGGAGCTTCTACGTTCCATACTTTATGGTACTTGAGAGTTTGCCCAAAATTCTAGGACCAGTCAGTGGTAGAGATGGGATTTGAGCCCAGGTGGTCAGGCTGTCCGGCCTGTACTTTTAAGCACAGCACTATAAAAACAGAGAAGTTCAGGAAAGGACGGGTGACACTGGAGGAAGGAATGCTCTGGGGTAATAGCTCACAGCGTTTTATGGCTGGTCATGGGGCAGGCTGAGAACACGCAGTCCTCTTGTGTTCTAATTCTTGTGCTTTCTTCAAAACACATAATAGAGTTGGGACACACACAATGGGGGTCCATCTGTTTCCAGAGATGCTTGAAAACAAATTGTCCAGTGACCGCAGGCTTTTTTTTTTTTTAAAGAGATATTTTTGCTATAGGATATGTGTGCTCGCCCGAGACACAGAGAGAGACAGAGAGACATAAAGCAAGAAATCACCCCACAGGGGGGATGGCCACACCACAATCCCTTCTCCTCCATTCTCCTCTCTGAAAATCTTGGGCATGCCCGCACACGCACCTGGCTTGAGTTTGAACCACACAAGCCCCACTCTTTTTTTTTGGAGAGGTTTTTGCTATAGGGCGCGTGCGCTCGCCAGACAGACAGAGAGAGACAGAGAGATAGAAAGCGAGAAATCACTCCCCAGGGGTGATTTCACGCTGCAATCCCTTCTCCTCCATTCTCCTCTCGGGATCTTGGGCACGCACGCACATGCACCCGGCGTGAGTTGTAAGCCACCGGGTCCGAGACGCGAACCGCGGTCGACTACGTGGGAGTCCAGTGACATAGCCATTACGCTAACTGCTGGTTCCCAAGCCCCACTCTTTTAATTGTATATTATACATGGTTTCTTGAGTCCAGTGACATAACTGCTATGCCATCTGTTGGCCCGTCAAAGGATTTCTTATAAACAGATATTAACACTTTCACCACTGTGGTTAGGTGAAAAAGGTAAAGGAAGGATTGCGATAAAGCTAAGTTACAAATAAAATGTGGAGAACAACTGCTAACATATTTCATACTAGAATTCTCTTTAAAAGAATTATAATACACAGTATCGGTAGGGGGCGTGGTGGTTGAGGCACTGGACTCCCGAATGACTGATTGCCGTTCAAGCCCCAGACCCAGTGGCCTGACAATCACAACAGATAAATAGATAAATAAATAGATAATTGTTTAAAAAAAGAAGAAAGAATTACAAAGGAGCATAAGCACGAGCAATGGGATTTGGTACAGGTTTGCAGACCAAGCTTGGTGGATCTCATGTATTATAGACGCATTAGGGGAAATACTATATTACGTGGAAAACCTCTTCGTGCTAAGATACCTAAGGAAAAGGAAAACGAACAAGTAGATGACAGTAACATGATACATAATTGAGTAAAAAAATGTTCTGGATAAATGAACACATTTATTTTGATTTAGGATAAATTCTAAATTATTTTGAAAATCTAAAACAATGAAATGAAATCCTTCATCTCACCCACCGTGTTTAGTATTTGCTTCTAATCACACGGGCAGTCTGGAGAATGTGGTACCTAAATCATGTGGTCGTGATTTAGCTTTTACACTCTGACATTTTATTTAGGATTCTTTGACAGATGAAACTGTTGACCTTAACTAGAAAACAGCTGCTTTGCTATTTTGATTTGTAGTTAATGTTTCCCAAGTGTCAAGCACATGCAGAGAAATTTTTTCCATAGACTGATATTAAACATTTTATTTATATTTCTTTTATTTTTAATTGTCCGTGGAACTATTTAGAAAAGTGAGAACCACTTAGAGCAGTCACTGTGCATGTTTTTAGGGGGAAAGAAAATCTCCCTTGGGTATTTCTATGGATGGATCAATATTGCATTCATTTATTTTTGTAGCATGCTCAGCTACAGAGCTGCATTCTGGAAATAGAGTCTGCTGTGTATTTTGACTGAGTTAAAAATACAAATCTTTTCAAAAGCTTTCAACAGTTTCTGCCTAAAGACAAAACCCAGTGATTCTCAATCATCTTCAACTGGACTCCTTATTTTGTCAATGAATGGATCACCTGGTGTCAATGAACTGATCACCTTGAAAAGTGACCAGTTGATAATCTTACTTGAATGACTATTTTTACATTTGTTTGCCATTATACTTTATAGCTTCTGGTGAAAGATGAAGATAGTTTAGTTTCCTTGTTTAGACAGTGCTGTGGTTGGGGTTTTGCTCTCTGTATTTTCCATGGCATACATCTCAGTATTCTAGCACACGCAGGCCCCACTCTTCTAATTGTATATTATACATGGTTTCTTGAAGTTCAGTGCAAAGTCTGGGGCAGTCTAAGGCTACAGCTAAGCTGGCACCATTGTGTCCTTTAGTGGCAGATAGAGTGCTAGGAGCGAGCGTGTCTTAGGTGCCGAGTAGCATCACGGGTGAAACTGGGAAACAGAAGGAGCAGGAACTCTTAGCCTGTAAGACTTACCACATTGGATTTCCGGGCAGTCCCAGATGAGGTAGAAGTGCCCTCAGTTCTTTAGTACCAGGAAGCTCTATATGGGAGTCTCATTTCTAAGCCTCATGCCCTTGAAAAGCAAGAGTTTCATTATCGGGCTGTGTGATTTGTGGAAGAGAAGAAAGTCTTGATTGTCGACGTGAAGGAGGTAGTTGTGGTGGCCGCCATTTTTCTCTTTGTGTTTGAATAGGGTGACACACAGGAAAGTAGCCTTAGTGTCTCCTTCCTTTCTTTTAAAGTTTATTCATCTCTTTCATGAGCAAGAGAGGCAGAGAGAGACAGAGAGCGCGTCTAGCAGGCTCTCAATGCCAGATCCGCTGCCAGCCCTCGCTGGCCCTGGGTCATGAGCAAGGTTTACTCAGGGAGGCCTCCGGATTCACACCCAGAACCTTCCCAGGTGGGCCAGCTTTGCAGTGCTTGTGCACCACTGTGTCACTGTTAGGTCTCTGGAGTGTTCTGTTGTTCTATTTAAGTGTATTTATTTAGTCTTTCTATGACTGAAAGAGACAGAAAGAGAGAGAGAGGGAGAGAGAGCATCTCTAACAGAGTCTTGACTCAGTGGTTCCACCCCAACTTTCAGCTGGCCCCCATACCATGGGCAAGCGAGTGCCCTGAGTACACAGGGAGGTCCTCAGACTTGAACTTGGAACCTTCCCCTGTGGGATTGCCTCACAGAGTCACGTTTACCACACTGCACCACTGTCTGCCCCTCTCCTCCCAGAGTTTGTTAATGTACTTTTTAACATATTAGCTTCCAGTAATGTTTAAAAATCTCTTTTTCTTTCAGGAACATTGAAAAAGACCTATTTTAAATCAAATGGGAGTGAACCCTTGGTCACCAACGGGAGAGTCCAACTGCCTGATGTTCTTACAAATACAGTTTACAATGCGAGCCCTGTGGTGCCGACCGCACATCCCAGCCAGCACGTTCCTGCGTGGACAGCGGGTGCTTCTCCCCCGGGGAACCACAGTCACAGGAATACAAGTAAGTCTGAAGGTGCTCGGTGCGAGTGCCCTATCATGTCTGTGGAACCCACAGGCAGGTTTTTAAGTGTGGGGGTCAGAGTAATTGACGGCCTCTTACTGCTCACACAGGCAGAGCTCCGCTCGCCTGTCTACCAAGCCGAGGACCTACACCAGCAATCTCCAGCCTTTTTGGCTTCGGGGATGGGTTTCATGGGGAAGTGGAGGATGGCTCAAGTACATTACACTCATTGTGCACTTTACTTCTGTTACGATTACATTGTAATATAGAGGGGCCAGTGGAAGAAGAGATTGTGGCAGTGATTTCTCACTTTCCTTCTCACTGTCTCTGTCTCTTTCTCTTGGGCAAGTGCACATGCCCTAAGGCAAAAACATTTACAAAAAAAGAAAAAAAAAAACAACAAAATATTCTAATATATAAAGAAATAATTATGCAGCTCATCAGAATACAGTATTTGCCGCTGTTCCCCAGTGTTAGCATCACTGTCTCACTTCCACCTCAGACCATCAGGTATTAGAACCTAGATCCCTTGCATCTGCAGTCTACAGTAGGGTTTGTGGTCCTATGAGAGTCTAGTGCCCATGCTGATCTGACAGGAGGCGGAGCTCAGGAGGTCATGCCTGCAGTGGGCAGTGGACAGGGGGTGGAGCTCAGGAGGTCATGCCCGCAGTGGGCAGTGGATGTGGGGTGGAGCTCAGGAGTTAATGCCCACTGTGGGCAGTGGACAGGGGGCAGAGCTCAGGAGGTCATGCCCGCAGTGGGCAGTGGACAGGGGGTGGAGCTTAGGAGGTCATGCCCGCAGTGGGCAGTGGACAGGGTGTGGAGCTCAGGAGGTCATGCCCGCAGTGGGCAGTGGACGGGGGGGGTGGAGCTCAGGAGTTAATGCCCACTGTGGGCAGTGGACAGGGGGTGGAGCTCAGGAGTTAATGCCCACTGTGGGCAGTGGACAGGGGCAGAGCTCAGGAGGTCATGCCCACAGTGGGCAGTGGACAGGGGCAGGGCTCAGGAGGTCATGCCAGCAGTGGGCAGTGGACAGGGGGCGGAGCTCAGGAGGTCACACACGCAGTGGGCAGTGGATGGGGGCAGAGCTCAGGAGGTCATGCCAGCAGTGGGCACTGGGCAGGGGGAAGAGCTCAAGAGGTCATGCCCGCAGTGGGCAGTGGACAGGGGGCGGAGCTCAGGAGGTCATGCCAGCAGTGGGCACTGGGCAGGGGGAAGAACTCAAGAGGTCATGCCCACAGTGGGCAGTGGACAGGGGGCGGAGGTCAGGAGGTCATGCCAGCAGTGGGCACTGGGCAATGGACAGAGGGCAGACCTCAGGAGTTAATGCCCACCATGGGCAGTGGACAGGGGGCGGAGCTCAGGAGGTCATGCCAACAGTGGGCACTGGCCATGATGCAGGTGAAGTTTTGCTGTTCACCTGCTCCTCACCCACTGCTGTGCAGCCCAGTGCCAGCCTGTGGCCTGGGAGCCGAAGACCCCACTGAAAGACAAACTGCTGCAGCTCCTAGGAGCAGAAAGGGGCTGAGTACGGAACAAAACAATGTCAGTACCATTCGACGCTCCCAGGTATCTGCAGCGAGGGTGAGTGTCCTACGACAACACCTTGAAAAGACAAGTGAGCTGCTCACGCTGTGCTGCAGTCTGGATTCCGGGACAGGGCACCTACACGCGGTTGTGCTTCTGTCCTGAGTTTTAGGTCCCTTTTTTTGAGATGGTTAAGTCAGTATTTTGTTGTCAGCCCCTTGTGGAGGGACCCTATTCCAGCAATGGGATGCCAAGTGACTTTGTGGGAGCTGCCTCCCCCTTTGTTTAGGAGCGTCCTCGTGTTCTGTCTATCCTGCTTCCCTCTTCTCCCTCTTTCATTGGCCGAGAGCTTTGCTGTACGTGTTGGCGACTGCCAAGTAATCTCTCCTCAAGAAAAAGGGCGTGGATGAAACTCTTCTGTGTGAGGACGAAGGGAGGGGCGTGTTAGTTATTCCAGAAAGATATCGGAAAGAAAAAAGACAATGTGGACCCGAAGCCAGTGGGACGGGGCGGGTGGCATGTACGGGAACGTGGCTCTGTCCCACTATAGTCCTCAGAGCTAAACTTCCAGAAGGCTGGCTGGGAGTGGGTTTGTGCGGAAAAGGCCAAGGAACGTCAGCACCCATCCAGCTGATAACCCGATCAGAGCATCATTTCTGTAGGAACCTCCCCTGCACTTGCGTTGCTTCCTATTTTCTGCTTCCTGAAACAAGGTAATGTGATCGAAAATGCTAGAAAGCCCCTCCGCCACGATCACGTTCTTGTTCTTTCCTCTCTTTCATGAAACCCTCCTCAGGAATATCACGTCGTCGGTCTGAGATGAGTATTTATTTTTGCATGGGCTGGGAAGGGGAAGACCAAGTTGACTTTTAGCTATCCCAGGATATGTCTGCCAGTGTTTAAGGAAAAACAGGGTTATTCTGTTTTTCCAGTCCAAAAGAGACAGACTGTTTGGATTTCACAGTTTCACAAAACACCCTCTGATAGTAACTGCTTCTCATGCCTGATGTTCTTCAGTGGGTCACAGATTTGTGTTCATTATGACAGAAACATTGCAAACCAGAATTAGGCCGAGATCAATTTATTTTCCTCCTGTGTTTAATTTTGATGTTTTAGATTTTGGTCATGTGTTAAGCAATTTATAATTCTTAAGGACAGTGGTTTCCATAAGAAGAGCAGAACTACTTTAAAGAAAACCTCAGTGCAATGAATGTGGTTGCAATGAAAGGATGGTTATTTTCTTCTACTAAACAAAGTTGTCTGTATTTTGAATGTTCTATCGGATTCAAATGGGGGGACCAGCAGATGGCGTAATGGTTGCTGGACTCCCATGGAGTCAACTCCCATGGAGTCAAGTCCCAGACCCAATGACTAAAAACTCATGCTGGGTGCGTGTGTGTGTATGCTCAAGATCCTGAGAGGAGAATGGAAGAGAAGTGACTGTGGCATGGCCATCCCTCTGGGGAGTAACTTCTTGTGTTCTGTCTCTGTTTCTCCAGTGAGCACACGTGCCCTATAGCAAAAATCTCTCTCTAGAAAAAAAGAAGATTCAAATAGGGTCAACAAACACGTACCCTGGGAGTCAAGACACTTGGCAGTTGTCTGGTGTGGAGGTCTGAGCAAAGTCCATTTGACTCACTTTTCTTTCTATGACTGGAACATTGCCTGAAAATCTGGATGTATTTGACACACAGAGGAAGTCCAAGTGAAATTAGAATGATTACTTGGAGAAAGGCTGAAACTTTGAATAGGGGTCGTGCTATGTTGTGATACTGGACAGTAAGCATTGAACTGTATTGTCTGACAAGTAGACTTCCAGTATACCATCTACCATAAGTACTGTAAGGAATGGGCCAACCACGCGAGAAAATAGAAATGTAGAACCTTTATTGGTAGTGTTCCCGGGTGAGGTTCACTGGTCCGACAGAAAGGGAGAGGAAGGGAAGGAGATGGGCCAGAGAAATTGTGCACTGGAGCAGGGTTTAGCAATTTTTATAAGGGTATAGGGAGAGGGAGTGTCTTAGGGATAGGAATAGTCCATGTATGATAAAGGTTTAGAGGAAGAACAGACTAGTGCTCCACGTAAGGTCTGGTGCCGTGTGCAGAGTAGAGCCCCGTGTGCAGAGTAGAGCCCCGTGTGCAGAGTAGAGTGCCATGTGCAGAGCAGAGTGCCGTGTGCTACATCCAGGTTAGATCTGAGTGCAGTGCAGGTCTGATGCCAGACTAGATCCGGGTTGCATCAGCCAACTGTGGCGTGGCGTCCACCCCCCACATCCAAGCTGCCCAGGCCTCTGGCCTAACAACTACAATTAGTTATTGCAAGGGATTTAATCATTTTTACACAGTGCAGTAACAGTGCCTGTTTTGATAGTTCTCAAAACATATTTGAATATTTTCTCAGTGATCCTTGTAATTGAGCTATGAGGGAAGCACTACCTTATGTCATTTTTCAAGGTATGAAACTGAGGCTTGGAAAAGGTGAGTGACAGAGCCAATATCGCTTACCTAGTAATTAACAGACATGGGATTGGAATTCAAATCCTAGAATTCAAAGACCAATACTCTTTCCAGAATATCATACTTCCCCACTTAATTTTATCACTTTCTTTGTAGTAGCAGAATTTCTTTAAACAGGTTTTAAGCTTCAGGAGAGTCAAAAGAGTAATGTATGTTTTGTTTTGTTTGTTTTTAAATTTTTACTTTGTAGCTAGTGCTCAATAAAATATTTGTTGAATGGGGGCTAGGAGGTGGTGTAGTGGTTAAGGTCAGCCAGCTGGGCTGACTGCGGTTAGAGTCCTGGACCTGGTGGTTTGAAACTCACGCTGGGTGAGTGTACGTGTGTGCCCAAAATCCTGAGAGGAGAATGGAGGGAAAGGGATTGCAGACTGGCCATCCCCCTGGGGGTGAATTCCCACTTTTTGTCTCTATTTCTCTCTCCCTCTGGCGAAAACATGCACCCTATAGCAAAAATCTCTCCTCAAAAAAAAAAAAAAAAATTGTTGACTGACTAAATGAATAAACTACAGTCATTGCATATTTTTATATATGATTTATCACTTTTGTTCATGGTGAGTGATCACACTTCTGTCACTTGATATTTAACTAGTTTGACTTAAGGTATCACTTAAGGTATCTTGTTTTTGTGTTGATACCTAGCAGAGACTTTGCCTTTATTGCCCTTCTTTTCTTCTCCTCCTCCTCCTCCTCCTCCTCCTCCTCCTTCTTCTCTGATATATGTAAAAGCTGCTTAAGTGCCCTCAGTTCGAAGTGCAGTGGCTGGACAGTCCATCCTACCTTGATATCTTGCATAGGAAACATAGGGGAGAACTCCTGGCAAAAGGTACCAGGAATAGTCTTTCCCTGAGATGTTTCCTCGTGTGTGTGTGTGTGTGTGTGTGTGTGTGTGTGGTTGTTTTATGGCACCTACGGAGGGAATGCTGCAGTTTGTAAAAATTACTTCCCCGTAGCCAGAATTACTCCCTGCCCCATTACACTGTGGGCTTTCTAAGTGTGAAATAGGCTTCATGTGACATCAGTTACCTTTGTCATTTCATCAGTTGAATTTCAAAAACCAACTGTAATGTGGGAAAGGAAAAGGCCCTCCATTAACTTTCGTGCTGTTTCAGCAACAGGTTTCTCTAGGTGACAATCTATAGCTGGCCTTTTATTTTCACTCTATTCTCCTTATATATTTTATAATTATTTAAACAGATGTTGAACTTTAAGAAAAGGAAAAAAACTCCTTGGTCAGCAAAGAGCTTTGGATTAAAGATAACATGGCACACAAGAAAAGAACCTTGCAACTCTGATCAAGAACCAAGAGGCGAGAGAGTGGACTGATGTGCTGGAAGCGTTGTGTTCCATTCTCTTATCACATCTTCGATAACCAGCTCCTACATCTTTTATTTCAGATGAGCATGTATAATCTCTCTCATTCACTTTTCAAAAGTAACTGCTTTTCTGAGATATAAAAATGTACCCTTGGGGCCGGCAAATGGCAGTGTGCTTAAGGACACTAGACTCCCACATGGTCAACTGCAATTCCAGTCCTGGAACTGGTGGCTTGCTTTCTCATTCACTCTCTCTCTCTCTCTCTCTGTCCCTCTCTGGTCAAATTAAATTAAATAAATAAAGAAAGAAAGAAAGGAAGGAAGGAAGGAAGGAAGGAAGAAAGAAAGAAAGAAAGAAAGAAAGAAAGAAAGAAAGAAAGAAAGTTAAATAAAATAATTCTTTTTTTTTTTTTTTAAGGAAAAAGAAATCCTATTACTTAAAAAGAAATTACCCTTTTGGGTCCAGCAGGTATTGTGGTGTTTAGGCACTAGATTCCCATATGGCCAACTGTGGTTCGAGAGACCAGGCAGCTTGCAAATCACAATAAATAAATAAAGTTTAGAAAATAATTTACCCTTTTGGGACCAGCAGATGGCATAGTGTTTATATCACTAGACTCACATGGTCCGAGTCCTGGACCCAGTGGCTTCAAACTCATGCTGGGAGCGTGTGCATGTATGCCTAAAATTCCAAGACAAGAATGGAGGAGAAGGGATTGTGGTGTGCCTATTTCCCTGTAGGGTGATTTCTCGCTTTCTGTCTCTCTGTCTCTCCAGCAAGCACACATGCCCTATAGCAAAAAATCTCTCCAAAAAATTACCCTTCTAATGGGTAAAATTAATCAGTTTCTTAATATATGAGGGAATTCCAAAAACTTCATGGAATGTGGAATTAAAGTACAAATTTATTTTGGTGCAAAAAAATTTTTGAAATCATGAATTGAGGATATAAAATGTCTTTTTTTGTCTCTTCTAAACTTTTTGGATTTATGGTCTATTTTGTCTGCTATTAGGCACCTTTCCTGCTTTCTTTTGGTTACTGTTTGCAGAGTCTCTTTTAAAATTCTTTAACTTTCAATCTATGTGTATCTTTGGATCGAAAGTGATCTTTGGATCGAAAGTGACTGTCTTGTAGGTAGCATATGTAGTCAGTCCCCCTTATGTGTGACTCCCCACTCCCCGCCTGTGTATTCAACCAACGATGGATTGAAAAAATTAGAGAAAAAAATAGCCCAAATAACAATACATTCAACAATAAATGATACAAATGAAAAAATACAATACAACAACTATTTATGTAGCATTTACATTGTATTAGGTATCATAAGTAATCTCAGGGTGGTTTAAAGTATAATGAAGGATGTGCATAAGTTATTTGCAAATACTGCACTGTCTTATACAAGGAACTCGAGCATCTTTGAATCTGGTATTCCTAAGGGGACCTGGAACCAGTCTCTCATGGATACCAAGGGAAGAGTAGAATTGGATCACATTTTTTATTTGTTCTGCCAATCTCTTGATGGGGTTGTAGAGTTTAATTCATTTATAGTTAAATTTTTGAAAAGTAGGAACTTCTGTCCTTTTGCTATTTGTTTTCTCTAGGCCTTATAGCTTGTTTTGTCTCTCATTTTCTACGTAATTATCTTATTTTTTAGTTAATTTTTTGTAGTGAAACAGTTAAATTCCTTTCTCATTTTCTAAAGTGTATTTACTTTTGCTATTTTCCTTGTGGTTACTATGAGAATTCATTTAATATCCTAAAGTTATACCACTCCAACTTGATTTATTCCAGTTTAATGTCAATCGCATATACAACCTGCACCTTTAACTCATCTCTCCCACCCCTTTTGGTGAGACAGATAAAACCTAATCATTCCTTGAAAGGCATTTGCCTCTTAAATTGTATAGAAAATAAAATGTGAAGTCACAAACAAAAGTTATATTAGGCTGTTGGAAAAGTCATGACATATTTTTTCAATGCAGAAGTGCATCAATAGTTTTCCAACAATCCAATAACAACACTAGCTTTTAAACTAATAATTATTTTTAAAGGCATTGTTCCCTTAAATCATACAGAAACAAAAAGTGCAGTTATAAACCATTGTTACAATAATATAGCTTTTACAACTGCCTTGTATTTATTTTTATTAAGGTCTTTATTTCTTCATATGGCTTCTAGGTACTGTCTAAAATAATTTTATTTCAATCCATAGGACTCCCTTGAACATTCTTGCATGTTAAGTCTAGTGTACCAAACTTCTTCAGTTTTTGTTTTTAAGTTTTCCTCCTTTTAAAGGACAGCTTTGTTGCATGTAAGTTGCTTGGTTAACAGTGTTTTTTATTTATTTATTTTTTTGTTCTTGTTGTTGTTTTTTTTCTCTTTAAGTCCTTTGAAGATATCAGCCCATTGCTTTCTGGCCTCTAGTTTCTGGTAGGAAATCTGCAGATAATCTTATTGATAATCCCATGTATGTGATAAATTGCTTTTCTCATACTGCTTTCGAGATTCTCTATTTTGGTCTTTTGGAAGTTTGCTTATAATGTGGCTCAATGTGTGTCTATTTAAATTCATCTTACTTGTAGTTTGTTAGATGTTTATATTCAGGTCTTTCATCAAATCTGAAAGTTTTCAGCCATTATTTCTTCAAATATTTTTCATGCTCCTTTCTTTCTCTATTCTTATTCTGAACTCCCAAAATGCATATATTGGTTTATTTGATGGTGTACCGAAGTCATTCAGGCTTTGTTCACCTTTCTTCAATCATTTTTGTTTTCTGTTTCCCAAACTTGATAATTTCCATTGCCTTATCTTTTCTTTTAAATTTTTTGCTACAGGGTGTGTATGCTTGGCAGAGAGAGACAGAGACAGAGAGAAAGTGAGAAATCACCCTGCAGGGGATGGCCACACCACAATTCTTTCTCCACCATTCTCCTCTCAGGATCTTGGGCATGCACACAAGCAGTTTATTTTTTCTGGCCATTAGGTCTGTGACTCAAACTGTGGTGTAGGCCATGTGGGATCCAACACCTTAACCACCATGACCCCTGCTGGCCCTTCACTGTCCTATCTTCATTGTTCATTGATTCTCATTTTTTTGCTAAATCTATCCTTGAATTCCCTCAAGTAAAACTGTCATTTTAGTTATCATATTTCTTTTGGGTTTCTTTTTAGGTTTTCTATCTCCTGATTAATATTATCATTTTGTTGATACAGAATTTTATTTTCTTTCTCCATTATCTTCTTTTAGTTTTTTGAGCATCTTTGAGGCAGTTATTTTAAAGTTTTTGTTAAGTAGATCTTCCGTTAGGTCATTTTCAAGGACAGTTTCTGGCAATTTGCTTTTCTTTGAATGGCTGTATTTTTCTCTTTCTTTGTATGCCTTGTGATTTTTTGTCAATGACTGAGCATTTGAATGTAATAAGGTGGCAATTCTGAAACTGAGAGTCTCCCTTCCCCAGGATTTGCTGTTTTGTTATAGTTTTTGTTTATTTATGTGTTTATTGTAACTTTCCCCTGGCATGTACAACTACTTTCTAATGTTCCCCACTTATACAATTATTTTTAAATGTCCTAGATGTTAATTTCTGGCTCCCCAGGGGGAAAAAAGACAAAAATGAAAGGGGGGGGGAATGCTATCATTTTAAGCCTTGGAGGGTCACGTAAACTGGAGGCAGAGGGAATTGTCACAGTGGGGAGGGGAAACAACGGGGATCACTCTCCTCTTTCCCTGAATCTTGGATCAAAGTGCAGACCCCAGATATTTGCAAGATTTGGTCCCTTTTGACCCACTGACTTCTGTAAGCTGCGTGCAGGCTGATCTAGGAACACCTGCACAACTGCCTGCCATGGGGCCGGGGGAGGGATCGGTACCGGCCACTGGGCTAAGAGCAGAAACTGGCCGGAATTAGCCACACTTTACCCTCCCAGCCTTCCTTGCACGTCTGCCAGTGCAGTTGTCCAGGTTGGGAGTCAGATCACTGGTGCTTCCCTCTGTCAGGACCTCAGAATCCTTTCTGGTGAAAAATTAATTTTAACAATTGTACCCCAGTGTTCTCACTGCTTTTCTGGAGAAGTGGATTTTTGGGAAGATTTTACTTTGCCATTCTGGAAGTATTTCCCACCCAGGAATCATTTTTACCTTTCTTACCTACTCATCTCGTTTCCTCTTCATTTCCTCCAATATGGGAAGTTTCTTTTTCTTTTTTTTTTCCCCAATGCATCAATGTGGTAATACTATATTATTTTTTTTCATTGAAGCCTTTCTTTCCTTTTTGCATAAACCTCTTCATTTTTCCTCCAGTTTTTCCATATCACCCTATCTCTGCCTTCAATTAACTCATGTTAATTAACAATCTAACATGTATCATTTTATATTGGGTCATTTGAAAAGTCATGACATATTTTCTAGTTTCTCTATGCAAAAATGCGTCATGACTGTTCTGATGACCCAATACTTTTCTCCATCCTCATATAATCTTAGTGTCGACGGAAAAAATAACCAACTGTAAAATTAATAATTAATAATTAATGCGATTTATTTCCAAGGCAAATGTGAGTGACCTAGGCCTGGAGAAGAGACATACATGCCTTTCTCCAGGTGATCATGTACAGAGGCTCCTTTTATTTGTTTTTGAGATTGACAGACAACATTTAGTGAAGAGATTTTCCATTGCCCTTGCCCCAAAAGGTAGGACATGTAGAAGCGGGGGCTTGTAGGTTATAGGTGGGTTCCACAATTCTTTGGTGGTGACTGAAAGGGAAGATCTGTGTCTTGGGAAGAGATTAGTTAAAGAAAGGCTTAATCTGCATCTCAAGGAAAAGGGAAGTTCTGTGTCTTGGGAAGAGATAAGCAAAAGAATATACTGTAATCGTTGAAATATACACCTCAAAGATACTATGCCAGGGACAGGAGGTAGGAAGAATCCTGTTAATAGAAAATAAATGGTCTGCACTTATGGGAAGATGGGGCCGTGGTGGAGAGAGAGTGAGAAAGCTTGGGGGGGTGATGGCCACGCCACAACCCCGTGTCCTCCAGTCCCCTCCCTCCTAGGGAGAACAAGTGGTCTGCATGTTCTCCAAGTCACTAGGTCCTTGCCGTGAACTGCATGGTCAGCTGTGTGGGATTCGGTCACCTTAACCACTACACCACCTGGCTGGCCCTGGAAAAGCATCGCAGAGCAAGTTCCACCATGGAACTTGGGGGCCTACGTGAGTTTCTATTTTTGGTTATTTTGCTGTTAAGCCAATACTGCTTAGACATTTGCTGATTATTAAGAAAGGAGCAGAGCAGATTTTATTAATTGTCTTCTCAGTTGGAGAACGGGTGGATCCCTGTACAGAGGGGCCTTGGTAGTCATTGCACAGAGGAGGGTGTTGGAGTCACTCCACCGTGATACGGGGCAGTACAGAACTTGTGCTGCCCTGGCTCCAGGTTCAGGGGGTTTAGCAGATCAATGTTAATATTAATTCATTAACACAGTTAATTAATTTGTATTCACTTTGTATTTTTGTTTCTATTTACCTTATGCAACTGAGTTTTATAGTTGTATAGACCTGCAGACATAGAACGGTTAATATCATATTTTACGTACGCATGTAAAACGTCCTTTTAAAAAACCTGTACAAGGGGCCGGCCCACAGGGGGTTTAGAGGTTAATTAAGGTGCTAGACTCCCATGGTTCAATCATGGTTCAAATCTCAGACCTGGTGGCTTGAATATCATGCTGGGCATGTGTGATGTGTGCTCAAAATCCCAAGAGGAGAAGGAATTGTGGCGTGGGCCGCCCCGCTGGGTGATTTCCGACTTTCCCTCTCTGTGTCTGTCTGTCTCTCTCTAGTGAGCACACATGCCTTATGACAAAAACAAACAAACTAAAAGCCTGTCCAGTTCTTCAGTTTAAGAAATATTGCATTAGGGGCCCTGAGTGCTAGCTGTTAGTGTCATCCTCTCAGAAAAAACCGCCATGCTCTCTGGCAGAGCCTCTTAGTTTTTTTGTCCCAAAGACTTTTCGGCAATCTGGCAAAGTAAGTAGGTACCATCTGAGAATAATGTTTTGGTGCTGGAAATAAATTACATAGAATTAAAAGGAAGGCAATTATATTAAATATGGGTATCAAAATATCAAAAATTTAAATTCATGGAATAGCAGAATGTGCACTTATTTGTTAACACGGTAGATAATGATACCTAGCAGTAGATCAAAAACCATAATTTTATAAAAGGCAGGAGCATGAATGATATTTTGAAATGTTTGCAACAACTCCATTGATAAGCAAATATCGGTGATATTGAATTTTTCTCACCTTAGCTGCCTACATTGATAATTTAATTATATTAAGAGTACATTTCTGTTGGAGGGCAGTGGAAGTAGACATATGAGCTCATAGACAGCCTAAGTCTATGTATGGGTCGTCGGGGTCTTTGGATTCAGATTTAGCACACTTGCTATACAGGAAAAGAATCTTTTTTTTTGGTACCTAGGAGAGTCTGAGGCCTGCTTTATCTACAGAAGTTTCTGTAGCCATGAACTCTGGACTACTGGACACCAGAGTTAGACCCCATGTTCAAGTCCAGTTGACTGTCTTCTCCATGTATTAAATCATGTTCATCAGGCTTAAAAGACAGTAATAAGATTTAGGCATGGGCTTCTGGCTAGCATCAACATCTCAGCAAGAACAACTGAAGCATTTCAACAGTTGTTACATGCTGGTCTGGTTGGCATCCTGGTAAAGACCTGCACAACTCTTGAGAAAGGAAACAAAGTCTGAATGGACTCTCTCTCTCACTCTCCTCTCTGCGCTCCTTCCTCCTTAGCCCACCTTTAGATGACTCCTGGTCTGGGATGTGTTGGTTCCTTCCAGAGAGCGCAAACACGGTCTCTGCAGAGGAGGCTTTTCAAAGGCGTCCTGGAACAGTGCCTGCTCACTCTCCTTTGGCTACAGTCCAGCCCTCCTTTCTTAGAATCCCTGAACAAGACTTGGTGACCTTCTCTCCTACATAAATCTGCAGCATCTCCCAGGTGACTGTGCTGCCAAAGGTCTCCTGTCCCTGATACAGTGGTACAGCGGACCGGAGGCCGACAGCCGTGCAGAGGGCTTCCAGCTCATGCTGTTCCTCTCCTGATTGCTTATCAGTTTCCTCCTCGGAAAGAACAGCCAGACTCCCTCGATCCACACAGAGAAAAACCAAAGCAAACAAGGGCAGGCTGATAACACCTCTGCAAAAACAATCTGTTAATTAATCTCAAGAACGAAAAGGATCTTTGACTAGTCAAAGGCTTAAAAGCAAAAGCGAAAAACTGCACAGTGTACTTGACTCTCGCTCTGAGAGGAAATGGGCACCGTGTGGACCATGGCCTGGGTGGTTCAGTTTGCTGACTGTGACACATTTGGGGTCTTCGTACGATTTTATGTCGAGAGCACAACCCTTCCTTGGGAACCCGTTTGCTGTTACTTGTGCCTTTGGAGACTATGTCATTTTGCTTATTTGTAGTCAAAATGAGTATGGCAATGGGTTTTCCAAACCAGAAGCTTCACATCTGTTGACGTTTGATGCAAACCATGCCTCGTGTTTTAGTGTCAACATGTTTTATCCTACTTTGTCGCTCTGCACCATTAACCTAATACTCGAATATGTGGTGTTTCAGTTGCTGAGACTTATAGTACTTGCTTATAATTATATTAAGCTGTGTCCTCCCATCTGATGCCTGTGTGCTCCTCCAAGTTTCGCTAGAGGTCTCAATTGAAGAGAGTCTTGATTAATAATCTGTCCAGCCCGTTTATTCTTCAGTAGCTATTATAATTATTGGTGCCAAGCTCTGGAGTTTGTCTATGGGAACTTTCAGTGAGTAAGATAGAAGTCCTTTCCCCAATAGTCAATTATCTAGTAACTTCCTTGGGACATGAATGTATTATTTATAACCTGAGAAATAGAGTGAGAAATTCTGGAAGAAAACTTTGTGAAAATGAGAAAACATGATTCATTTCTATTCTTTGTAACTTTAAAAAGACAATATTGGTAATTCGTACCACTGTAATTCTATAATGAATACAACATTCTAAAAATTATTGTTTTATTTATAATTGCAATAATAAATTACAGTTTAAAGATATATCCTGGTACTTTCATTTTTATTAAGATTAAACTATGTTATGGCTTAAATAATGATTTGTTCCCTAAAGGTTTGAGGTTTGGAATCTGGTCCCCAGTGTAATGGCATCAAGAGGTGATGATACCTTTAAGAGATGAGTCCTATGGGGCCAGCAGATAGTGTAATGGTTATGTTGCTGGACTCTCATGTAGTCAACTGCAGTTCAAGTTCTGGATCCAGCAGCTTAAAACTCACATTGGCGGCATGTGTGTGCATGCCCAAAATCCCTAGAGGAGAATGGAGGCGAAGAGTTTGTGGTGTGGCCACCCTCCCATGGGGTGATTTTCTCACTTTATGTCTTTCTGGCGAGTGTACAAACCCTATAGAAAAAAATCTCTCTAGAAAAAAAAAAAAAGAAGTGAGGCCTAGAGTGCGGTGCTTGGACTATGAGGCATCACAAATGGGTTAATGGTGCCTCAGAGTCTTAACTCTAGTGACAAGGAGTTGTTATAAAAGGGAGATGCCTGTCTCCAGGTCTCTCTCTCTCTCTGTGCACGCACCTATTGACCCTCCTGCTCCTGTTCACCATGTTGTGACTTAGCACCAAAGGCTGGCCAGGCGCTTGCCCCAAGCTCGTAGACTTCTTGGCCACTGGCCTTGTGAGTCAAATAAATCTCTATTCTTTATAAATCACCCAGTCTCAAGTATTTCTATTAGCAATACACTAACAAACTAAGACAAGTTGTCTTGTTCTTAAATTTAAAAAAAAAAAAAAAAGCAATTTCTTGGGTCAGTTGAACAGAGTCCTTAGTTTTCAATTTTACCTAATGAATATGGGAAGAACAACCTTGCTGTCTTGGCATTAAAAGGATTTTTACCAGAACAGGAAATGGGAGATCTAGAATTTTGCAATTTCTTTCTTGAAATTATCTTTCATTTCTTCCATTGTTGGTTAAGCCATCAAGCTCAGAGAGTTTGTTTGTACATCTATAGATGTACATCAGACAAAGGCAGGCTGTAATATACATTTCTGGAGGCTGATTTATGGTCACACGATGGCTATGAAGCACCAAAACTTAGTCACTGACACTGTGATAGGTGTCTTTTAAAGTTAATGAGAAATTTTAAAAGCAAATAATATGAGAGGATCACCATGAGAAAGGCGAAGTGTTTGCTTGTTCTACAGCTGGAGGACTGGCCACGTGGCCTGTTGACAATAAGTTCTGTCAACTGCCAAGTAGAGCTGCCCCCACAGGTGGCAGCAAGGTCTCTTGTAGGCAGTCCTAGCTCTCTAGTCCTGTCAACAGCTGTCACTTCTAAAGGTCTTCCTGGAACCATGTGGTTCTATGTGATTCCGTCTGCTGATTCTGCTCATCTTCACCACAACCCAACGAAGTAGCTTCTGTTATTTGCCTTGTTTTATTGATGAGGAAATAGCATAGAGAAGTTAAATAATTGGCTCAAGATTGCTCAGCTAGTGGGTGTTGGAGCCCAATCAGTCCAGCTCCTGTCCCCGTGCTCCGTTTTTCATGAAGAACACAACAGAACAGTGTGAACAGTCAGAGCAAGACGCACAGCACAGCTCAGTGCTTGGCCCTGGAGCTGAACTCCATCCGGTTATCCACAAAGGCTACTTCCGGGGCAATCGTGTAGTCCAGGGGTCAGTCTAGAGTCCATTAGTGTGGGAGAAAATGAATGATATGCACAACGGAGGTTATTTTAGTGCTATTTGCCTCAAGTTTGGATTTCTTGGTATGGTGTATGCCAACCTTTTGGGAAAAGATTAGGTTAATTTAAAGATAGAAACTCACATCTTCCATGCCCTAATAATTTTTTTTTTTATCATTGTCAAAAGCACACAACCTGAAGCCCTACATTTTGGAGTGCGTATTACTGTATTGCTCATTACATGCATCTTATGGCCCAGGAGGTCTCTAGAACTTTGTCATTTTGTGAGACACAGTGATACCCAGTGATTACCGGCTCCCATTGCCACCTCTGCCTGGCCTCGGCATCCTTGACATCTGCTTTCGTGAGTTTGGCCGCTTTTGATTCCTCAGGTAAGGGAAATCGTGCGGCGTTTGTCCTTTGGTGACTGGCTCCTTTCACTTAGCGCAGTGTCCCCACGGCTCCCCGACACCGTAGCACGACAGGATCTCCTGCTCTTAGGGCTGGTGCTGCTTTATGGAAAGAGCCATGGTGAGACAGTGGGACAGGGTGTTTGCAGGCTGGCCAGTGAGGAGCACCCAGGAGCTGCTAGCAGTGGGCTGGAAGGTTCTACTCGTCCCTTCTCCATTAGTTTTGGCCAGGCACTATTTCCTGCCTGTGCTACCTCCTCACCCCCTCGCCAAACACATACCCAGACTTGTGACAGGGCAGCTGCTGAATTCATTAATTTATTTTTTTAATTTTTTGAATAATTATTTATTTAAACTTATTTATCATTACTATTGTTTTTAAATTTGCTACAAGGCATGTGCATTCACCAGAGAGAGACAGAGAGAGAGAAAGGGAAATTGAGAAAACAAGCCGCCAGGTCCAGGACTCGAACCATTGTCAGCCATGTGGGAGTCTAGCTCCTAAACCACTGTTTCACCTGCTGACTCCTACTCATTTATTATTATTTTTTTTTAAATTTTAAGAGAGATTTTTGCCTTTTTTTTTTGAGAGCGATTTTTGCTATAAGCCACATGCACTCAGAGAGAGACAGAAAGTGAGAAGTCGCCCCTGGGGGATGGCCATGCTGCAATCATTTCTTCTTTCTTCTCCTCCCAGGATTTTGGGCATGTGTGCACACACTGCTGGGTCCAAGACTGAGAATGCGGTCAACTATGTGGGAATCTAGCAACACAGCCATTATGCCATCTGCTGGTTTCCCTATTTGTTTATTTTAAAAGACCTTTAAAAAATCACACTTTTGTTGTGTGGAGAACTAGTATACATGCCTATTATTTAATTTAAGCAATATAGTAAAGTGGGAGCATGAAACAAGCAAAAAAAACCATGCCAGGGGACCAGCAGTTAGCGTAATGGCTATGTCGCTGGACTCCCACGTAGTCGACCACGGTTCGAGTCCTGGACCCAGTGGCTTAAACTCACGCCGGGCGCGTGTGCGTGTGTGCCCAAGATCCCGAGAGGAGAATGGAGGAGAAGGGATTGTGGCGTGGCCATCCCCCCTGGGGGGTGATTTCCTGCTTTCTGTCTCTATGTCTCTCTCTGTCTGTCTGGCGAGCGCACGCGCCCTATAGCAAAAACCTCTCCAAAAAAAGGAAAAAAAAAAAAAAAGAAAGAGAAAAACAAAAAACCATGCCAAATTTTACTACCCGAAAAAAAAAAAAAAAAAAAAAAAAAAAAAAAAAAAAAAAAAAAAAAAACTTTAAGTGACACCTGCTTCCAGGTAGCTCTCAAAGTACTGGGTCATTGGAAAAGTCACGATGCATTTTTGCTTAGAAAATACTCATGACTTTCCAACGACCCAATGTATATTAACATAGAAGGATAGATCCTTGATTAAAAAATTTTTTTTAAATGACATTTTCCTTTTTCTTTAATAAAACTACTAAATGTAATCATTGACTTGAACTGAGAAGGGAGACTGGTGGAATTGAAGGCCGAACCGCTCATTATTTATCTCGGGAGAGCAGTTGCGAACACTTGCTGTTGAGTGGCCTTCCCGTGCCTGCTCGTTACTGAGCACCCCTCCCCTCTTCCAACAGGGCCCCGGTTTCTCCTGGGAGAATTGCCTTTGCTCCGTGGTCTTCCGTCTAACTTGAAGAGTAAATGCAATAAACTTTAGTGTATGATTTAATGATGAAGCTGAAGAAAGTCTGCATTTCCCTCACACTGCCGCCGTACAGCCAGTGGCAGCCAGCTGAGCCCAGTGCCCTTTCACATAACGTCCCATATTAGACGGGTCACACCAACCCCTCTGGCAAGATTAGAAACTGGAAGCATTTTAAAAAGCTTATAGATCAAAGAAGAAACTCAGAATGGAAATAGAAATATGTATTACTGTATGTAAATCAAAATTCTACTTATCAAAACTTGTGGGATGCATTAAAAGAGTATATCAGGGGTACCAGCAGGTGGCGTGGTGGTTAAGGTGCTGGACACTCCCACATTGCTGACCATGGTTCAAGTCCTGGACTGGTGCCTTGCTTTCTCACTTTCCTCTCTCTCTGTGTCTCTCTCTGGTTAAGTTAAAATGAATGAGTGTATGAATAAATAAATAAATAAATAAATCTTTTTTAAAAAAAGAGCATATCAAAGAAAACTGAGAGCTATAAATATACCTACAATATGAAATTTAAAAGACTGAGCCAAATACCTAAGAAGTGAGAAGAAAAAATCAAACAAGTGAATAAGCTTGAGGAAACTAGAAGGAAAAGAAAATACAAATAAAAAAATTAATAAAATGGAAAACAAACAGATGACTAAAAATTAGAGTCAGTCTATGAAAATTAGCCAACCCTTTTTCTTTTCTTTCTTTTTTTGCTTTTTTACCTTTTTTTTTTTTTTTAAGTTTTGCCATAGGGCATGTGTGCTCACCAGAGAGACAGAAAGTGAGAAAACAGCCCAGGGGGATGGCCATGCCACAATTCCTTCTCCTCCATTCTCCTCTGTCACACACGTATACACAGGCCTGGTGTGATTTTCAAGACATCATGTCCGGGATTCGAACCGTGTGTGGTCGACCATGTGGGATCCAGCTCCACAATCCCTATGCCACCAGCTGGCTCATTTTTTTCTTTTTTTAATTGTGTGCACTTGCCAGCAAGAGACAGACAGGGAGAGAAGGAGACAGAGAGAACCCCTGAGGGTATGTATTACATCACCCCGTCTCCAATTTCCACCCTGTTGGATTTTGGGTAGTATGCATGCGTACCTAGAGTGTTTTTCACGTCACCAGGGCTAAGATCTGAACCATGGTCAAGCATATGGAATCCAGCTCCTTTAACCACTAGGCTACCAAGCCGGCTATAGTCCAACCTTTTTCGACACTGATCAGAAAAAGGAAAATGCACACATCTACAAACCAAAACAATATTAGGAATGAAAAAGAGAACACTGTTATAGGTTCAGTTTTACAGCCAAAGAGGCACAATTTTATGCTAATGTATTTGAACATTCATATAAAATTATCAGTTTCTTTTTTGTTTTGTTTTGTTTTGTTTTTGTAGAGGTTTTTGCTATAGGGTGCATGCACTCATCAGAAAGACAGAGAAAGACAGAGAGACAGAAAGCAAGAAATCACCCCCCTGGGGGGATGGCCACATCACAATTCCTTCTTCCCCTTTCTCCTCTCAGGATCTTGGGCACGCACGCACATGCTCCCGGCGTGAGTTTAAGCCACCGGGTCCAGGACTCAAACCATGGTCAACTACATGAGAGTTCAGTGACATAGCCATTATGCTAACTGCTGGTCCTGAAATGATCAGTTTCTTAAAGCATAATTTGTCAAAACTGACTCAGGAAGAAAATCTCTAACAGACCAGTAATTCAGAAGGAATTTAATCAGTAGTTTAAAAACTGCCTATAAAAATCCTTGACAATTTTATAGACAAGTTTTTATCAAGTCTTTAAGGAACAGATAATTCCTATTCTTTTACAGAAAAAAATAAAATACCCACAGGCATATTTAAATCAAGTAGAGGGGCCAGCAGTTGATTAACGGCTAGGTCGCTGAACTCCCATGTAGTCCGACCATGGTTTGAGTCCTGGACCCGGTGACTTAAACTCATGCCAGGTGCGTGTGCATGCGTGCCTAAGATCCCGAGAGGAGAATGGAGGAGAAGGGATTGTGGCGTGGCCATCCCCTCTGGGGTAATTTCTCGCTTTCTGTCTCTCTCTGTCTTTCCAGCGAGCACACACGCCCTATAGCAAAAACCTCCCCTTCAAAAGATAAATAAAATAAATAAAAAATAAATCAAGTGCAGAGTTGGTACTTAATACAAAAATAAAAATTATAGATCAGTCTTTTTATGGGCTGAATGTTTATGCCCCCAAATTCACATGTTGAGGCATTACCCACAACCACCATCAGCTGATGATAGTGAGGATAGGACCTTTGGGAGGTGATTAAGCTAGACTAGGGCCTTCCTGAGGGGACTAGTGCGTCACCATAGAGCTTGCTATTACCCAGTGAGCACAGCACAACAGAACACTCAACGGCGAGCCAGCCAGCTCTGTCTGGGTCCTTGGTTTGATTATTGCATACTGTACGCATGCTTTGAAGAACCATAACGCACTTCACCAAGATATATGACAACTCTGTGCAAACTAGAAACTACAATAAAAGAAACATTTCATAAAACCTGACACTTAAAAAAATAGTAACTAGGGGCCAGTAGGTGGCTTGATGGTCAAGGCACTAGACTCCCACATGGCTGACTCCAGGTTCGGACCCAGAGGCTTGAGATGCACACTGGTGTCTATGTGTGTGTGTCCAAAATCCTGAGAGGAGAATGGAGAAGGGACTGCAGTGTGGCCATCCCCCATGGGGGTGAGTTCTCACTCTCCCTCTCTGTGTCTCTTTCCATCTCTCTCTCTGGTGAGTGCACGTGCCCTGTGAGAAAAACTTCAAAAAAAGAAAGAAAAGAAAAGAAATAATAACTTCTTTTTTTTTTTTTTTTTTTTTGGAGAAGTTTTTCGCTATAGGGCGTGTGCGCTCGCCAGACAGACAGAGAGAGACATAGAGACAGAAAGCGAGAAATCACCCCCCAGCGGGGATGGTCATGCCGCAATCCCTTCTCCTCCATTTTCCTCTCGGGATCTTGGGCATGCGAACCGTGGTCGACTACGTGGGAGTCCAGCGACATAGCCATTGCGCTAACTGCTGGTTCCCGAAATAATAACTTCTTTAACCTGATGAGGAATATTCACCAAAAACCTGGAGACTTTGGCACGGTTTGTAATTTCACAAGATCGGAGCACCCTAAATGCCCACTAGGGGTGCTGTTAAGAGTGAAAGAACAGCGCAGCCAAGCCGCAGTGTCAGATGAGTTTGGGAGGGTGAATGAGGGCCCTCTGCACACTGCACGGGTGGGGCCCTTAGATTCCATAGCGACTTTCGAAAGCAAAGTTTTTGGTTGTCCCACCTCGGGAGAGAGCTGCTGGCACCTAGCAGGTACACACTGGAGTGGACCCTGAGTGCCACACAGCCCTGGGAAGGCCCGTGGGAACAGTATCCAGTTCCAATGTCACGAGTGCCGAGGCCGAGAAACCTGGATGACGGAATAAAGGTGAATCAAAACATGCCTTTGACTCTTGAAGGCTTTAAATCAATGACATGCTTATAAACACGGAAACTAAAAAATGCAAGTTCAGTGGGAAAGAAAGACTCAAGGGGGAGAAAACCTTCAATGGACACAAACATGGAAACCGTCTGCTGAAGAGAACACGTATGGTAATACCCTTGACTGGACTGACACAGTGTCTTCATGCTGGGAATCTTCATTTTCTTTGTTGTAAAGATAGACAGTGATTGAAGGACCAGCAGATGGCCCACTGGTTACATCACTGGACTCCCTTGTAGTCGACCATGGTTCAAATCCTGGACCCGGTGGCTTAAAACTAAAGTCAGGTGTGTGTGTACCCAAAGGAGAATGGAGGAGAAGGGATTGTGGTGTGGCCATCCCTCCTGGGGGCTGATTTCTTGCTTCTGTCTGTCCGTCTCTCTCTGTCTTGCCAACGAGCGTATGGGTCCCATAGCAAAAATCTTTCTCTAAAAAACAAGAAAACGTACAAACAAAAAAGATATATAGTGATTGAATGTAAAAAGTAAGAAAAAATAAAATAAAATATAAAAATAAAGAAAAAAGATTTAAAAGGCAAAAACAATGAAAAACATTCATCATTTGTTAGAAAATGTAAATGTCCTTAGAAATAAATCTGATTGCACAGGCCTCTTGGGCGTTTTGTGCTGCGTGTCCCAGCCCCCCCTCCAGCCCGCAGGCCCCCGCTGCTCCAGGCTCGCCTTCATTCGCCTGTTAAGTCGCCGGCGCTCCGTCTGAATCCGGGGCGGTCTCACTAGTTTTTGTCCTGTTTCTTTGCTATTTCTGCTTTGTGCGTTCATTCCCATGTTCAAGCTTCCCGTGTTTCTGCCTTCTGGCATTCTCGCCCAGAGTCCTCTGTTTCAGTTACTCCCGTCACATCTCTTGGGTAACAGATTTATGATTTCCATTCTCACCTGGAGAAAGCCAAGGAGGAGACAGGTTTTGCATTTATGTTTTTTTCAAGGCTGGGTTTCAGAGTTCTGTTTTTTAAAAAAATCACCTCACAAGCAAATCGATATGATCGGCAATAGCTAGTAATTAGTAGGAGAAACGTATGCCAACACTTCCTGTTAATATCTTCTTGTTGTTTGTTTGTTTCCTACAACAGAAGCTTTATTCAATTAATTTTTAAAAATTGGTAAATTAAATTTCAGTTGCAAATTCACAGATACGAGGTTTAAAGTAAAAAGTTGTATGCACCAAAATTACAGGCAATATTGATAACACTAACTTACAGATACTAACTAGGATACGCTACCCTTTCACAAAAGTTTGTAAAGATTGTACACGCTTGTCAGCCCTTTCTTTAAGCAAAGTGCTCTTGTGATGACAAATAAATGAACAGGTACACACGAGAGTGAACTATTTCCACACAATTTAAAAAAAAAAGTTTTGGACCAGTGGGTGGCATGCTGGTTACAGTGCTGGACTCCCACATGGCCAACCATGGTTCAAGTCTCAGACCTGGTGGCTTGCTTTCTCATTTTCCCTTTCTCTCTCTCTGGTCTAATTGAAAATAATAACAAATAAAATTAAATCAATAAAGTAATTTTTAAAAGTTTTGATTTGTTTTTATTTTGTAAATATAGTTTATCACTTATAGTCTTCAAACATTTTTGCACTTGAACTTTTGTAATTTGACACAACATTCATGAGACAGTCTGTTGACTAGTTTAGCACAGAACACTTTTTTTTTTTTTTTTTGGAGAGGTTTTTGCTTTAGGGCACGTGCGCTCGCCAGACAGACAGAGACAGAGACACAGAAAGCAGGAAATCACCCCCCAGGGGGGATGGCCACGCCGCAATCCCTTCTCCTTCATTCTCCTCTTGGGATCTTGGGCACGCACGCACACGTGCCCGGCGTGAGTTTAAGCCACTGGGTCCGGGACTTGAATCGCGGTCGACTATGTGGGAGTCCAGCGACATAGCCATTACGCTAACTGCTGGTCCCAGCACAGAACACTTTTAAGCAGACATGACTGTCCTAATGTATTTTCTCACACCCATCATCCACCACCTGCTCACTACCAACCACTTTGCGACCTCACAGTGTCTAGCACCCACCCATCCTCTCCACGCTCACATCATCAGATCTTCCAATCTCTGCAACAAGGTGCAGGCACTCCCTACACGGGGTGGGAATACACAGTGTGTGTCTTTCAAAGTCTACCTCACTTTGCTCAACATTAAATCTATTGTATTTATCCATTTGGGCTCTAATGAGGGGATCTCATTGTTTCATATAGCTGTGTAATATTCCATAGTATACATATGCCACAGTTTTTCAAATCAACCATCAGTTTTAGAACACTTAGGTTGGCTCCATGTTTTAGCAATTGTAGATAATGCTGCAATAAACATGGATTTGTAGGTGTCTTTCCAGTTGAGGGTTTTCTTATCCTTTGGGTAAATACCAAAAAGTGAGGTTGAGTCTATTTTTTTATTTTTTAGGTTTTTGCCATAGGGTGCACGTGCTCACTAGGGAAACACAGAGAGAGGGAAAGTGAGAAATCACACCCAGGGAGAATGGCCACACTGCAATTCCTTCTATTCTCAGGATTTTGGGTATGCACACACACTGCCGGTGTGATTTTCACGCTACCAGGTCTGGGACTCGAACTGCGGTCAGTCATGTGGGAGTGCACAGTACCTTAGCCACCTCCTGGTTTCTCTTCTACTTTTCTTTTTTTTTTTTTTTTTTTAAATTTTCAGAGGGTGCATGTACTTGACAGAGAATGAGATAGAGCGACAGAGAGGAAGAAAGGCCCGCCCGATGGGGTGTGGTCACACCACAATCCCCTCTTCTCCACTTCTTCCTCCTGCTGGGGCTTGGAGCATGTACTCACACGTGCCCAGCATGTTTTTCAAACCACTGGGGCCAGGACTTGAACTACAGTTAGCCATATGGGATTGGCCATTTAACCACTAGGCTGGGGGTCAAGCGAAACGCTTTTCTTAATGTCCAACATCTGGCTTCAGTTACAACGGGTCCAAGTTTGTATCTGTTTTGGGGAGCAAGCCCCCAAATTTGGGGAGACCTGCCCACTATGCTTACCGATTCCAAAGAACACGCTAGGTCAAGCAGAGAGAGCCATGAGTTTCCTTACTCGGGAAGCTCCTCTGAGCCGGGTGGAGAAGATCCTGCGGTCAGTGAGGACAGGCTCAGCTCTTACATGAGACCCAGGCATGCGTACGTCAGCTAAAGACACACTGCGTGTGGGGTCTCCGTACCTGACCAGCTCAGCAGTGACTAGGATCAGCAGGGCATGTCTGGGTTACTGTGTGGGGTTTAGTGCCTCGTCTTGTGAAGTCACTGTGGAGAGGGGGGAGGCGTACCTCCGGAACAGCTCCGGCCAGGGCCAGCTCCCTGAGATCAGGGAAAAGCCTCGCGGGGCTCAGGAGGTCCAGCCGGGCCAGCAGCCGAGTCTCAGAGGAGCAGGGCGAAGAGGGAGGGGAGGAGAGCTATGTGGCTGGTGTTTCCCCAGGTCTCCATCCTTAGGAGAGATGGGGTATAGCCGTTAACATTTTCTTTAAGAAGAAAGGAAAAGTTGATTTCTTTCATGAATATGTGAGAAAGAGAAAGAAAGACAAGCACCCTCAACAGAGTCTCCTGCTGCAGCCGCCTTCCCCCACCTCCCGCCCACTAGGCTTTCCAGCCAGCCGGTCATGGGCACAGATGCTCACCGTGCGCAGACTGATTGGGGGACTGAACCGTGCTCTTCCATGTGGATCACTTAGCAGGCATTCCGGCTGTGCCAACAGCTGGCCCATAGCCATTACTCTGTTCTTCAAAGCCCCTTTGTGTCTCACAGATTCAAACTGACAGGCTCACGGTGGGTAACCTTGTGCGGACACTATGGTTTAGCAGGTGAGACAGGAACCTTCAGCACAGTTGTTGGAGCACAGGGGTTGGACCCACATTCATCCCGGCTAATTTCTGAAAGAGTGGTGGGTCCTGCAAGGATGAGGCCGGGGCTCCCTACCTGTCCCGAGTTTGGGCAGTTTCCCTAGAGGAATGTCTGCCTCTCCACGTTAGAGTAGAAATACAGTGTGCAAGCACAGCCACTTTTCCAGGAAGAAGCATTGCTTTTCTGTACCGTTGGTAAGGGTGGACAGAGGTAGGGATTATTATTATTATTATTTTTGGAAAGGTTTTTGCTATAGGGTGTGTGCGCTTGCCAGACAGACAGAGAGAGACAGAGATACAGAAAGCGAGAAATCACCCCCTGGGGGGATGGCCACGCCACAATCCCTTCTCCTCCATTCTCCTCTCAGGATCTTGGGCATGCACACACATGCGCCTGGCATGAGTTTGAGCCACCGGGTCCAGGATGTGAACTGCAGTCGACTGCATGGGAGTCCAGTGACATAGCCATTACGCTAACTGCTGGTCCCGAGGTAGGGATTTTTATGTGCTTGGGTCTCTCTGCTTCTCACATCTTAAGATCGTAAGAGATAGAAGGCTTCTGACTGAATTGGAGACCCAATTTGCTCTTAAAACTGATCACCTCTGGTTCTTACCCGGCATCACAGAGCGGTCCTGAGACTGCTGCTCAGGTGTTCCTATGTGGACAGTCACTGAGGCTCACTGGAGGAGACTCGCGCGCTCGCTGGGTTCATAATTCTGCTTGTCCGTGTGGCTGCAGAGTTCCATGCCTAGAAGGACCACACTGTTTAACCTTCAATAGTCCTACCCTCGAACTGTCCATAATAATGTAAATAGATGTAGACATTATACATGTTGTAAATAATATACGTAAATAATATAAAAAAAACTTTTGAACAAGAGGCTCCACATTTTCATTTTATACTAGGTCACCTAAAATTATGTGGCCTGCTCTGCTCCTGGACTTCGCAGTGAGTGGGCTGACTCTGGTCTCTTACCCACCTGGGAACTAATCCCATTGCCAGGCAGGGACATTCGTCACTCGATACTCATGCCTGAACTGGGCATGGGGAAGGGCCTCCTAAATGTCCTGGTGGCTGTTCTGTCATGTAGGGGGGACTCGGTGCTGAGGGTACAATCAGTAGGAAGTACCCCACTGCCTCACTTTCCTGGTCGATGTAGAGCTCACGTTTTTCTCACCTTTGTCTTCTAATCTCTATTGCCTTGTCATAAGACAAAAGATATATTTATCTACAAGAAAGAAGTAAAATGTCTTACATGCAATCCAAAAACCAAAAAACACTAGAAATTCATTTTAAATATTTCCTTTGAGTATGTAGGACTTGGCTTCCTTGATCATCTTATTCTCTGTAAAATCTTCCTTTCCTGATTCTGGGAGCAAAGGGGTAAATATTAGCTCAACTTCCCTCTGAAGTATCTCACATTTTACGTTTAGAGAGTCCTGAGTTATTTGAATGAGCATTTTACAAATAAACCAAGAATCCCAATACTCGAACCAGACCATGGTGTGCAAATCTGTCCTTTAGCGCTCAAACCTACACCATTATTAAACCTGGAATGGGGTTTCCAGTTAAAGTGCGTAGGTCTGGAAGGTGCACTGAAATCCTATTGCCTTTGTGAGTGGCCAGGTTTAAAACTAGCCACAAGTGAGTATGTAGTGATTTCTAAAATAAATCCTACTCTTAATGAACATTTTGTTCCGCTAAGTGATATTTTACACTCTCATCATTATAGAATTTATTTTTGCCCTATTGGCATAAAAACAAATAATTTTCATCTATTAAAATACGTTTAGGCTAAATAAATAAAATGTGGTCTAATTTCAAATTCTTTTTTATTAAAGAAAAATTCTGTAACACAAAGCCCAGAGCATTTATATAACAAATAGGGACTTAATAAGTATTCTCTTAATGGCTAACTGATGTCTTTAAGTATTTAACTCCCAGCATTGTTTTATTTTGCAAGTAAGCAAAACCAATTAATGAAACTTTGAATTTTTGTCCTATATAAATATGTAATTATTCCCTCTACAAATTGATACAACAGGGAATTCGGAGGGACAAGGCAGAATGTCATTTTCATGTCTCTGCCTCAGTTGCCTTTCCTACAGAACACAGATGCAAATACCTCTCCTTCCTAGGTCACGGGGCCTTCGCGAGTCACAAATGAGATAATAACAACGGTGACAACTTCTATATGCCATCCTCTGTGTGAGGGGTGTAAACGCCACTTAATGTTGCAGTAATAGCAGAGCACAGACATTATTACTACCATTTTACAGATATAGAAACTGGGAAACAGACGTTCTGTAACTTTCCGAAGGCCACGTAAGTGTAGTAAAGCCAAGAGTTTGATCAGAGTGTGGAACCACCATGGTGTGTATTGGCAAAGTGTTTACAACCCTGAATGCTATACGCACTCGAATTCTTGTTACTATTCACTCATTCATAACCCCAGACAAGATGTAGTGTTTTTTTTTTTTAATTAATGAAGGGATGACTAACAGGTAAGATGTTACAGATGAAATGTTACATCTTTCATGGTTATGTGGAATAGGACAAATGGATTTACAATAAAATATTGACCCCTCACTGTGTTAGTGCATGGTCTCAGTAGGCTTCAATGAATGAATCACACTGGGTTATAGACCTGTAGCTACCATTTAACCACTTTAAAACTAAGTAATATGAATAAATATGTACTAATAAAATAAGAAACACTAACTAGTTATATTTATGTATTATTTTATGTGTATATGGATGTATATGTTATTCTCTCCTGCCTTGTTCATACACACATATTCAAACTTTAAGCTTTCACATCATATATACATATACACACACATATATTACATCATACCATATATCAATCATATCTTATGTATGTGTGTGCATATATAGCAGAAGACTTCACCAGGAGACTTGGTGTTGCATTAAAAGTTAAGTCTAGAATATATGTAATAGTATAGAAAGTATTGAAGCCAAACCCAGAATCTAGGCAAGAGTAGCTAGTTTTTACTTAATTCTGATAAATTATACAACATTGCACAAGGTACTTACTATTTGGCAAAAATTAGCAATACTCTGACTTACCTATGCCTTGACTATTTCTGTAAAGACTATTTACAAAAGTCACACACAATAGATTCATTAAGAAAACAGATCCATGGGACTAGCAGATGGCATAATGGTTATGTCACTGGATTCCCATGTAGTCAACCATGGTTTGAGTACCAGATCCGGCAGCTTAAAAGTCACTCCAGGTGCGTATGCATCTGTGCCCAAAATCCCAAGAAGAGAAGAGATTATGGCATGGTCATTCCCCCTTGGGGGTGATTTCTCACTTTCTGTCTCTCTGTTTCTCCAGCAAGCACATGCGTCCTATTGTATAAATCTCTAAAAAAAAAAAAAAAAAAAAAAAAAAAAAAAAGAAAGAAAGAAAAAGTAAAGAAAATAGTTCCGGGGCCAGAAAGTGGCATGGTGGTTAAGATGCTGGACTCCCACATGGCTGACTGAGTCCTAGACCTGGTGGCTTGAGAATCATGCCAAGTGTTTGAGTATGTCCCCGAAATCCCAGGAGGAGAGTGGAAGGGAAGGGATTGTGGCATGGTCATCTTCCCTGGGTGTTGATTCTCACTTCCCCTCTCACTGTCTCTCTGGCAAGCTCACATGCCCAATTGCAAAAACTAAAAAAGAGAGAAAGAAAAGAAAGAATATATGTCCAGAGCTGAAAACTTCTACCAGAAAAACTTATGGCAAACTGAAGAAAAAATTGAAAATGATGCCAAAAAGAAAGAAAGAAAGAAAAGAAGAAAGAAAAAGAAAGAAAGAAAGAAAGAAAGAAAGAAAGAAAGAAAGAAAGAAAGAAAGAAAGGAAGGAAGGAAGGAAGGAAGGAAGGAAGGAAGGGAAAAGAAAAGATATCCTTTGTTCTTGGATTGAAGGAATCAACATAATTAAAATATTTATTCTGTCCAAATAAGTTTACAAATTCAATGCAATTTTTACCAAATTACCATATTTCTGTGATATTCTTTACAGAAATAGGAAAAAAAAAACAATCACAAAATTAGTCTGGAATCATCAAAAACTCTTTATTTTCAAGGTAATACTGCATAATAAGAATAAGAGGCAGCTCATTACCTGACTTCAAAATATGTTCTAAATTCATGATAATCAAAACAGTATGGCACTGAAAGAAAAACAGACACATAGACCGATGGAACAGAGTAGGGAATCCAGAAACAAATCCAAAAAACATACAGCTCACTGAGTTTTGACAAAGGACACGTATCAATTCTGTGGAGAGAAGAAAGCATTTTCTGCAAATGGTGCTGAGAAAACTGGATATCCACTTGCAGGAAAATTAAATCAGACCTCTATATTTCACCATTAACAAAATAAACTCAAAATGAATCACAGAAAACTTCAAAACTACCTGTGGAAAGCACAGGAGAAACACTTGAAGATATTGGAGTAGACCAGTGTTTCTTTTTTTTTTTTTTCTTTTTTGGAGAGGTTTTTTTTTTTGCTATAGGGTACGTGCGCTCACCAGACAGACAGAGACAGAGGGACAGAAAGCGAGAAATCACCTCCCAGGGGGGATGGCCACGCTGCAATCCCTTCTCCTCCATTCTCCTCTCGGGATCTTGGACACGCACACACACGCGCCCGGCATGAGTTTTAAGCCACTAGGTCAGGGATGCAAACCACGGTCGACTACATGGGAGGCCAGCGATATAGACATAATGCTTACTGCTGGTCCCTAGACCAGTGTTTCTTAAAGAGGACCCTTAAAGCACTGACTGCAACTTCAAAATTAGACATGTAAGACTCCATCCAACTAAAACTTCTGCTCAGCAAAGGAAACAATAAGTAAAGAGAGAGCCCAGAAGATGAGAGAAAATATATGCAAATTATACTTCAGATAAGGGGTTAAGAACTAGAATATATAGAGAAATCAAGCAGGTCACCTACAGAACAAGCAATATTCTATTTAAAAAATTGGCCATTGACCTGAACAAACGACTCTCAAAGGAGGTCATACAAATGGCCCCAAAGCATTAAAAACATGTTCCACATCTTTTATCATAAGAGAAATACAAATCAAAACCACCCAGTTAGAATGGCTGTGATTAAAAATAAGAAACAACAACAAGGGCTGGAGAGGTCATGGTGGAAAGGGCACCGTCCCGCACCATTGGTGAGGATGTGGACGCACACCCACTGAGGACACACCATGGAGGTTCCTCGGAAGTGTACAAATAGCACTACCGTCAGACCCGCAGTCTTACTATTGGGTACCTACCCAAGGGAAAGGAAATCACTCGGTCAGGAAAACATCTGGACATCTGTTTACTGCAGCATCATTCACACTAGCTAAGACAGAATCAACCTAAGTGTCCCCAAACCGATGACTAGATTAAGAAAAGGGGCACCTATACGCAGTGGAATGCTCTGCCATAGATAACAATGCGATCCTGTGATTCGATACAGTGGTTGAATCTAGAGGGTGTCACAGTAAATGAAAGAGCCAGGCTAGAAAGGCAAACACTGTATGTGCTCACTCAGTATATGCCAACGTCTGTTCTCTGTAGCAGATAGTGAAAGATTTGAAGATGTAGACACAGAGAGGACAACTGTAGAGACAGCAAGGGGGGTGGGAGTGGAGGGCAGGAGGGGTTCAGAAAAAAGCATTTAACAGACATGGGAGCGCAGTAGACAAGGCAGATAGGCTGTGGAATGGCATAGCACAGCACAACCGACCGAAAAGAACAGACATTGCATATATGCACATATTGCACATATATATATATATATATAGTATGTGTGTGTGTATGGTGTATATATATATTTTTTCTGTTTTCCTATGCAATATATATATGTGCATGTGTGAATATATGTTTTATATATACATATATATGTATATATATGTATGTGTGTGTGTGTGTATGTGTGTGTGTATATATATCTCAAAAAAAGAAATAAGAGGGAACCAGCAGTTAGCGTAATGGCTATGTCGCTGGACTCCCACGTGGTCGACCGCGGTTCGCGTCTCGGACCCGGTGGCTTACAACTCACGCCGGGCGCGTGTGCGTGCGTGCCCAAGATCCTGAGAGGAGAATGGAGGAGAAGGGATTGCGGCGTGACCATCCCCCCTGGGGGGTGATTTCTCGCTTTCTGTCTCTATGTCTCTCTCTGTCTGTCTGGCGAGCGCACGCGCCCTATAACGAAAAAACCTCTCCAAAAAAAAAAAAAAAAAAAGAAATAAGAGAATAGGAAAGAAAAAGGAAGAAAAGCTAGTTGAGCAATACTTTACAGCCCATATTATAACATGGTGTTCTTTGTTGGAAATGACCATGCTATTATCCTTGATTTATTATCGCACACTGGACGTATTCTTAGGAACTCCATATTGTACCCTACAAAGATGTACAATTAAATGTGAATAAGAAATTATAACAAAGTAAAATCAATGGGTCTGTGAGGTCAGGTGGGGGCACATTTGTTGGCATTTGGTAACACAACTGGACCCACACACGACAGGTCTTGGATTCTTGTCCTGGGACCTCCCCTGCACTCTGGGCATACCCACCACGCCTGTGATGCAGGCCAGCTGAGACTGGGGACAGGTGGTGGCACGAGGACCTCTCTCCCTCCCAGTCAGAATAAATAAAATAAATACACTTAGAAAAGGAAAAAGAAATGTGTGTTACCTTTGTCTTCTTGATTTTTTCTTATGAGAAACAAAATCGTCACCATGCTTGGATTCGGAGTTAGCAGAGTCAGTTAAGACGGTAGAATCTTCAGAGAGGCCCCGTCTTGGGCTGCCTGCCTTCTCCTGTCTTGTAACCCTTCATGGATCTTCCCAAGTCCACAGTCTCCTCTCTAGCAGGCTTGTCTCAGGAGTCATTGTGGTGAGATGATGTTTGGCGTGCGTTCTCTGGGAACGGCTTTCCTTACTGCATGCTGGTGGTGCAGCCTGACCTGCGCTCAGTGCCCAGCATGGCCGGGACCAGACACGAAGCATCCTCTAGTATCACTTGCCCTTCTCTGGGGACTCATGGCCATCTCCCTAGTGCAAACCGCTGCCTGTAGTTATGTGAGAGATGAGGAATTCATGCTACGTCACTTGGGTCTCTTTTCCTTTTTCTCTCTCTCTTCTTTTAACCTGAAATGTTTTTGGGGAGAACACTTAAAATGTACTCTCAGGAATTTTCCAAGTACATTGTTAACTGTAGTCTCCATATCGTATAAGAGAGCTCTTAAATTTTGACAGCATCTTTGACCAACATCTCCCAGTTTCTGTCCCCTGAGTCCCCCAGTCTCTGGTAACCATCACTTTTACTCTATTCTTTTATGGGTTCAACTTCTTAGATCCCACACCTCAGCGAGACCATCTGGTCTTAGTCTGCGCCTGGCTTATTTCACTTAGCTCAGAGTCCAGGTTAGCAAATGGCATGATTTCCTTGTTAAGGACTGAGTAGTGTTTCAGGGGTGTGTACGTATCCCTTACCCATCCCTCTGTTGGGGTACACGTAGGTTCATTCCCCATCTTGCCTGTGAGGAGTCCTGCGGCAGTGGACGTGGGTGTGCGGACATCGCTCTGACGTCCCCATTCATACCCATTGGTTGTGCCCAGCAGTGGCGTGGACTTCCACCCCGCTCCTGATAATGGCTGACTCACTCACTGCGATGCTAGCTCCCCCGTGAAAGCAGACCTGCTTTGCTCACCCCTGAACGCTGTGACTGAGTGTCAGTGACAGTGTACGTGTGTGTTCATTTGTTTGGTTTTTGTCTACCCCACTAAGCCATAAGCTCCATAGGGCAGGGACTTTGTTTTGCTCCTAGAGAAGGGCCTTGCACACAGTAGGAGCTCAATAGAAAGTTGTTGGATCAACACCTGCCTCCGTGGTTGGACCAACGCCTGCCTCTGCCTCTGCCTCTCTGGACCCACGGTAGTGGTGGTGAGGCCCTGGGGAGAAGAGGTCTTCACGTGGTTGGGGTAATGGCGGCTGCTGTTAAGATGTGGGTTTGGACTGGGGTGTGGTGTTGCCACTCACCAGCTGTGTGGGCCTGGGGCAGTCGGTCAGTCTCGTCTCCTCAACCAGGGGAAGGAGACAACTTGCAGGAGGGCACCCGAGCCAGCGTGTGTGAAGGGCTGAGGACAGGCTGGGAGTGCTAGAAAGGCTCTGGAAATACTAGAACGACGCACCACGGTGGTGAGCGTGAGGACAGCACAGCCCGGACGAGGCTGGATTAAACTAAGGAGGATGGGAACCAGCAGTTAGCGTAATGGCTATGTTGCTGGACTCCCACGTAGTCGACCGCGGTTCGCGTCCCGGACCCGGTGGCTAAAAACTCACGTCGGGCGCGTGTGCGTGCATGCCCAAGATCCCGAGAGGAGAATGGAGGAGAAGGGATTGCGGCGTGACCATCCCCCCTGGGGGGTGATTTCTCGCTTTCTGTCTCTATGTCTCTCTCTGTCTGTCTGGCGAGCGCACGCGCCCTATAGCGAAAAACCTCTCAAAAAAAAAAAAAAAAAAAAAAAAAAAAACTAAGGAGGAGGTGATAAGAGGTGTCCCATGGGAAGCAGAGCAAGATCAACGGCAGAGTGGGTGAGAGGAATCAAAAAGGGAAACTGGCAAGAAGGCCGGCCCTGACATACCTTCCGTCCCGAGCCCCCGCGCAGGGCTGAACAGAGACCCTCTACCACTCGACTCAGTTCTCAGGGTCTGGAATTGCGACAAGCAGGCAGTGTCCACGAGGAGACTGGAGGCACACCTGTGAATTACAATGAGGCATTTAGGCCCAACAGGGCAAAGCAGCTCTGATAAAATCCTGCTTCAGATGCAGCGGGCCCTGGGCAGATCGTCTTTGAATTAAACGGGCAGCTGTACAGGAGGTCAGGAACATCGCCAGGTGGCTTGTTAGGGTGCCGTACTAAAGACAGCCAGGTACTAGTACTTTCTGTTTTAGTATTGCTATAAGATGGAGGGAAAGAAAGAAATCAGCCCTCGGGGGGCGGGGGGGGGGGGGTGGCCATGCCTCAATCCCTTCTTCTCTGTTCTCTTGGGATTTGGCGCATGTATGCGCCTGAGCCGGGCATGTTTTTCAAGCTGCTGGGTCCAGGACTCAAAGCATGCAGATGGCCATGTGGGATCCATTAGCCTCCATGCCCCCTACTGGCCCACAAAGTGCTTTAGGAAGACGTTTTCTGTGTGTGTGTGTGTGTGTGTGCGTGAGAGTGACAGAGATGGTCACCTTGCACTTCTTTTCCCCTGCAGTTCATCTTGTCAGGATCCTGACCATGCATGCATGTTTTTTTTAAAACAATCTTTTTTAACTTGCCAGGCTTGGGACTTGAACCCTGGCTGGTCATGTGGGTACTCCAGAACCAGCTCATTTTTCATTATTTTTAATTTGCAAAGCTCTTTTATTTCAAAAATATTATTATGTAGTCTAATCATTATAGTTTAAGTATTATTTTGCTTTTATTTTAAAAAGTCATTTTAAATTTTATTTTAATAAATTTTTTAAAAAGAGGATTTTCTGTAGGGCACATGTACTCACAGAGAGACAGAAAGCAAGAAATCACCCACCCCAAGGGAGATAACCATGCCACAGTCCCCTCTCTTCCACTGTCCTCTGCGGACTTTGGTCATGCACGCACATGTGCCCAGTGTGTTTTAAGCCTCCGGGTCCGGGACTCAAACCATGGTCAGCTATGTGGGAGTCCAGCAATGTAACCATTATGCCACCTGCTAGCTCCGATTTTAAGGAATCTTAAAAAAATGATCCAATGCCGGGCCCAGCAGGTGGCATAGTGGTTGAGTGGTTCAAGTCCTGGACCCGTCAGCTTGAAAATCCCGCAAGCTCTTTCCTTTGGCTTCACTGCCCCACTGAAACCAGGATGAGTTGTTGGCTGCTCTGCTGGGCCTTGCTCCTGCCACTGTGCTCAAACCAGCATGGTCTGATCTGGAAGCACGGCCTCAGGGTGCACCGTCAGTACGCGAAGGACGTAGGCTTCCTCAGACTGGACTAAGTGATCTTCCTTGAATGGACTGTCCAAGATATCCACCCAGTGAAAGAAATTGTGCTGGCTATTTGTATGTAAGATAAAATAAATTTTAAAAATATAAAAATAAACAAAATTACCCACGTGCATGTGCACGCGTGCCCCAAATCTGAGAGGAGAATGGAGGAGAAGGGCATGTGGCCATGCCCCCGGGGGGTGATTTCTCATTTTCTCTCTCTCCGTTTTATCTCTGTCCAGCAAGCACATGCACCCTATGGCAAAAACCTAAGAAAAAAAAAGTAATCCACTGCCAGCACTATAGCAGTATTTTAAACCAATTTCCTTCACTAAACTTAGGTGGTTTCTATCTTTTAAAACTGTAAACCATGCACGGAAGATCCCCGTAGATAAATCCATGTTCACAATCACAATCATTTCCTTAATAAACATATAGAAATGACATTACAATGTCAAAGGATATACAACACACATGGTCTTGCACACCGGGCCCCCCGTCTGCCCCCGGGAGCATGCGCACATCTGCCCACGTGTCCGGCCAGGACGCAGGTGGTCACTCTGTGCACCGTAGATTCTTAGTTTTGTCATCACACACCCTCGATTTCACTGTGATGCACCAGGTCCCATGGGCACACGCGTGTGTCTGATGGTTGTGTCTGTACTGGAATCCAGCTTTACAAATGTGGCAGCGTGTCACACGAGCGAGTCAGCCAGCACACACGGCTGACGTGCCCTCTCCCCCCAGGTGCCTGCACGGACATCACGCACAGCCAGTGCCACACGCTGCCCTACCACGCCGCGCGAGCGCCTCTCTTCTCGATTTCCAGAAGCATGGACATGGAGAAGTTCCTCAAGTTCTTCACGTACCTGCACCGCCTCGGCTGCTACCAGCACATCATGCTGTTTGGCTGTAGCCTGGCTTTCCCCGAGTGCGACACTGACGGCAACGACAGGTACTCCGGAACCAAATGTAGTCCGTGTAGAGCTGGGTACAGTCGAAGTGTCTGAGACAATCACACAGTCCCTAACTGGCCTTTTGTTGTTATTAAAGGAGAAAAATAAAATCAACCTCTATCGGTGAGAGCCAGCGGTAATTCTTTGAAACTAGAATGTTTTGAAGCGTGGGATAATTGAATTTTCCGTGGTGCCTTCAGAGGGCCACTCCATGGCGGTGCCAGTGAGGGCTTGTCTGAAGACAGCTCCAAGTGGGATTCAGACCACACTGTGTAGGCAGGGGAGACAGCCAGCAAGTGAGAGGAGCCGGGGGGACTCAGCGCGGGCACTCATGATAGGGAGCTGCAGCCCCAACACCCAAGACTCCAAGAGAAAAAGGGCCAGGAGCTATGCAGGGAACTTCCAGCAAGCGAAGTGCCATGAGCCAGACCCAGGCAGAGCAGCACAGCCGCTGCCAGCCCTTCATCCTGCGTGGGGAGAGGAGGAAGAATACCCTGACCTCACTCTCCTCCTGCCAGCACCTTCCCTCACACTCAGAAGACAGGGGTGTGTCATCGATGTGAGCCCAACGGATAGGATCTAAAAATCTCTTAGATATAGTCATCCCAGGGGCCAGCAGGTGGCGTAATGGTTAGGCCGCTAGACTCCCATACGGCCCACCATGGTTCAAGTCTCAGACCTGGCTGCTTGAAACTCACCCTGGGCGCATGTGCATGCGTGTCCCAAATCCCACGACTATGGAGGAGAAGGGATTGTGGCATGCCTCCCCCCACCCCCGTCCCCGGCCCCCTGGAGATAATTTCTCGCTTTCCGTCTCGATCGTTCCAGCCATGCACACGACTGTAACAAAAATCTGTCTTGAAACAAAGCAAAACAAAAAAATATAATCAACCCCAAAGTCCCAGATATTATCATCTAAACCATTTCAATGAAGTATGGGTGAGAATCTGATAAGTCCACTCAACCCTGGGACACAAAGCAGGGGGAGGAGGACGAGAGTAGATGCAGAGACACGGGGAGAGACTGTCCAGTCAAATCAAACAGGACTCGGAATAATTTTCAATAAGAGTAAATCTGTTCAAAGTATGTCCTGGGCTGCTTGAAATACTAACTACACATTTTTCCAAATTCAAACCATGTGTTGAATATGTATTCATATGTAACATCAATTATGTCCTAGATTAAAATGTTAGGAAAATTTTAGATTGGTAATGTTGTATTAGCACAAATAGTATTTTCAAATGCAAATAGGTCCCACGTTATTTGTATTCATTTATTATAATTAGTGTACAAAACATGCCTGGACTAGGGCAAAGTCATTTATTATTTTAACTGGAAAAGGCCTGCCTGGCCATAGCTTTGAGGTGGATTCTGAATTGTGGAAGTAAACGAGGAGCTATTTGGAGTCACAGAATCAGGAAAATGTTTTTCAGCAGAGTCACATGCAGAGGGCGTGTTCATGGTATAGAGAGATACTTGGTTAGGGTTTTGCCCTGAGTTAAAACACGGAGGACCAGCAAATGCAAGAAGGTTTACATCGCTGGACTCCCATATAGTCAACTGTGGTTCAAGTCCTGGACCTGTGTCTTAAAACTCATGCATGCATGTGCATTTGTGCCCAAAACCCTGGGAGGAGAATGGAGGAGAAGGGATTGTGGCGTGGCCATCCCCCTTGGGGGGTGATTTCTTGCTTTCTGTCTCTCTGTCTCTCTTTAGCAAGCATACATGCCCTATAACAAAACTGTATCTCTCAAAAAAAAAAAATAGAAGAGAAACACAAAAGAAGTGGGCTGCTGTTCGTGGGTGGTGGCAATGTGCACACTGGCTGTGTTAGTGCCCTAGGGCTGCCGTAGCGAGCTCGGTGGCTTAAACAAAAGAAACTCATTCTCCCACGGTTCTGGAGGCTGGAAGTTCAAGGTCTGGCAGGGCTATACTCTCTCCCGGGACTCCGACGGAGACTTCATTTCTTCCTCTGCTAGTCTTTGGGGTCTCGGGCATTCCTTGATAGTGGCCACATCACTCCAGTTCCCACCTCCATCTGCACAGGGCCTTCTCCTGGTGTGCCGTGTCTTCTCTTCTGTCCCATAAGGACACTTGTCATTGGTCTGAGGGCTGACCCAGGCACTCCAGGATGAGGTCTTCACCGCAGGATCCTTCATCATACCCACAAAGACTCTTTCCCTTTTTCCAAAGAAGGTAACATTTGCAGGTTTCATGAGTTAGGACACGATGAATCTTTTGGGGGGCCACCATGCCACAGACTGCTGTGATAGAAAAGAAGGCTACGGAGCCACAGGCCAGAACCCCCTCTGTCTGTTAAATAGGGTTAATAGTTGTCCTTTGGAAAGTTGCTGCAAGTATTAAATGACATCCAGGGCTTGGCATAGTGCCTGGTTCTTCAAAGGAGCTCAACCAATGTCATCAGTAGATGCTACATGGCGGCTTGGGAAGAGCTGGCGGCGCTAATGCCATGGGGACCAGAGGAAGGATCGCTGACGTACGCCTAGTATGGAAGGGCTGCAAAAATTGTAAAGTATGGATCAGGAGAAAATGAAGTGGACTATGTCAGGCTCTGAAGTGACATTCTAGATTCATTTCAGTTTCATCTACAATGATCTCACTCACACCTCTGCGTTAATTTCTCTACAGGCTCCAAAGTGCACATAAATAAGACAATAAAGGGTACACTTGGCATCCCAGAGTCTCTAAATTCTTTTTTTTTTTTTTTTTTGGAGAGGTTTTTGCTATAGGGCGTGTGCACTCACCAGACAGAGACAGAGAGACAGAAAGCGAGAAATCACCCCCCCGGGGTGGGGGGATGGCCACGCCACAATCCCTTCTCCTTCATTCTCCTCTCGGGATCTTGGGCACGCACACACATTCACCCGGCGTGAGTTTTAAGCCACCATGTCCAGGACTCGAACCGCAGTCGACTACATGGGAGTTCAGCGACATAGCCATTACGCTAACTGCTGGTCCCTCTAAATTCATTTTGATCACCTTCTTGTTATAATGAAATATTTACTTAAATGATGCATTGTAAAATTCTAGGGAAACTCTCAGAGTTTTCAGAGTACTTTAAAGTAAAATATGTTTTCCCCTGACCTGATTCATCCTGGTGCTAATATGAAAATTTTCCATTTTCAGTTATAATGAATAGTAAATTATAGTCAGTTTCCAGGTGTCCTTCAGGGACTTGTCCTATTTTTATTATTGCATTTAATTTTATAATTGCACATTCAGACCAGTGCTGCCTGCAGTCATTTAGTGTGTGCGTGGGACTTGCAAGCTAAATTTAATAAGCAAAAGAAATTCAGAAAAGTAAAATGTATAAAATAATTCTGAAGTTTAACATCTTTTTCTTACATTTTACTACTTTGGATAATCTACTATGCGCATTTCCTTTACTACCCAAATAATAGAGAATTGCTTGTATTCTAAGAGAAATAGTCACTAAATAACATTTAAATTTTAATTTAAAGAGATTGGAGTGGGGTGTCTCGATGGTGAAGTTTGCAGCCCGGTCCCACTGAGGTCTCGGTACTCATTGCTTCACTGTCTGCTCTCGCAGAGACCTTCCACAGATTCCGCTTGGGACTGGCTGCTTCAATCAGTGTGTGTGCCCTGTGCTGTAACACAAGCTAATTGGAGTATAAATTGCATAGAATCATTAAGATGTATCTCAAGATGTAGTTATTTAACCAATAAACCATTTGAGCAGTCCCTAAAATATGTGGGTGAGAGAGGATAGCTTAAAAATATCAGCAAGTTAGGACTAACAGATGGCATAATGGTTACTTTGCTGGACTCCCACGTAGTCGACTGTGGTTTGAGTCCTGGACCCGGCAGCTTGAAACTCATGCCAGGCACATGTGCATGCGTGCCCAGAGTCCCGAGAGGAGAATGGAGGAGAAAGGACTGCAGTATGGCCATCTTCCTGGGGAGGTGATTTCTCTCTTTCTGTCTCTTTGTCTCTCTCTGGTGAATGCACATACCCTATAGTAAAGATCTCTCTTCAAATAAAAATCAGCAAGTAGCTAGCAAAAAATTCACACTTCTTGGGCCAAGAGAATAATGGAAGTGTTATAGACGAGTCTTTTTTTTTTTGAGAGGTTTTCACTATAGGGCACGTGCGCTCGCCAGACGAGAGAGACATAGAGACAGAAAGCGAGAAATCACCCCCCAGGGGGGATGGTCACGCCGCAATCCCTTCTCCTCCATTCTCCTCTTGAGATCTTGGGCACGCACGCACACACACCCGGCGTGAGTTTTTAAGCCACCGGGTCCGGGACACGAACCGCGGTCGACTACGTGAGAGTCCAGTGACATAGCCATTACACTAACTGCTGGTTCCCTAGACGAGTCTTTGATATACAAAGAACACACCGAGATTCTGAGTTTGAGAGAAGCAGCAGTTATTGTAGTTGACTTCTTTCGATGTATAGTTACCACTTTTTTCCGCCTTGTTTAGATATAGACCTGTAATTCTCTTGGGGCGGAGGGGTTAATTTGGCTCAGAAGTCTGGGCTTTGTTTCTGGAAGACTCTCAGGAGACCCTGTGACTGTCACCACCCCACTCCTACCCTCTAGGAGTTCAGAGAGGAACTCTATGCTCATGAAATGTGGCCTTAGCGTTAGGCACTTGACATGTTAGCAATTGATGGCTCCTCTGGAGAACTGATCTGCAACTAGGTCCAAAGCAGAACGCTTATTATCGAGGAAGAGTCAATGAAAGTTCCTTAGCCAGATGCCTGGAGAGTAAGGTTCTATCTGCAACTTTGGAACGCTGACAGCTCTGTAGTCCACTCAGTTCCTACAGGCTTTGGGCAAGGATCAAATGCTCTCCTCAAATGAGCTTCTTGAAAATCACTCTTCTATTACCTAAGTGTGTGTTTTGTATGTTCACTGGAGATTGAATAATTTAATCTGGCAGCTTCGGAGAATATGCTTCAGAGTTCTCAGGCAGATGAAATCCGGTTCTGTTAGGAGACCGTGGACACCAGTTGGGCTTTCTGTTAGACTCTGTTTCCTTACTTCTATAGGGAGTATGAGAAAACTGGCTTCAGGGGTCAGCAGGTGGCATGGTGGTTAAGGGGCTGGAATTGCACTAGCTAACTGTGGTTAGTCGCTGGACCCGGCGACTTGAAAATCATGCCGGGCATGGAGGAGAATGGAGGAGAAGGGATTGCAGCATGGCCATCCCACTGCAGGGTGATTTCTCACTTTCTCTCTCACTGTCTCTGGTGAACACACACACCCTTTGGGGGGGGGGATAAAAAAATAAAACAAAGAACAACTTCATAAGAATAAAGTGTGTGTGTTTAATAGCATGGCTTATGGCAAGGACTCCCATGTGGTCTATACCATCAGGAGTGTCCACAGTGAGTTCTCCACACATAGCAGCTGTCGTGTGTGATACCGATTTCGAAGATGGCTTGTGAGTTTCTGTTCTAACCGGAATGTTTATCTACCTACTTAGGATTTTAGCTGGAACAGAAGCTTGAAAGATGAACATAAGTCAAATGGAAGATTGCAGAATTCCAATCTTGATTATTACGAAGATTTTAGAAACAAAACTCAATTTCTTTCAATCTCTAGTAGAGGAAGAAAACTAATGTTCAAAGAAACAAGAGATATTTAAAATATCTTTTTATTTCTTTGGAAGAAGCCATTTGTTTATTTATTTATTTGTTTTTAGTTTTGCCATGAGGGCGAGTGTGCTCACCAGAGAGACAGAGAGACAATGAGAGAGAAAGTGAGAAATCATGCCCCGGGGATGGCCACGCTGCAATCCCTTCTCCTCCATTCTCCTCTTGGGATCTTGGGCACGCACGCTGATGCACCTGGTGTGAGTTTTAAGCAGCTGGGTCCGGGACTCAAACCACAATTGACTCCACAGGAGTCCAGATTTATAACTATTACACCATCTGCTGGTCTTGCTACACAATTTTTGAATGAAATTTTATTGTTTTAGTAAAAAAGTAATGAATTTGTCCATCTTTCACATAACTTTAGAAGGCTTATGATGTTCTTAAACATCTGTCTATTTTATAAGACAGTGTATAGCAGAGCCAGCAGGTAGTGTGGTGGTTAAGGTGTTGGACTCCCACATGGCCGACTGTGGTTCATGTCCTAGACCTGGTGGCTTGAAACTCATGCCGGGTGTATTTGCGTGCATGCCCAAGATCCCGGGAAGACAGTGATGGAGAAGGGGTTGTGGTGTGGCCATGCTTCCTGGGGGGTGATTACTCACTTTCCTATTTACTGTCAATATCTGGAGAACACACACGTACTGTGGCAAAAACCTAAACAAACAAGCAAAAAGATACTATGTGCAAAGCGCTTGTGTAAATACAATCCTGAAATCATCTTAAAGGATAATTGGAAAATATGACTTGATTTAAAACAATTTTTAAAATTCATTTTGTGACAGGGTGTGTGCACTTGCTGGAGAGAGACAGAGAGAAGGAAAGCAAGAAAAAACCCCTCCGTGGGGATGGCCACATGCAATTTCTTCTCCATTTTCCTCTTGGGATTTTGGGCACGCACACACACATGCTCGATGTGATTTGCAAGCTGTCAGGTCTGGGACTTGAACCACATAGTCATTCATGCGGGATTCGGCCACTTTACCCACCATGCCACTGGCTGGTCCAATTTAAAACTAATTTTTAAAGAACTCATGAATTATATAAAGTCAGCAAAAATGTATTTTATTATATTTTCCTGAATAGAGAATAATTCCACATTGCTAATTATTTTAGTAATGATTTTACCAACAACTTTATGGGGTCACGTGGGAATAAATGGAAACGTTACAGAGTCATGGTTTTTCATCATTACGCTTTTCTTAACTGTATATCTGTAATGAAAGGTTTCGACAGTAAGCGCTGTTGCCGTCACCAGCTAAATGCTCCGACGTCATTTGGCTTTCGCTTCCCTGAAGTCACCTGCGGACTTGGAGAGGGCCGTCCTTTACACACACCCGAGGCGGCCGTTTAGAAGGCCACGGGTGGCACAATTCCGGTTTCCACGCCGGACAGCACTGGCGATCTTGTCTGCTTCTTGGCTTTTTATATAGAACACAAAATGATGGCTGACGTTCCTTTCCAGAAAGCAAGAACTCACCTGCCGGAGGGTGGTGGCCATGCTGCAGTCCCTCCTCCTCCATTCTCCTCTCGGGATCTCAGCACACACACACACACACACACACGCGCGCGCGCCCAGCGTGAATTTCAAGCCTTTGTGTCCGGGATTGGAACTGCAGTCAGGCATAAGGAAGTCCAATGACATAACCATTATGCCATCTGCTGGTCCCCAGATTACTTTTCTTTTACAAAGATGCAAAGCTGTAAAGTCAGAGCCTGTGCCATACCAAATCTGTTTTTTTTTTTTTTATTTGCTAGAGGTCACATGTATTTGCTGGAGAGAAAGAGAGAGAGAAAGATAGAGAGAGGCAGATGCCTGGTGTGTTTTTCAAGCTGCTGGGTCCAGGACTCTCTCAAGGCCATCAGCCATGTGGGATCCAGCTGCCTTAACCCCTGCTTTGTTAGCTGGCCCACATTACCAGGTCATTTTGCAGGTGCATTGTCGTGACGGTGTCTGAAGTACGCTGAGTCTGTGCACCTCAGAGTCTGAAGTACCGAGCATTTCATGGGGCTCAGTAGAGAAGTTTGTTTACTGTCTTCACAGTAATTCGCTGGTACTAAGGAGACATGACTAGAATTTAGAAGTACTACTTATGATTCAGTTCATTTGGAGATCCATATTTATAGCATTGTTTTATGATGTGCAAAAATCAAAACAGCTGCAGAAATAATCGAACAATTGCAAATTTCTCTTCCCCTCCCCTCTGGTCTGATAACTATGCCAAACATTAATGAGAATCAGAATCATGTTGGTTAGAAAGGTATGGAATTTTATATTCTCTTTCAGAAGTTGTGTGGTTTTTGCATTATTCACATCCATCCTTTTTTTTTAGACGTTTTAATTTTTTTGGCATAGGGCCCATGTACTTGCCAAAGAGAGACAGCAAGAGACAGAGAGAAGGGGAGTGAGGAATCTCCTTCGAGGGGGAATGGCCACTCTGCAATCCCCGCTACGCCGTTCTCCTCTCAGGAGTCCGGGCGTGTGCACACACACCTGGCATGTTTCTCAGTGGCTGGGTCTGGGACTCCAGCTGCAGAGTTGTGATGTTCCTTTCACATGGGGGTTTTAAAGACTGACTAGTATGTGTAGAATGTGCTGACCTGAAGGGACGGGATCTCACGGGCAGAGATGGTGTGAGCTCTCATACAACCTTTCAGTGGGGGTTTGTGGGGTGGCTTTTCCCCAGCTTTGCTGATAGCTTCCTTTCAAGCAGGCCCCTTAGTCACCCTGTGCACGTGACCCCCTTATTCAGCAGGTGTTCGCGGAGTACCCTCTGCACACACCAGGGACACAGCTGCAAATACAACAGACAGAGCCCCTGGCCTCCCGGAGCTCGGGTTTGGCTAGTGGGAGAGAGGCGGTAGAAGGACAGTGCTGTAAACACCAGGTACGCAGTGCGCCGGGCCAGCCACCAGGGTGCCGTGGTCATGAAGCCCTGTGAGGCTGAGGCCGAGTGGGACGGGCAGGTCCCTGGTGTGCATCCCGAGGTCTCCCTGTACATGCTGGGTGCACAGGTCACGGCCCTGGCTGGCTGGGGCTGAGGTGGGTCACGGCGTGAGGTTGGAGTGCTCTGTCACTCATGCTCTCTCTCTCATGGGAGAAATAAATAACCGCAGTGGAGACAGTTTACGGTAAGTGCAGTGGGAACATAAAAAAGGAATCGAGGGCTGGGACCAGCAGTTAGCGTAATGGCTATGTCGCTGGACTCCCATGTAGTCGACCGCGGTTCGAGTCCCGGACCCGGCGGCTTAAACTCACGCCGGGCGCGTGTGCGTGCGTGCCCAAGATCCCGAGAGGAGAATGGAGGAGAAGGGATTGCGGTGTGGCCATCCCCCCTGGGGGGTGATTTCTTGCTTTCTATCTCTCTGTCTCTCTCTGTCTGTCTGGCGAGCGCACGCGCCCTATAGCAAAAACCTCTCCAAAAAAAAAAAAAAAAAAAGGAATCGAGGGCTTTGGCAGGGCAGGGGCAGGGCAGGGGCAGGGGCAGGGCGACGAGAGCTGTCCTTCCAAGCAGAGTCATTGAGATTACATTTGACCCGTGAGGACCCGTGAGGACCCGGGAGTCCAGGAGGTGACAGCGAGCCGGATTTGCTGAGCGCTTGGGCCAAGCGGGCTGAGAGGGGGTGAAGCAGATTCTTCTGCCAAGGGTGTGAGTGTGGGCTCAGTGTGAGGCAGAGTGGAAGCTCATACCGGGGACGCCCGGGCTCCGAGTCCCCTCATACCGGGGACGCTCAGGCTCCAAGTCCCCTCGTATCAGGGACGCTCGGGCTCCGAGTCCCCTCGTACGGGAACGCCCGGGCTCTGAGTCCCCTCACAGCTCCTGGCGTCAGCTTATTCAACAAGGACACTGGGAAAACTACTCATGTTTTTTCTTCAGCAAACACTTGCTGGCATCTATAATGTGCCAGGTGCACTGTCTGATGGCGGGGATCTGCAGCTGAATAAAACACGGTGCTGCCTTCGAGGGACGCAGCATGACGGGGAGCAGACAAGAGCCCCGGGGAAACGCCGGCCCGCGTGATCGGGGAACACGGAGCAGGAGGAGGGGTGCGTTCCTCCCGACAACCAAGGAAGGCTGCTGGCAGGGGGAGGGCAGCTCCTGGGCTGGCGAGCAGGGTGACGAGCAGGCTGTCCCCTGAGCAAGGTCGGAAAGGCCTATCAGGCTGGATGGGGGCACCGTGGTGGAAGGCCGACCGTGTGGGAAGGCTCTGGGCTCACTACCCCTGGCCCAGTGTGCACCTGGCCTGTGAGGGCTAAGGCCAGGGGCATTGTGACGTCAAGACCCTGTCCCTGTCCCTTCCACTCATGGATGAACTAAATAAATAAACTTAAAAAAAAAAAAAGGCATTTCGGGCCCAGTAACAGCCTAGAGCTGCCATGACTTAGAGGAACTGTGCTGGGTTCATGCGAAGGAACACAGAATGGGAGAGCGAGGAGAGGTCAGAAGGGTTGGGGGGCACGGCGGCTGTGTTTCGCTTACGAATGGTGAGCTCGTAGGTGAGGGAGAGGCTTTGGGGCTTGAAAGCTTGGGGAGACGGAATTACCACCAAGAAAATGATGCCTGTCAGAGGAGGGTGATGGCAGCGGTGGGAAGTGAGTTAATATTGAAATAATGTCTTAGTTCACTTCAAGAATAGCACAATAGGGTTGTGCAGTTGTGCAGTTGGCGTAATGGCTATGTCACTGGACTTCCAAGTAGTCGACCACAGTTCGAGTTCCGGACCCGGTGACTTGGGCTCACGCCGGGTGCATGTGTATGCCTGTCCAAGATCCCGAGAGGAGAATGGAGGAGAAGGGATTGCAGCGTGGCCATCCCCCTGGGGGGGTGGGTTCTCGCTTTCTGTCTCTCTGTCTCTCTCTGTCTTTCTGGAGAGTGCATGCGCCCTGTAGCAAAAACCTCTAAATAAATAAAGAAAGAAAGAAGAGCACAATGGTCATTTTCCTTTGAGTGGAAATTAAAACAACAACAACAACAACAACAACGAAGCTTTCCACCTGTAGAAGGTGCCGTGATTTGGACTCCCCTGTGCACCGGTGAACCGGCCCTGAAAACGACCACGACAACCGCCAGCCGAACCACAGGCTGACCTCTGTGGTGTGGACGTGGTGGCCAGTTTTAGAGCTAATAATAGTTGTGACGATCTACTCGCCCGCCAGTGCGGGTCATCACTCAACATGTGCCTGTGTAACTCCAGCCATCTAAATCTAGTTTAAAGTAAAAAGTTAGAAAAAGGTGATTTACAGACCTTAGAAATCCCTGAGCCTGACAAGCCTGCTTTGTGGCTGCAGCTTATCTCATTGTTTTAACTTTGTGTCCTTCCTTTGCAGGTAAAATAAAGCTTTCTTTGCTAAATAAAATACCCAAAATTTTATAAATGAAGTGTATCTTTTTTTTTTTTTTTTTTGGTAGATAAGTCACCATAGAACATCCTTCCTAGGGAAAGTGTATGAAAAACCCCGCTATCACTATATAATAGCATTATTTCTATATTTGTCAAATGCTTCAGCAAATAATTCAGACTGCTTTCTGCTTAAACTGCAGTTGAAATCTGTTAGGGGCTTTTGCATGACACCAAATGTACTTCACACATCGAGTTAAAATAATCGCCGTTTCTAAAACGGTCCTCAGATAGCCGCCGCGGCCTCCTCCCCAGTGTCGAGTCCTGCTTTTCGCTGTCAGCCTGCTGGCTGCTCGGGTACAGACACATTCCAGGGTGGTGTGGCGTGTCTCACCACGCCGTCCCATGTGGTGAAAAGCAAAATACCTCAGTTGCATTTCATGCACAGCAAGAACAAATGGCCCGGTATTTTGCTCACTGTTCGAAAGAGCTGCTAGTTATTAATACTCTATCACCCGTTCACGTGGCCTGGCCCAGCAGTTTAAAGCTTATGACTCTCAGTTGGTTACACCTCTTAAGAGAAGCTATCTGGAAACACTTTAGACATTTTTCTTAAGCTCTATTTTTAGAACAGAGGGTCTAATGGTATTTTAATGTCTCTATATAGTCCCAGAACGAACCTTTAGAAAAATGTCTGTTACCTTTTAAAATTTAGCAAAGCTGGAACAATGATTAGGGCTCCTCGGAGATAATGCATCGAAGAACATGTTTTGATTTACAGAATGTTAGTGGTGAAAGGACCACAAAAGTTGTCCAAACGCCAGCTCTTCCAAAAGCCTTCACTTTTCTTTTTTTTAGAGGTTTGTGCTATAGGGCGCATGCACGCACACGCGCCCAGTGTGAGTTTCAAGCCACAGGGTCCAGGACTCGAACCACAGTCTACTACATGGGAGTCCAGTGACACAGCCACTACGCCAACTACTGGTCCCCCAAAGCCTTCACTTTTCAAATGAGGACTTCGAGTCCTGGATGAGTGAACTATGGTCCCATGATGGACAGTGGAGAAGTGGCCGTGTGGAAGCCCCAGGACGGCTGACTTAGCCTCCTATAGGAAAATGACCATGGGACCAGCAGATGGCGTCCCAGTTATGTCACTGAACTGCACGTAGCCCACCGCGTCTGAGTCCCAGATCCAGTGGGTTGAAAATCACACGGGATGCATGTGTATGTGTGCCCAAGGTCTCAGGAGGAGAAGGGATTATGGTGTGGCCATCCACACATGGGGGCGATTTCGCACTTTCCCTCTCACTGTCTCTGTCTCTCACTCTGTCTTTTCTGAGTGCAAGTGCCCTGAGGTAAAAACCTCTAAAGAGAAAAAAAGTTGTGGTTTTTTGCAGCAGGTTTGCCACCAGAACACAGGTGTCATGAAGACCACTGCTAAATCAAAGCCAGCATGGGAGAGAAGACCCACATCAGCGTTGTCATTGGACACGTAGATTCCGGCAAGGCCACTGCTACTGGCTTCTGCCCTACAGAAGTGGTGGGATCGCCAGAGGAACCATCGAGAAGTCTGAGAAGGAGGCTGTGAGATGGGAAAGGGCTCCTTCAAACACGCCTAGGTCTTGGATGAACTGAAAGCGGAGCCGAGCCTGGAACCGCCACTGACACCTCCCTGTGGAGAGCTGAGACTTTATCAAAAACACAATGCCAGGCCCATCTCAGGCCGACCGTGCTGTCTTGATTGTCGCTGCTGGTGTTGGTGAGTTTGAAGCTGGCATCTCCAAGAATGGGCAGACCCACAAGCATCCCTTCTGGCTTACACTCTGGGTGTGAAACAACCAATTGTTGGTGTTAACAAAATGGATTTTACTGAGCCACCCTACAGCCAAAAGAAGTGCGAGGAAATTGTTAAAGAAGTCAGCACCTACATTAAGAAAATTGGTGACAATTCTGACACAGTAGCGTTTGTGACAATTTCGGTCGGAATGGTGACAACATGTTGGAGCCAAGTGCTAATATGCCGTGGTTAAGGGGTGCAAAGTCACCTGTCAAGATGGCAATGCCAGTGGAACTACACCGCTTGGAGCTCTGGATTGCAGCCTGCCACCAACTCGTCCAACAAGCCCTGCGTCTGCCCCTCCAGGGTGGGTACAAAATTGGGGGTATTGGCCGTGTCCCTGTGGACTGAGTAGAGCAATTGTACCAGTCAATACGACAACTGAAGTAAAGACTGTTGAAATGCACCATGAAGCTCTGAGTGAAGCTCTTCCTGGGGACAGTGTGGGCTTCGATGTCGAGAACGTGTCTGTCAAAGAGGTTCAGGGTGGCCGTGTTGCTGGTGACAGCAAAAACAACCCACCAGTGGGAGCAGCTGGCTTCACTGCTCAGGTGATTATCCTGAACCACCCAGGCCAAGTCAGTGCTGGCTACGCCCCTGGACTGGGCTGTCACACAGCTCACATCGCTTGCAAGTTTGCTGAGCTGAGAAAATTGGTGGCCGTTCTGGTGGAGAGCTGGAAGATGGCTTTCCTTTCTCGGAATCTGGCGATGCTGCCATTGTTGAGTTGGTTCCTGGCAAGCCCGTGTGTGCTGACAGCTTCTCCGATTATCCTGCTCTGGGTCGTTTTGCTGTTCGTGATATGAGACAGTTGCCATGGGTGTCATTGAAGCCGTGGACAAGAAGGAGCTGGAGCTGGCCAGGCCACCAAGCCATAAAGCTCTGAGGCTGAATGAATGTCCCTAGTTCCTGCCGCCCAGTCTCCAGCAGTGGGGGAGCACTGTTGTCTCAATTGGCCTTTTGAGTTTAATAGTAAATGGTTAATGGTAACATTTTCAGAAGGAAAAGGGAAATGTTTTTCTTTTTCTTTTTTCTTTTTTTTTTTTTTTGAGAGAGATTTTCGCTATAGGGCACGTGCGCTCGCCAGACAGACAGAGAGAAGCATACAGACAGAAAGCGAGAAATCACCCCCCAGGGGGGATGGCCACGCCGCAATCCCTTCTCCTCCATTCTCCTCTCGGGATCTTGGGCACGCACGCACACGCGCCCGGCGTGAGTTTTAAGCCACCGGGTCCGGGACGCGAACCACGGTCGAATACATGGGAGTCCAGCGACATAGCCATTACGCTAACTGCTGGTTCCCGGAAAAGGGAAATGTTTTGTGGACCATTTGTGAGTGTGTGTGTGTGTGTGTGTGTGTGGCAGCTTTAAGTTATTAGTTTTTAAAATCAGTACTTTTTAATGGAAACAACTTGACCTAAAATCTGTCACAGAATTTTGAGATCCATTAAAACAAAGTTTAATGGAAAAAAAAAGAAAAAAAGAAAATGACTGATAGGCGTCTATGACAGTGTGTCCATTAGGGGACAGTTTCCTTGTTTCCGTTTTACAGAGGACAAAAGACATCTGAAAAGATAGATACCTGTACAAGGTCTTCCGAGGAACCACTTGTCTGTGCAGTTTCTTTTGCAGGGAGGAGAGGGAGATTAAGGAACAGCTTTTTCTCTGTCTGCCTTTGAATTTCTCCAAGGACAGATTAAAACATGGGAGAAACTTATTTCATGACCTACTTCTGCTGTTGCAATCTGGGGGCCTTCATTTCCCTGATCATTTTCCCATTTTGATATCAAATCTCTCTCTTTTTGGGATGACAAGTGTATTTTAACACAGGAAATTAAAAAAAATCATTTGGGTTAAGTGTCTCTGGGAGAGATAGATGATGTATTATAGAACTAGCTTATTCTCTCTAGAATCAAGTTAATAGGGTAACAGGGTGGCTGAAATCATTGTTACATACTTGATATAGAGATTAAAGGTGCTGGGACCAGCAGATGGCATAATAATTATGTTGCTGAACTCCCACGTAGTCAACTGTGGTTTGAGTCCTGGACCCGGCGGCTTAAAACTCTCGTCAGACACACATACATGCGTGCCCAAGATCCCGGAAGGAGAATGAAGGAGAAGAGACTATGGCATGGCCATCCCCCCCATGGGACGATTCTCTCTGTCTCTCTGTCTCTCTCTCTGTGTCTCTGGTGAATACATACACTCTATAGCAAAAATCTCTCTCTAAAAAAAAAGAAAGAAATTAAAGTTGTTTATTGTATAGGTTGAATATCCCTGATTCAAAATGCTTGAAACGAGAAGTGTTTTAGATTTTGGATCTTTATTTTCATTACTATTTTGGGATATTATCTCATATATAATGAGATATCTTAAGGATACCTAAATAAAAACTTCATTTGTGTTTCATATACTTCTTTCTTTCTTTTCATTTTTCTTTTTGGAGAGGTTTTTGCTATAGGGCACATGTGCTTGCCAGAGAGACAGACAGAAAGCGAGAACTCACCCCCCACCCACCCAGGGGTGATGGCCATGCCGCAATCCCTTCTCCTTCATTCTCCTCTCGGGATCTTGGGCACACACGCACATGCGCTCCGCATGAGTTTAAGCCACCGGATCTGGGACTCGAACCACAGTCGACTACATGGGAGTCCAGCGACGTAGCCGTTACACCAACTGCTGATCCCTCATATACTTCTTATACACATAGCCTGGAAGAAATTTTATGTAATATTTTTTTATTGCAGTGTTTTTGTTTGTTTGTTTCTTTGGAGAGATTTTTGCTACTGGGTGCAATAGTGTGCTGGCCGGAGAGACAGAAAGAGACACAGACATAGAAAGTGAGAAATCATCCCCTGGGGGGATGGCCACATCACAGTCCCTTCTCTATTGTCCTTTTGGGATTTTGGGCACACACGTACACGGACCCTGTGTGAGTTTGAAACCACCGGGTCTGGGACTCGAACTGTGGCTGGCTGTGCAGCATTTTGCCTAAGACATGCTAGCAGGTCAGGTGTGGAATTTTCCATTCTGGCATCATGTCAGTCTTCCAAAAATTTTGTATTTGGGGGCTTTTGGTTTAGGGATGCTCAACCAGTAGTGAATATAAATTAATATCATTTAGCACTGATGGGAACTTTTCTTTCATTTCATTATTATTTCAAGATGTGTGCTGTAGAAAGATTAATTTATGCCTTTCTCTTCTCTTCTAGTCATGGGCTTCTGCCCTGTAGGTCTTTCTGCGAGGCTGCCAAAGAAGGCTGCGAGTCAGTCCTGGGGATGGTGAATTCCTCCTGGCCCGACTTCCTCAAGTGCTCGCAGTTCCGAAACCAGACTGAACACAACAACGCCAGCAGGGTCTGCTTCTCACCCCAGCAGGAGAAAGGAAAGCGATGTAGGTGTCTGTTTCCCCTCACTCTTCCAAGCCTTTACGTGATTGGTTCATACAGGGATGTATGCAAATACATGCAGATGTCACTGAATCTTAGCAAAGTGACCAGATCTATGAAACCAGCATGCATTTATAAAGAAATAGAAGAATGGGGCTCGCAGGTGGCAGAGCTGGTTAAGGCACTGGACTCCTATGTGGCTAACAGTGGTTCAAGTCCCAGACCTGGCAGCTTGTGACTCAGGCCAGGAGTGTGTGCGTGAAGGCCCAAGTCCTAAAAGGAGAAGGGACTGCAACGTGGCCATCTCCCCTGGGGGTGGTTTCTCACTTTCCCTCTCTCATCTCTCTCTGTCTCTCTCCAGCAAGTGCCAGTGCCCTGTGGCAGCAAAATAAATAGAAATAGAATATTAACAACATTCCAGAAAGTCCTTCAAGCTCCCTGCCAGGTGTAGCTCACCCTCCCAGAAGAAATGTCCATCCCGGTTTCTGTCACCTCAGAAGCCGAGCTTACTTCCGGACTTCATGCAGCAGATGAAATGCAAACTCTGTGTATCTGCCTTCCTGTGCACAGTATCATGTTTGAAACATTCCTAACATTTTCATCTTGTTGTGGTTTATTCATTCTCATCATTTTATAGTAGTGTAACTTGTGATTTTATCACAATATCTTTTCCTATTTGACGGTTGATGGACATTTGAACTGTTTCCACTTTCGGCTATTACGAACAGTGGTGTGCTAGTAGTCTTTGAACACGGTTATGCACTTGCTCAGAAACAGATGTTCTAGTGTGGTTGTACCAGAAGTTTCTAACGTGGCTGTAGCCTTCCTGCGGCGTGTGAAGGGCAGCAGCTGTACACCCCCCCGTCCTCGGCATCTGCTATATTTCCATTTGATAGGTCTGGTGGGAGGACGTGGCATCTCTTTGTGGTTAGAGTTGCATTTGATCAAATTTTCAAACTTTTTTTTGGCTACTTATCTTTCCTTTTTTTGGGAAGTGTCTTTACAGATATTTTGCCCATTTTCTGGAGGTCTGTCTTTCAATCAATTTGTTGTTTTATATGTATTCTTGGTTTTGTTTGTTTGTTTGTTTATAACTTGCCAGAGGGCACATGTGTTCACTGGAAAGAGACAGAGAAGGGCAAGCGAGAAAACACCCTCCGTGGGAGATGGCCACACCACACTCCCTTCTCCCCCATTTCTCCCTCCTTTCGGGTTTTTGGGCATGCACAGACATGCAGCTGGCATGTTTCTCAAGCCACTGGATCTGGACTTGAACCACACAGTTGGCCATGTGGGATCCCGCTGCCTTCCCCACCACCCCACCTGCCGGCCCATTTTGTGCGCATCCTGGACCCAAGCTGTCTGCTGAATACCGGTATCCAGAGAGCTGTGGACTGCCTCCTGTCTTATCAGCGTCTGTTATAAAATAGAAGGTCTTAATTTTAATGGCTGTATTAGTCGTTTTCGGTATGATAGTTTTCTTTTGTGTCTTAAGAAATCTTAGCTTACCCCAAAACAAAAAATTTCCTTCTATATTTCTTCTAGGAATTGTACTGTTTTAGCATTCAGTCTTACATCTACCATCATCCTGAGATCAATTTTTATGTGTGGTAAAGGTGAAAGAGGTTGTTTTTTTCTATGTGCGTATTTAATGGACCCATTACCCTGTATTTACTTAGGGGACAGTCCTTTCCTTGTGCACTGCGGTGTCACCATCGTTATCAATTGAGTTGTTGATTATGAGTACCTATTTCTGGATCCTCTTTAGCCAGTATCACACCATCCGAGTCACTGTAGTGACCATAGTGAGTCTTATTTTCTTTCTTAGTTTTTGTGATAGGATGTGCGCACTTGCCAGAAAGAGACAGAGAGAGACAGAGAGAGGAAAGTGGCCATATCTCAGCTCCTTCTCCTCCATTCTCTCTTGGGCTTTTGGGCACTCATGCGCACGTGCCTGGCATGATTTTCAAGATGCCAGGCTGAGACTCGAATTATGTAGCCAGCCACGTGGAATCCGGCCCCCTAACCTCCGTACCACCTGCTGGCCCTGTAAGACTTTATAGCAAATAGTATAATTCTTCTCTTCTTGTTCTTCTTCTTAAAAAGTTTTGGTTATTTTTGCCCCTGTTCGTTTAATGTAATTTTAAAAATCACCTCATAATTTCCACAAATGTTTCTTTTGTTTTGTTTTAAAATCGAGGCTGGATTAAATATACAAAGATCAAATTGAGGAGAATTGCTTTACAACACTGAGGCTTCCAACTCATGACAATGATGTATTAGATTACGGTAACATTAATTAGATATTTTAAATGAAATATCTGAAAATTTCTATTGGACTGGACTCGTAGCTTAGTGGTTAAAGGAGGCGGATCCCACATGGCCGGCTGCATTTCACGTCCTGTCCCAGGTGACTGGCTAACCATGCGAGGTGTGCGCGCGTGTGCTCAGCATCCTGGCAGGGAGGGAAACGGCGCAGGCGAGGCTGTGGCACTGAGATCAATTTTTATGTGTGGTAAAGGTAAAAGAGATTGTTTTTTTCTATGTGCGTCCACTCCCCACACAAGTGCTTGCTCACTCTCTGTCTCTCTGTCTCTCTCTCTTTGAGTGTATGCGTCCTGTGGCAATTAAAACAATTCTCTCAATAATACATTAAAAGCTTTACCTTGGGGGTCTTCTGTGTCTTTCCTTAGATTTATCTATGGGTCTCTGTTATTTTTAGTGTTATTTTAAAGACCTTTAAAATGTTTTCTTTCTTTCTTTTAAAATGTTTCTTTGTATCATTTACTAAATCATTTCATGCTTTCTGTAGTTTGTCTTCAGATGCATTTGGATTTTCCCAGCACACAATCATTGCCTCTACAGATAATGAGCATTTACTCCCTCCATTCTAGTCATCACGCCCTATCTCTGTCAGAGAGAAAGTGTCCAATATTTCACCATTAACTGTGATGTTTGCCGAAGGGCTTCTATGAATACTCTTGATCAGATTAAGGAAGCGTTTTTCTATTTGTAGTTTTGCAATGTTTCTTTTTAATTCATTAATGGGTTTTGAATTTTATCAAATTCTTTATATCTACTATGTCATGGTATGTTAATTACCTTTAAAATATCAGTTTGAGATATAATTTACATATCATAAAATTCGTATGTTTTAAATGTATAAGTAAGTGATATTTTCAGGAATTATTTGTTTAAGTTAATTTTTTTTATTATTATTTTTCAGTTTGCTGTAGGGCATGTGTGCTCACCAGAGAGAGAAAGTGAGAAAGCAAGCTACTAGGTCTGGAACTCGAACTGTGGTCAGCCATGTGGGAGTCCAGTACCTTAACTACCACACCACTTGCTGGCCCCTAATGAAGTGATTTTCAAATTCTCAGAGTTGTGTAACCATCACAACCATCTAATACTAGATCATCTTCCTCACCTTACAAAGAAACCCCATGTCCATTAGCAAGTAGGTCACCATCTCTTCTCCCTGAGCCCATGGTAACACTAATTTACTTTCCGTTCCTATGAATTTGATTGTTTTGGACATATGAATGGGATCATACAACATAAGACCTTTCATGACTGGCTTCTTTCACATAGCATAATATTTCCAAACTTCATTCATGTGGTTGCATGTGCACTTCATTTATTGTCAACATTCCATTGTAGGCATGTACCACGTTAAAAAATTCATACATGAGCTGAGACACATGTCGGGTTGTTTCCACCTTTGAATGATGGTGCTGTGAGCATGTGGCCATTCATTCTCAGTTCTCTGGGCATGTCCCTAGGAGTGGAACGGCCAGGACAAGCAGTACTCTGTGTGACATTCTGAGCAGATGCCAGTCCCACTCTCAAATGTAAGAGGCTTCCAATTCCTCCACGCTCACCAACACTTGCCGTTCTTTCTGTTCGTAACCAGCCCATTGATGAAGTGAAGTGGTTTCCACTGTGGTTTCGATTTGCACTTTGCTGATGGCTATGTTGAGCAATATTTTATGAGCTTGCTAGTGTTAGCTATTCGTACGTCTTATATTGAGAAATAGCTATTCTAATAATTTGTCTATTTAAAAATTAGGTTATTTTGTTAATTGTTAAGTTATAAGTTCTTATATACTCTGGATGCAATACTTTATCAGATATATGATCTACAAATATGTACATTTGAAATAGTTCTTTATTTTAGAAGTGAGAGAAAGAGAAAGAGAGACCATGTCCAGAACAGAGTCCTCATGTTGTAATCCACCCCCAGCTCCTGCCAACCCTGGATCATGGGCACATGCAAACTTGGCATGTTCGGGAGGTCCCTGGTTGGAAACCCAGAACCTCCTCATGAGGGTCAGCCTTACAGGGTGTTGCTTTTTATGGCTATACCCTTACCCAGCTCCTAATCTGCAGCTGTTTTCTTATATTCTTGGAGAATTTTTCTATTTTCTTGATAGCGTCCTTTGAAGCACTGATGTTTCTAGCAGTTTATCTGTTTCTTTTTTTGTTGCCCATGCTTTAATGTGATATCTAAAAGCACACTAATAAAAGTCATTTATATTTACTACCATATTTTCTTTTAAGAGTTTTATGGATTTAGCTCTTTTATTTATGTTGTTGATCCATTTCGAATAGATTTTTGTGAATGGTGTGAGTTAGGGATTTAAGTTGATACCCACTGACAAACATTAATTGGTCATAGAAGAAAGTGTTTACTCCTGGACTGCCTATTTTATTTCATTGGCCTATTTGTCCATCCTATGTGACTATGCACTATTTGATTATTATATCTTTGGAGTAAGTTTTGAAATTGAGAAGGGTGAGTCTTCTAACTTTATCAGTATTGTTTTAGTTATTCTGTCTCTATTGCATTTCTGTATGGATTTTTAGGATTAGCTTGTCAATTTCTGAAAAATTATCCAGTTGTGTTTTGATAAAGATCGAATCTATACATATAGCAAAAACTGAAATAGATATAGTAATATACCAGGTTTTAAAAAAAATTGGGGGACCAGCAGATGGTGTAATGGTTACATCAATGGACTTCCACGTAGTCGACTACAGTTCAAGCCCCAGACCCAGCAATGTAGAAGTCATGCCAGGCATGTGTGTGTGCATGCTGAAGATCTCGAGAAAATGGAGAAGGGATTGTGGTATGGACATTCCCCCCTGGGGGGTGATTTCTCACTTTCTGTTTCTCTGTCTCTGGTGGGCACGTGTGCCCTGGAGTGAAAATCTCTCAAAAAAATCATAAAGTTGGTACCAGAGAAAAAGGACATTTTATTTTATTTTTATTTTGTTCACAAGGGAGAGCATGTACAAGTATGGGCATGAGGTAGAGAGATAAAGGGGGCGCCCTGGACTAGGACTGGTCATACCATAGTCCCCTCCCCACATCCTCCAGTTGTCAAGATCCTGGGTTCACATTCACCTGGCATGTTCTCATGGGGACTCAGGATTTGAATTCATGAGTGGCCATGTGGCTTCCAGCCCCACAGTTCAGGCTGGGCCAAAAGAAGGATGTATTTTTTAGTGATAAAAAGGTCAATTCATGAGGAAGGTATAACTTAACAGAAATAACAGAGCTCAGAAACACAAAAAGCAAAAACTAACAGAATTGAAAGGGGTAGTAGACAATTCAACAATAATAATCCACTTTCAGTAGTGGGGAGAACAGCTAAATAGAAGATTAAAGATGAAATAGGGGGCCAGCAGGTGGCGCAGTGGTTACAGTGTTGGACTCCCATATGGCTGACTATGGTTTGTGTCCCCCACCTGGAGGCTTGAAACTCACACCAGGCTCTTGTGTCACGTGTATGTCCAAAATTCTGAGAGGAGAAGGGATTGTGGCATGGCCATCCCCCCTGGGGGGTGATTTCTTACTTTTCCTCTCTCTCTCTCTGTCTCTCTGGTGAGTGTATGCATCTTAGAGCAAAAATCTCTCTTTTAAAAAAAGAGAGAAAAAAATGAAATAGAGGATTTGGAAAACCCTATACATGAACCTGACCTAACAGACATTCAACACTCCATCTAACAACAGCAGGCTATAAACATATATGCCTAAAAATGACTGTTTTTTAAGTTTTGACCGGTTTGTATCTCTGAATAATTTGTCTATTATAAACAGCATAAAATTAAAATCATGTATTGTATGTACTTGGTAAATCTCTGTTTTTTGATAGTACTTAATTTATTTCATTTAATGTGATTATGATAAGTTAGGATTTATAGCTGCCATTTTGCTATTTTCTTATGTATTTTTAAATTTCCTTAATCCTCCATTAGTGCTTCTTCTCTGTTAGATATATCCTGGTAAAACAGTCTCAGTCTCATTTATTTTTTTATAAGATGATGAGTAAGAATTCTATAAAAAATATTTTTATTTATTTATTTGTTTTAAATTTGCTGTAAGGCATATGAACTCTCTAGAGAGAGACAGAGAGAAAGAAAATGAGAAAGCACCCCTCCAGGGGGCATGGCCACACTGCAATCCTTTCTCATCAAGTATCCTCTTGGGTTTTTGGGGACGCACGCATACGTGCCCAGCACGTTTTTTAAGATACTGGGTCCAGGACTTGAAGCCTGCAGTTGGCCATGTGAAATCCAGCCACCACCATGCCATCAGCTGCCCTCATTTTAATTTCTTCTTGTTTCTTTGACTACATTTCTTGAACTGCCCTTATTTTGACGGTTAACATCTTAATTTGTAACAATATAGTTCATATGACTACCAAGTTAATTTCAATACTATCCAAACTTTATTTCTATATAACTGCATTCCTGCTTCCTTCTTTGTACCATTATTGTCTACAATTTCCATCCTATCCAAAGCACAGCTTTACAATGATCGATTTATGCGTTGTGTTTTAAATCAGATAGTACATGTTTCAGACAAAAAATACATTTATGTTGTCTTTTAGATTTATCTATTTAATGTACATCTACCAGTACTTTTTATTTCCTCATGTGGATTCAAGTTACTGTCTACTCTCCTTTCATTTTATCCTGAAGGATTCTTTTCAATCTCTTATGAGGTTGGTTCTGCTGGAGGCAAATTTTCTCTTAGCTTCTATTTGTGTGGCAATGTCTTACTTTGTTCCTCATTTTGAAAGGATAATTATAATGCATATAGACTTTCTGTTTGATAGTGTTATTTTTAGCACTTTGACTATGTCATCCTACTTTTCTACGGGCTCATGAATTCTGATGAGAAGACAAATATTAATCTTACAGAGGATTCATTCTATCTGATGAGTTGATTGTTTGTAAGATTCTTTCAGTACTTGATTACAACATGTCAAAGTGTGGATCTTTTAAGTTATTTTATTTATTTATTTATTTATTTATTTATTTATTTATTTATTTATTTATCTGTTTACCTGTTGTGGTTTTTAGGCTACCTGGTCTGGGACTTGAACTGTGGTCAGCCATGTGGTAGTCCAGCTTCAACCACCATGCCACCTGTCAGCCCCAAAGTGTGACTCTCTTGAGTGCATTCTTTTTGAACTTTTGTGCTTCTTGAGAATGTAGATTAGTCTTTTTTCATAAAATTTGAGAAGTTTTCAACTATTATATCTTTAAATATTATTTTTGATCTGTTCTTTTTATCTTTCTTTCTTTCTTTTTTTTTTTTTTTTTTTGTAGAGTTTTTTTTCTGTAGGGCTCGTGCGCTCGCCAGACAGACAGAGAGAGACAGAGAGACAGAAAGTGAGAAATCACTCCCCGGGTGGATAGCCATGCCACAATCCCTTCTCCTTCATTCTCCTCTTGGGATCTTGGGCACGCATGCACACACGCCCGGCGTGAGTTTTAAGCCACTGGGTCCGGGACGCGAACTGCAGTCAACTACATGGGAATCCAGCGACATAGCCATTACGCTAACTGCTGGTTCCTGTTCTTTTTATCTTTCTGAGACTCCAGTAACGATTACGTTGGTACCTCTTCCAAGTCATAAGGACATTTTACTTTATTCTTTTTTTTCCTTTCCATTTTATAGACTGGATAATCTCAATTCATTATCTTCATGTTTACTGATTCTTCCTATCTGTTCAAATCCACTGTTGAGCCTTTCTACTGCCTTTTAATTTTTTGTTATTGTACTTTTCAACTGGGGCATTTCTATTTCATTCTTTTACTTAAAAAATTATATATATTAATATTCTCAATTTGTGGGACCAGCAGTTGGTGTAATGGTTATGTCACTGGACTCCCATGTAGTTAACTGTGGTTCAAGTCCCAGATTGAGTGGTTTAAACTCACGCTGGGCACGTGTGAGTGTGTGCTCAAGATCCCAAGAGGAGAATGGAGGAGAAGGGATTGCGGCATGGCCATCCCCCCCAGGGGGTGTGATTTCTCGCTTTCCTTCTCTCTGTCTCTGTCTTTCTGGTGAGTGCATGTGCCCTATAGCAAAAACCTCTCCTCCCCCCAAAAATTTCTCAATTTGTTAAGCCATTGTTCTTATACTTCCTCTTAATTCTTTAAAGATGAGTTTCTTTAAGTCTTTGGACATGTTTTAAAAGAACTATTTCTTGTCCAGTAAGAATAATGTCTGAGCTTCCTCAGGAATAGTTTCTGTTGACTGTTTTCTTCTTCTGTGTATGGGTCATACCTTTCAGTCTCTGCACATTTTATCATTTTTGGTTGAAAGATCGGCATTTTAAATATATAATGTACAACTCAGTACATTGAATTCTCCTCCTTTTCAGGACTTGCTGTTGTTTTTGTTGCTGCTGTTTATTGGGTTAGTGATTTTGCTGAGCTAATTGAGTTTTCTGTGTCATGGCTGGCCACTAAAGTCTTTAACTATATAGCAGTTCAGTGGTCAGTTAATGATTGGACAGAGATTTACTTAAATACTTTCATTTTGTAAAATATTTTTGCTTTAGGGTGTGTGCACTCACTGAAGAGACAGAGACAGAGAGAGAGAGAGCGAAATTACCCCCCCACACACACCCGGGGGAATGACCATGCTGCAATCCCTTCTCCTCCATTCTCCTCTCAGGATTTTGGGCACAAATGTACACGTGCCCAGTGTGAGTTTCAAGCCACCAGATTTGGCACTTGAACTGTGCTCGACCACCTGGGAGTCCAGTGCCTTAACACCACCTGCTGGCCCCCTCCATAAATACTTTCAACCAGCAAATATCCCAGTCTTTGCCAGGGTCTCTGTGTATGTTGCGGCACATTTCCATACTACAACAGGCAGTTTCAACTCTGCCTTATTCTTCACCGCACAAGCTCTGATTCAGATCAAATGAAGACACTGACTCTGAGAGCAGTACCCAGGGAGCTAACAGCTATGTCCGATAATGACTCACTGGGTATGTGGTTTCTTGTTTTCAGTTAATATATTGAGGCTGTTGGCTTCCAGGCCATTCCAGAGCTGGCAAAGGGGAACGGGAATAGGACAAATTATGTCACAGAGTTTAATGTCCTTACCGTAATCATCCATTTTTCTTCAATAAATTCTCCTTGCATTCATCTATATCCATAGATCATTTTTAGAGCTGTGAAACGTTGATTTTTGCCAACTTTGCCAGTGTTTTGTTTTTCTTTTGCCAGAAGGCATGTATATTTACCAGAAACATGAGAAAGCACCCCCTATGGGAATGGTCATGCCAATTCCCTCTCCTCCATGTCTCTGTCCTTCAGGGTTTGGGGGACACGTGCACACATAACTGACTGACTTCTCAAGCTGCTGGGTCTGGTACTTGAACCATGTAGTTGGCCATGTGAGATCTGGCTTCCTTAACCACCAGATCACAGAGCTGGTCCTTCATTGGTTTTACGGAGGAGAACATTTTTAGAAGTTCTTTCTTGCTATTCTGGAAGTGTTTTGCTTACCTTGGTTGGTTTTTGAAAGTTAACATATTCTTCTCTTGCCTAGAAAATCCTCATTACAAAAGCTAATAATGTATTCAATTTTTCATTTGTTTTTGGATTTTGCCAGCGTTCTATTTGGAATATTGTATTAATGTTTATGATAAACAAATCGACCTACCATTTCTTTCTTGTTATGTCCTTGTGTGGCTCTTGTATTAAGTTTCTGATTAGTTCCTAAAAGAGTTGGGAGACTTTTTTTAAGATTGGTATAAGCTCTTCCTTCAATGTTTAAAATAATTTACCATTTAAACAACCTCAGACTATATTTCTTTTTTCTTTGGGGGGGGGGGGGAGAGGTTTTCGCTATAGGGCATGTGCGCTTGCCAGACAGACAGAGAGAGACATAGAGACAGAAAGCGAGGAATCACCGGGGGATGGTCACGTCGCAATCCTTTCTCCTTCCATTCTCTTCTCGGGATCTTGGGCACGCACGCATATGTGCCCGGCATGAGTTTTAAGCCACTGGGTCAGGGACACAAACCACAGTTGACTACGTGGGAGTCCAGCGACATAGCCATTACACTAACTGCTGGTTCCCAGACTATATTTCTTTGTGAGAAGATTTAAAATTACAGATTTAATATCCTTAATGGGTAAGAGACTCTAAAGAATTTTGTTTCTTCTGATTTTTTCTCCAACTACTGTATTTTAGATAGTTGCTTATTGTACTTAAAATATCAAAGGTATTTGCATATACGTATTCATAGTGTTTTCTATTTAATATCTCTTGATATCTGTAGTAGATGATGATCACCTGTGTGGTGACACTTCCTTTTTCATTCTGACATTGGCTACATATGTCTTCCTTCTTGGTACGCCTTTCTAGAGATCTATCAATCATATCTGCCTTTTTAAGAAGACACTTTATGGTTTCATTGTTTTCTTCTCTTCATTGCATGCTTATTTTCTATTCCCTTAATTTATACTTTATGCTTCTTATTTATGTCTTTCCAAATTTGTTTCTTGGCTTTCATTGGTCAAGAGTGGAACATTTTGGAGGGAATTCTCGAAGTCCCTATCCCAAGTCTTTGCCTCCCTCTCTGCCCAGATGCCCTGATTCATCCCCACTGGAACCTTACCTAGGCATCGGAGACCTATCTTAGTCTCTACCCTCCCCTGGAGCTGAGCCATGCTTAATTCTGGGGCCTGGTCCTCACCTTTCTAGGCGCTCCTGCTACAGTAAGTGCTTCTTTCTAAGCTACTAGGAAGCCCTTTGGTTTTCACCGTGGTTTACATTTGCTTATAGCTTCTAGTTATCTTTCCTAGAGCACTGATGCTTAGCAACAAGCCCTCCAATCCATTGTCCCTGTAGTTAGGTCCTTCTTACTCTCACATGCCTGGTGAACTACCCAACCAGTGCATTCCCTCTGTGATCTCAGTTCACCTCCGATGGGCACGTCAGCAACTGACCACCCTCTTCTGCTGGCGAATGCCTGTCTCCATCCACCACCACTAATGGCTTTGCTTCCATGCCAGCAGAGAGTCACCAGATCAATAGCCCCATTTATCTCTTGCCTTTTTTAGACCACTCCTACGACTAGCTGTCACAAGTAGGTTTTCTAGAAACAGCTATGAGATGAAGTTTGACGTACGGGTATTTTTTTGGCATCAGCTCTTGTGTTTAGGAGAGGGAGAGGAAGGGGGAGAAGACAAAATGTGATCCAGGGCCTCTGAGCCTGGGCTAAATCTTGGGCAGCTCTGGCACTTATTGGCTGGAAAGAGCTGTCCCGTGTTGAGCCAAAATGGTTGGGTTTTCCTATCTCCATCTCAATCAGTCCTCAGGTGTGGCTTCCCAGGAAGGGTGTGCCTGGGGAGAGGCAGATGTCAGCGCATCCCGAAGCCAGGAAACCTGACGGTGATGACAGCTAAGCGCTGGGGGCCCACTGAGGAGTAGAAATCCTCCTTTGACAGGTGGGGCCCGAGGCCTTCACCTCCTCAGACTGCACGGACTTGCTCTGCTTGTGTAAGACTGCACCTGCTTCTGGTTTGTCTCTGTTCCGAAGGTGTGGTTCTCTGGTGGTCCCAACTGCAGAAACTGGTGGTGGAGGCAGTCGGGTGGAAGAGGCTGTCAGAAAAGGCATGAGGTATTTTTCTTTTTTTTCTTTTTAAGAGAAATTTTTGCTATAGGGCACATGCACTCGCCAGAGAGACAGAGAGACAGAAAGAGAAAAATCACTCCCAGGGGGGATGGCCATGCTGCAATCCCTTCTCCTCCATTCTCCTCTTGGGATCTTGGGCACGCACGCACATGCGCCTGGAGTGAGTTTTAAGCCACCGGGTCCGGGACTGGAACTGTGGTCAACTATGTGGGTAGTCCATGACGTAACCATTATGCTATCTGCTGGTCCCATGTTTCATATCTTTTTTTTTTTTTTGGAGAGGTTTTTCGCTATAGGGCGCGTGCACTCGCCAGACAGACAGAGAGAGACATAGAGACAGAAAGCGAGAAATCACCCCCCAGGGGGGATGGTCACGCCGCAATCCCTTCTCCTCCATTCTCCTCTCGGGATCTTGGGCACGCACGCACACGCGCCCGGCGTGAGTTGTAAGCCACCGGGTCCGAGACGCGAACCGCGGTCGACTACGTGGGAGTCCAGCGACATAGCCATTACGCTAACTGCTGGTTCCCATGTTTCATATCTTTTTAACACTCTGTTCTGCTGCTAACAGACTCCCTTGGAAAGGGTGTGCAGCGACAAGGCAGCAGGAGGGTGAGTGAGTGGATCCGAAAGACTGCCCTTCAGGTTCTGACGGCTCATCGTATTCGCCTCTGTGTCCATGAGAACACTTGACAGTATTTGTTAGTGATCATTTGGACAATGTAGCCCATTGATATAGGATTTAAAACTACAAAGGGGAAAACTTAAAGATCAAAACATCAACAGTGTTATTTTAATTTGACCAGAAAGAGACAGAAAGTGAGAAAAAGGAAAGTGAGAAAGAAGGCCGCCAGGTCCAGGACTCAAACTGCAGTCGTCTGTGTGGGAGTCTAGTGCCCTAACCACCACACCACCTACAGGCCCTAATCTTTACTATTCTTTTATACTGTTGGCCAAAAGGTACTGGTTTTTGAAAATGAAAATAACATTGTCAGTATTCTTTATCAATTCAAACTGAGATGCCACTTAAAATACTGGTTCTCCAGGACTAGAAGATATCACAGATCTTCTGGGAACATAGTGGTGGTCTTGAAAAAGATCTTGGAAATACCAATGAAATGTTTGTGTCTAAAAATTTACATTTAAAGAGAACAGAAATATTGTAGTTACATTATCTGAGATCTTCTACTTGTTCTAGAGTCTCTAGAATTCTTGATAGTAGTTTTTTCATGTAGGATTAGTTCTCTAACTTAGGCCTGATGGTGTCTGATGCAATATTTACCTAGAGCTTAAAATGTGTATTCTGTCTCATGCTTTATGAATAAACAGGACACTCGCCATCATAGATAAATAATAATAATAATAATAATAATAATAATAATAATAGTAACAACAGCAAACGAAACGTGCTTTCTTCCCTCAGGAGTCCTAGATGTTATCTGGGATCCCCATAAGTAACAATAGAAAGAAGGAGCACATCGGTAGCTGCACATAACGGGAGAGCATTTGAGGGGTGTGGAGTGGAGCGGGGCCAATCACCGGAAGGAATTCCGATATTTTTAAAGGGGAAACGCCCCACTTGGCAAAGAGGAGGGAGGAGGCGCATACAGGTGCTCAGCCATGGGTCCGGGTTGGGTTTTGGGTTCCTACTCCGTCCATGAGATGCGTGATGACTCGTCCCAGTCCTTCTGATTCGTGAAGTCGCTTGCCCAACAAAATAGCGATGCCTCCCCTTCACATCGGTATCCCTTTCTCCTTCCGGAAGCGCTTTCACAGCTGGCAGCTCATTTTCTTCCAGAGGAAGCCTCTGAGGTTTCAGCATCTCCATTTTCGAAGTGAGGATACTGAGGTTCAGGCAGGCCCCATCAGGGCTGTGTTAAATCCAGCCCCCCGAGGCGCTGTCCTCCACCAAGCAGCCCACAGATGTGGACCATTCTGGGCTTGGATTCTGAGTCCTCGAATTCGATCCGCAGTCACTGAGCCCTCTCCCGTGTCTCTGCAGACCGAGCTGAGCCAAAAGCCGCAGTGTGGCCGCCGCTTTCCCCGTGCCCAGCCCACACGTAGGCCTCACCCCTGCTTTCCCCCCTTGAGTCAGCCATCACCCCGGAGCTCCATTGTTCCCAGAGGAGCGGCACGACGAGCTTTATCCCCTCTAGTTCGTGTCGGTGCAAGGTCTGGTAAAGTAAATAACGTGCCGACGTGCAAATGCCATGGGAACTGCTCTTCAGAGGCCTTTAAATAAACATTTATGTGTGTGTTTCCACAGCCGGGCCGTGAGAACTCAGGAGGCTGGCGGTCAAGGCCCATCAATCATTCTGAGCCTCTGACTAATCCTTCACTGATCTTGTCTGCGGGGACACAGGGAAAGAGCCTGGCGATCGGCAGGTCCGTGGGCCTAACGAGATCTCGCCTGCCAAGCAGGGACCTGGATTCTTTACTCTCCGATTTCCCTGTTCCTTTTCCTGGTGTCTCACCTGGCTTTGCCTAGCCCTGGTGGCTGACGGAGCCGCAGCGTTGGCAGCTAGAGCGTGGTTTGGGAACCTCCGTACACATGGTCTGAGTGTTCTGATGGACTTGGGGGTCCATCTGGGAGAGGCAATCCAACGCTGGTTCTCTGAGGGGCTTCACGTCGGCGTTTTGCAGGGGGCGATGAGCGAGCGGAAGCTGGTCCTGTGCTTTCCGTTACAATGACGGGCCTAAAACAAAACAGGGTTTCCTGGCGTCTCAGCTTTTCCTACATCTACCATTTTTGTTAAAAAAAAAAAAAAAATTATTTCTTTCTTTTCATTTACTAGTGTTATTATTATTTTTAAATTTGCTACAGGGCACATGTGCTTCCCAGAGAGACACAAAGAAAGAGAGAGAGAGAGAGAAAGCAAGCCACCAGGTCCGAGACTCAAACCGTGGTTGGCCATGTGAGAGCGCAGCACCTTAACCACCACGCCACCTACTGTCCCATTTATAATTTTAATTAAGTACATTTATTACAAGTAATTTAAACTGATAAAGACATTTTTCTTCTTTTATACGTAGCTATTTCATTTAAGGGTAGCAAAGCAAGATCCTGAAGACATTTTACATAATAACTGTGGGACTTGAGCAAGTTTCTTAACTTTACAACAGGAACACTAACACCTGACCGCTAGAACTCTTTTATGGATTAGATGAGATAACGAATTTGAGAGGGCTCGGAAAGCCACAGCAACTCCCGCGACTATAAATTCTTTGGCTGACAGACGCTGGGCGAGTGTGTTCAGCCTGGCAGGTGTTTACAGGAGCTGGAAGGGGAAGACGGCGGCGTATTTCCAAGGAGTTCGTTGGTAGCAGAGAAAGAGAAAGACATATAAGCACAGAGAGAGCTCCTGAGACCAGAAGTAGAGTCCAAATGGTCTATTTGGGGGAGAGCTTAACTTAACTGGGGGAGTGGGGAAGAGGGCTGGCACAGAGGACATCGCTAAACCAGCCGCCTACCCACAGTCTGGGGAACAGCCAGCACCTGCCAGGTGGGCCGTCCAGCAGGGCAGAGAGGGGCGCGGTGTGCCCTGTTCTTCCGTCTTTCAGAGAACGGGTCTGCAGCCTCCCAGCAAGAAGGGACGTGTGACTGTGGAGGAAGGTGCGGGGAGCCTCGCCCACACTGCACTGAAGGCTTTTGTTCCCGTCCATGTCTCCCGGCAGGGGCACTCTGCCTTCGGTTCCTAGAAACTGCTCTTGGATCTGCTTCCCACCTCGCTGGCCACGCTGGGTCTCTCTTTTCCCTCTACCGATCCCTTAAATGCTGGTATTTCACAGGGCTCTACTTCCCAACCTGCTTTTCTCGACAGATTATGCTCTTCCTCCAGGAAACTGCCTACCTGTTTATGGCCCTAAGTATGACTCCAATTTCTGTCTCATTCCGGATTTGATTCTGCTTCCCCGAGCCTCGGCCCGCACTCACTGGCCTCCTGCTGCCTCTCAAGTGAGGCTCCTCTTCCCCACACCTCCAAGGGGCTCCGACATGCAGTTCTGGGTTCTCCTTACCTGATCTCCGGCGGCGTTCGCCTCCGCCCTGGAAGATGCCATGCCTGTCTCAGATGAGCTTCCTCCTGTGAGCGTGGACTTCTGCCCTCCTTGAGTATGTGCTCCTGATTGTTTTCCTGTCTAGATGCCGGAGCGCTCCGGGCTCTAGACCTTGAGTGGCTACTTTCTGGTGATCTAAATCAGGCGTATGGCTTTTAATGCCACGGAAGGCCAGCAGCTAGAAAAGTGGGTCTTCTAGCCTGCATCTCTCCTCCGCACCCCGGACTTGCACGCATGTATATGCCCCCAGTTCACGCACACGGAACGTGTGTGTGCACATACGTGCTCCCACATACATGCATGCAAGTTGCCTTCTATTTATTTATGGTCGCATGTCCGAAAGGCTTGTCAGACACAATGTGTACAAACCAGACTGACGTGGCCACACACCCGCTCCTCTCTCAACTTTTCCCATCTTGGTAAAGTTAACAACTGAGTTCATCTGGCTGTCCCAGCCCAGGCCTTGTGTCATCCTTGTTCTTGTCTTCCTCTCCCGCGCTGTGTCTGAGCTGTCAGCAAATCTGAGTAGCCCACTGTCAAAGTGAACCCACGATCCACCCAAGCTCGCCAGCGCCACAGCCATTCTCTGGGCCGGCTCCCCTTGACCATGGCTGCGTCCTGTGGAGATGAGGCAGCCACAGGGTCTTCTGAACTGTCACATGCCTCCCAGTCCTCCGAAGGCGTGTCAGCACTCGGTGTGAAAGCCACTGGGCCTTGCACCGTCGGGGCCCTGTCAGTACCAAGGCATTGCACAACTCAGGGGGTGGCAAGCACGCGGAGTTAAGCAAGCACAGTGCCTCCTGGGGCGAGGAAGCCGGCCACCCTGCCCTGCCGGTTCCGGCCGATGCTCTTTCTATCCGGCTCTCGGGGCTGGCGGTGGGCTGTCCCACCTGCACACAGCGTTCACCCCGTGCCTCCTCTCCGCTGTTTTGCTCAGCTGGGCCTAGGGCTCCGATGCAGGCCGTGCTGCGGAGAGCACTCGAAGGTAAGCCAGAAGACGCCATGTGGGGCGACGATGTGGAAAACATCTTTGGAAGAAACCTCACAGTCAACTCTTCTGACGCTGGGACCTCATTTTGCTAGGAGCTGAAACTCTCCCGCCATCTGAAGTCCCTTACGATTGTTCTGATCTGCGAAGCACGAGAAATCCTTACCTTGTGCGTTTCCCTGCTTTCCCGTGAGACCCACCCTCGGGCTTTGGCTTTCTGGTTCTCTATGTTGAGCATTCAGACCCAGGGCTGATAAAACCGACGTCTCGTTGAGTCTGAATACTGCCTGTTCCCTCTGGCCTCAGTAAATCTGTTTCTAGACCTTCGAGATGAGATTTCTATCATCTGCCAACTAGTGCTTCTCTGAAGTGGTGTCACAGTTCCTAAAACAGAAACAGCAGCTTCCTTCCACACGTGTTCATTTTTCTCCCTTTCTTCCACGTTGGTTGCTGGCGTAGGGTTGACAAAGCAGAGGCTCAGGATGATGGGTTGATCTTTGTGCTTCAGACAGAGGGAATTTTCTTCAGTGGCTGGAGACCAAGACCATCTCTCTATATGGTGTTCAATGTCACGCTTGACTATCAGGGATCTATAATCACAGACTTGCAGATTACAATGAAAAAAAAAGGGAAATTTTTAGCAACAGAACAAAAGCCTGGATTTTTTTTTTCACTATATGTAGCCATTAAGTGCATAGCTTTAAGCTATTTTAGCCGATAATCACTTTTGACCACTCCGACAAAGATGCTGCTTATCCTCGGGCCTTGTATTCAGCGTTTTCATTTTACTAGGTTGTCAGGACATGTGCATTATGACTTTGCCAACGACCCAGTATATTCAACTTTAGATCCCCAGGGTGGTCAATTTAATCACCACAAACACATCTTTACAGTATAGTTGATGAAAAAAATTGCTGTGTGGTTTTCCTCTCACAGAGTAGAGAAATGAGCTTAGTCCTAAGTTTTCATACTTGGCTCCCAAAGTTCCCAGGACAGGGCAGTATCTGTACTGCTTTGGTGGCGGGTCTGGAAGCTCAATCTGTTCTTGTTATGAGCTACCTGATGCAGCCGGTGCCCCGTGGCTCAGACATGCTGGGGTGGGCAGCCGGGACTGGGGGCCCACCTTGAAACAGATCATGACTTACCATGCCACACAGCACCGCGGCCCTCCTTACTGCTGCTCCACTGAGCTCAGCAACTGGAAAGCAATTTGCAGTCTCCGTTTTCATCTGTTCAGCCCATCTGTTTATTTTATGTCTGAATCCCTGCACATGTTGAAGCAAAATGAGCTCGATTTCCATCGAGGAGGCAGTAGACCAGAGTGTTTTCAAGCTGTGATTTCTCAGACATTTTGTTTGTGTACCCCTAAAAGTATTTAAACAAAGTACACACCCTTCATACAATTTTAAGTTCATGCCTAAAAATGTTTAATCACAAATGTAAATAGTGACAGAGAATGCAATGTAAAGGATGTTATAATAATGGGCATTTTTAAATGAAGCTGTTATATTACTCCTTAAAAGTCGTTGAATAGAGAATTAAATCCTGTAGCAACTTGTCACTCACCAACCCTTTAATAATTCTAAGTTATTTTTTTTAACAACCAGCAAATTAAAAGACAAAAACAAAAACAAAAACATTTGCTCCAGGGCACATGCACTCATCAGAGAGACAAGATGAGAGAAAGAGAGGGAAGGTGAGAAATCATCCCCTCCCCCGGGGAGGATGGCCCTGTTGTAATCCCTTCTCCTCTGTCCTCCTCTAGGGATATTGGGCACGCACACACACACATTTGGCGTCATTTTCAGGCCACTGGGTCCTGGATTCGAACCGCACAGTTGTCCATATGGAATCCAGCCACCTTAACCACCATGTCACTGGCTGGCCCACATTCAGCAAATTTTATACTGCTGCCTTTTCTCCCTGAATTCTTATTTCTAGTTCTCTTCTTGTATAGAATTCTATTTTACTGTAACATTTTTTTAATTAAATACATTTTAGAATGATTTTTATTGTCCTGTTACAGTGCCAGAACAAAATTCCATATGAAGTAGAAATGAATATTTCTACATTTTTTTCTCAGTCCAGACACTCAATTTATTTTCTGATTAATTAATTTACCATAATAATTGTGATTTATATCTACTATACATACTTATAAATAATTGTTAAACTTGCATTTGACATTTATTGGAAGTTCATATCTGGATGTGTCTAATGGGATGGTTTGTTATCTCTTAAAACTAGTGGGGCCAGCTCGTGGCCTGGTGGTTAAGGCAGCTGAGTCCAACATAGCTGAGTATGCAGTTCGAGTCCTGGCCTCAGCAACATGAAAAACGTGCTGGGTGCATGTGGCTGCATGCCCACAATTCCTCAAGGTGGGAGAAGGGGAGAAGGGACTATACTGTGACCGTTGCCCATAAAGGTGTATCCTCATCCTCCCTCTCTGCCTTTCTCTGTTTCTGGCAAGCACACACACCCTCTAGCAAATTAAAAAAAAAAAAAAAATTAGTTTGTGTCAAACATATTAAGGCATCAATTCTATTTTTATTTTTAATATATTTTCTAATGGTAATGCTGTTAATATTTATTCACATAATGGAAAACACAAAAGCAAAAGGAGTTATATTCTAACATAACATTAAATTATTTAAAGAACTTCTCAGTTTAATGTAAAAAATCACATAGTAATCAACTCTCATTAAAATTTGTAACGATTAGATGACAACTTGATTCCATTTTGAGAGCTCAGAATTGGAAAGCACCTTACTTGCAAATGAATTTATTATCTAGTTAGGAAAGTCATTCACAATCTTCACATCTGCGAGCATTAGCAGGGTTTACCAGATGTCTAGTTACTGTTCTTTCACTTCAGACCACTTTGTTTAACCCTATATACTCAGCCAAGATTGGGAAGACAGACATTGTTCATTTCAGTTATTCTTGGCCAATACACTATTTTTGATAAACTGTTTTTCATGTTACCAGATGCTTTAAATACACACACACACACACACACACTTTGGTGGTGTCAATTTTATTTATTCAGTTTATATTAACTTTACCTGATTGGTAAAACCAGACTTTGATGTCAAACTTATTCATTGAAACAGAATTATTGTCTAGGAAAAATAGGCTGACTTTATTTTTTTTAATTTTTTAAATTTTTTTTGGAGAGATTTTTGCTATAGGGCGCGTGCGCTCACCAGACAGACAGAGAGAGACATAGAGACAGAAAGCGAGAAATCACCCCCCAGGGGGGATGGTCACGCCGCAATCCCTTCTCCTCCATTCTCCTCTCGGGATCTTGGGCACGCACGCACACACGCCCGGCGTGAGTTTTAAACCACTGGGTCTGGGACGCGAACCGCGGTCGACTACGTGGGAGTCCAGTGACATAGCCATTACGCTAACTGCTGGTTCCCCTGACTCTATTTTTTAATTGACTAACAATAAGACCCATTTTGCATGTGTGTGTATGTGTGTGTGTATGTGTGTGTGTGTACAGTTCTATATGTTTTAAGAAGTGCATAGATTCTTGCAAGCAGCGACAAAATCAGGTTACTATGCAGAATATATTCTCATGTTGTCCTTTGTAGTCAAACCTGCGTCCCTACCCAAACCCCTGGAAACCATTCTTCTCTCCAAATCAAGCTTTGCTTTTTCTAGAATGCCATGCAGACAGAGTCCTACTGCATGTTGCCTTTTGAGACGGGCTTGTTTCACTTAGCAGCATGCCTTTAAGTGTCATCCCAGTCTTACAGGTATCAGTAGTTTGTTCTTTGCAACGCTTTCTAGGATTCCATTGTGTGAGGGTACCTCAATTTATCTATTAATTAACTTGTTGAAGGACATTTTGATTGTTTCCAGCTGTTAGTAGCTATGAAAAGTGCTGCTATAAGTATTTACTTACAATTTTTATTTATCTATTTATCTATTTTTATTTATTTAGTTTTTGCCATAGGGCATGTGTGCTCGCCAGAGAGAGACAGAGACAGAGAAAGAAAGTGAGAAATCACGTCCCAGGAGACTGGCCAGGCTGCAGCAATTCCTTCTCTTCTGGTCTCTAAGATTTTGGGCATGAATGCTCACGCACTTGGTGTGATTTTTCAAGGTGCTGGGTCCAGGACTCGAACCACAGAATTGGTCATGTGGGATCTAGTGCCTTAACCTTCATGCCACCTGCTGGCCCTCCACCTCCACACGACTTTTTCACTTTATATGATCTATGTTGAGCTAAGTTTTTCATTAGGCATGGGTGTCGGTCAAGTGCTTTTTTTGGCCTTTTGTATATGAATATCTAGTTGTTCCAGAACCACTTGTTGGAAGCTCTATCATTTCTCTATTAAATTGTCTTTGTACCAGTGTTTAAAGTTAATTGGTCTTAGTCAGGGGGCCTATTTCTTTCTTTTTTTTTTTTTTTAGGAGAGATTTTTGCTATAGGGCACATGATCTCCCTGGAGAGACATAAGGAGACAGAGAGATAGAAAGTGAGAAATCACACACACACATCCCCGCCCCAGGAGGATGGCCACACTGCAAACCCCTCTCTTCCATTCTCCTCTTGGAATCTTGGGCTTGCACACACACACGCACGTCTGGCATGCGTAGTAAGCCACTGGGTCTGTGACTCAAACTGCGGTCAACTACGTGGGAGTCCAGCTATGTAACCATTATGCCATCTGCTGGTCCCCACGAGGGCCTATTTCTAAATTTTTTAATTCTGTTTCATGATTCATGTGTGTATCTTTTAACCAAACCATGCTGTCTTGATTGTTATAACAATATTTAAATCTTAATATCTGATAATATGAGTTTTCAACCTCATTATTTCTAAAAATGTATTCATACTATTTTTTGTCTTTCTATACACATTTTGGAGTAGCTTGTTTATGTGTACAAAAAGTCCCACAGATGTTTTTAAAGAAGTATTTATTTAAGCTTAGTTATTATTATTATCTTATAATCTGCTATAGGGCACATGCACTCACCAGAGAGAGAGAGAGAGAGAGAGAGAGAGAGAGAGAGAGAGAGAGAGAGAGAAAGTGAGAAAATCAAGCAGCCAAGTCCAGGACTCGAACCGCTCTCAGCCATGTGGGAGTCCAGCGCCTTAAGCAGCATGCTACTTGCTGACCCCCTGCAGATATTTTGATTGGGATTATTTCAAAGCTATAGATCAATTGAGGGGGAATTCAGTATGTTAATCATATTGACTTTTTTGAACTGTAAATTTGGTTTGTTTCTCAGTTATTTAGATGTTCCTTGATTTTCTTATTAACTTTTTACAATTTGTTTTCTATATGGATATATATCTTGCACATATTTTGTTAGATACTTTAAGAGCTATTGTAAAAGGTACTGCTTTTTTAAATATGGGTTTCCTATTGTTCACTGTTACTGTGAACAGACTTCTAAGCTGGTCCCCAAATTCCAGCCCTGTGGTATATGCACCCTATCCAATAGCCCTACCTCAGAATGTAGGCATGAGCTGGGAACGTGACGGGGTGGTCAGTCCTGCAAGTATCTATGTCCCACGGCATGGGACACCATGCAAAGCTCACCCACATGGGAAGGTTCCAGTCTTGTCCAGAGACCTCCAGGGGTACCGTAGGCACACACATGCCCACGATCTGAGCTGGTCGAGGCCGGAGAGATTGTGGCACCAAGACCCTGTTGGGCATGTTCACTTTCTCACACGTGTGCACATGGAAGAAATAAACTGGAAAAAAAAGGAAAAGGAAAAGGAAACTGTATCCTGAATAGGGCTCACCTGACTTGGTTAGAATTATTTATAATTAGAATTTAGAATTATTTTAGAATTATTTATAATGTTATAATCTGCTATGGGCACATGCATTCACAAGAGACAGAGAGAGAGCAAGAGAGGGAGAGAGAGAGAAAGTGAGAAAATCAAGCCGCCAGGGTCAGGACTCGAACCACTATCGGCCATGTGGGAGCAAGACTGAATTTTGCTTCCTGGTTTCCTGAGTTTCTATCATGAAAGATGTGGGATTTTATTGAACGCCTTTTCTGCCTATGTGCGTGACCATGCGGTCATGCGTTCGTTTTTATTTGGAGAGGTTTTTGCTATAGGGCGCGTGCGCTCACCAGACAGACAGAGAGAGAGAGAGACAGAAAGCGAGAAATCACTCCCCAGGGGGGATGGTCACGCCACAATCCCTTCTCCATTCTCCTCTTGGGGTCTTGGGCACACACATACATGTGCCCGGCGTGTTTCTTAAGCCACCGGGTCCAGGACGCGAACCGCGGTTGACTACATGGGAGTCCAGCGACATAGCCATTACACTAACTGCTGGTCCCTGTGTGTTCGTTTTTAATGTAGGGATCACGCTGGTGACTTTTCGAACACTAGCTTAACTTTGCATTCCTGAGTAAACTCCACTTCACCGGTTTTCACTGAGCTTTTTTTTTTTTTTTTTTTTTGAGTTTTGTTGAGATTCTTAAGTCTAAATTTATACCTTATAGATTTAGAGAATTTATCCTTTTTTTTTTAAGGTTTTACTATAGGGTGTGTGCGCTCACCAGAGGAAGAGAGAGACAGAGACAGTGAAAGGAAAAGAGACAAATCACCCCCCGCTTCAGGCGGGATGGCCACATGGCAATCCATTCTCCCCCTGGGATCTTGGGCACATACGCACATGAGCCCTGTGTGATTTTCAAGCTACTGGGTTTGGAACTCAAACTGTGGTTAGCCATGTAGGAGCCAGCACCTTAACCACTGCACCACCTGCTGGCCCCCACATGTACCAGGGGTCTGCTGTGTGCCTGCTGTGAGCACTGGGGTCACAGTTCAGTACAAAGCCAAGATCCACCCTTGGGGGTTTATACAAAATGTACATACGTAGGGCTACGTCTGTATAGATAACACATGATTATGTATCCATGGCACGTGATTTTATATGTGTACACGTAATTTACATATGTAATGCCTAAAAGCAAACCCCATTCAGTAGCCAGTTTGGGATTAGACACCCAGTGGTTACCCACACACACCTCGGTGGACTTCTTTCTCTTTTCTTCTTCATGGACCATCCCTATCTTTCTTTTCATGGTTGAGAGTTTGAATAAATCTCAACACGGGATAAAGAAAAGTGCTTATGTAGTTTAGAGCTGTCGTACTGACCTGGCAGGAGATGCTTGGGGGTCTGCTCTCAGTCATCTTGGGCAAGTGTCAGAGTGTGTGACTTCGTCTAGGCTGAGATTTTTGTACCCAAAATAAGTCTGTCTGCAGGCAGACTTCCACCCAGAGAGAGACAGGTAGTGTTCACGATCTGCCCCGTATCCGAAAAAGACCGTCAGGAAATTTTTATTTCATGATGCAGAGCAGACATGAATGTACTGACCTTTTTTATATTTTTCTGTTATTTGTAGCACATCGTTGCTATTTTTATGAAGCAAAGCAATGCAAGTTTATTTGACTGGAGACTAGATACAAGGTGAGAGACCAGGCCACATACTTTCTGGCAAGAATCCACATCTGTCCCTTAGAACCTTGCCGTCATGTGACTCACGCAAATGGGAAGGACAAGATGTTTCTGGTGAAAGTGAGATTGACCACTCCAATGTCTTGGGGGACATTCGGTAGGTTACTCCTGTCCACCCAATAGCAGACAGGGATCTGAAAGAGTTAAAGTTCTCTGGAACTGCTAACACACCCAGAAAGTGGCCCCATAAGATCTGGTGTTTTACTCCATAGGATTTTATGAAATATTATTCTTTGGGGTTGTTAAGCTGTTTCCAATTTTCTCAATTTGACATTTCAGAAGACTCCCTGCTAAGTATCGCTTTTGAATAGAGGATTTTTACAGATGTTTGTTGGATAAGCTCTGAAGACTGGAAGCCTTCTTGCTTCACTGTGAGACCCAACAGCCGGAGGGTGGACAACTGAGCACGAACAAGACAAGCAGTATCTTGTTCTGATAGAAAGCAAGCTGATACGATTCCATAGTCTCGTTTGTGACAGCGTGTTACTAGAAAGAATTTAAGTGAGGAGGAAGTTATTTCATGCCCTTGTTTTGTAACAGCTCAGTTCAAAGGCGTGCATTCCTTTCATCTGGCAGACGTTATGGAGCAGCCCGTGTGACTCACATATGACAACCGTGCGTGGAGTGCCTCCTCTGGGCTGGGGGCCGTGTCAGGCACGGTGGGTTCAGGAGCAAGTACGACAGACCCCTGTTCCCAGGGACTCACCTGTGGAGAACGCAGTGAGCCACTGGGAAGAGGAGGAACATTTCACTGGCTTTGTGGCTCCGGTCAGGTGCAATGGCAGCTGCCATCTGTGAAAACAAGGTTCTTACAGTACGATAACAGGACAGTGATAACAGTGAACATTGGGGGCCAGCAGGTGCCATGGTGGTTAAAGTGCTGGACTTTCCCATGTTCAACCGTGGTTTGTGTGGCTTGAAAATCACACTGGGTGCACGTGTGTACGTGCCCGAAATCCCCAGAGGAGAAAGGAGGAGAAGACTGTGGCATGGCCACCTCCCCCCGTCCCTGGGGGTGATTTCTCACTTTCTCTCTCTCTGTCTCTATTGCAAGCACTCACACCCTGTGGCAAAAAGAGCCAACATTTACTGGGATCTGGACAGATGATTGTGTCGGGCGCCTTCCTTAGCACGTGCATTTAATTCTCAACAAAACCCATAAGGGGATCTCATTACCCTTAGCTTACAGATAAAAGCCAAGATCATTATTTCAGGCTGCTTCCTGGCGAAGCCACCTGGTAGGCAGTGTGTTCCTGTGAGAGGACGGACGAGGTGCTCCTCATGGTGAGAGGGGCAGGCCCTGCCCTGACCGGTCTCTGCCATGGCAGCCGGAGCCATGTGAGGAGTACGGGGATGCGCAGTGGGCGGCACAGTGGCAGGCGCAGTGGGCACGGCGTGTGGTGATGCGAGCTGCAGGAGGGGAGTGGACCCTCAGGACCTGGGTCTAATGAGGCGGCGCTGTGAGTTACTCATTGGATGTGCTCCAATGTCCAAAGGCCGTTCTGCCCGGCAGGCTGGACTCTGGTCCGGGTTTATGCCTACTCCGGTACAGCACCCTTTGCTGCCCGCCGCCCGTCCATATCCTGTTTCAGAGCATTGTTTTTTTCTTTTTCTTTCTTTCTTTCTTTTTTTTTATTTTTAGAGGATTTTGCCTTAGAGCGCATGTGCTCACCAGAGAGAGAGCGAGAGAGACAGAGGCAGTGAATCCACCGGGTCCAGGATTCGAACCACGGTCTGCCACCTGGGAGGCCAGCTATGTAACCACTGTGCCATCTTCTGGCCCCCAGAGCCTCCTTCTCGATTCTGTTCCCCTCAGTGTTGTGCCACAGGGCCGTCCGTGTCTGTTCGAGTCTAACTGTTCCCGTTGTCCCCAGTCCTGGCGTGGCTCTGCCGCCTCTGCTGCCAGCGGTCACAGCCTGTGACAGCACCTCTCGCTCGCTGTCTTTATCTTTAAACGGGATGCAGACACTTGTTCATTCTGTTCTCTGCCTCATAGGGCGAATGGGGGAACGCAAAGGACAAACTACTCAAGAAATGCGTGACAGGGTTCTGATCCCATCTGCAGTTGCTCTTTCTCTCTATGTTTTTACAGGGCAGATGTTATTAGAGTTAAAATTATTGGGTGGTCAGAAAAGTCAGGATGAATTTTTGTGTAGAAAAATACGTCACGACTTTTCCAGTGACTCAAAGAAACAAACAAAAGCAGTTGGACTTGTAACCTGATGTGTTCAGGTTGAATCAGGCTTCAGGGGAGAAGTAGGTTGTTGAAAGTGGCCTGAATTTGGGAGCAGCAGATGGCATAATGGCTACATTGCTGGACTCACACATGGCCAACCGTGGTTCAAGTCCGGAACCCGGTGGCTTAAAACTCACACCGGACGTGTGTGTGTGTGTGTGTGTGTGTGTCCAAAATCCAGAGAGGAGAGATTGAAGTTGAAAAGGGACTGTGGCATGGCCATCCCTCTTGGAGGGGTGATTTCTCACTTTCTGTCTCTCGGTCTCCTCTATCTCTCCAGCGAGCTCATAGCAAAAATCTCTAAAAAAAAAAAAAAAAAGAAAGAAAGTGACCTGAATCCATGTTGGACGAGTCTGAAAGGCTCCTGCTGGAGGCCTTGAATGTAAGGGCCGAAGGAGGGATTTCTTGGCTGGAAGAAAGAGGCACTGAGAGAGGAGATGGAAGCTGGGGACACTGGAGGAGGCCTTTGAAGCCAAGACCCGGGTCTGCCCTTGATAAGGGGGACAGTGGAAGGGCCAGCGTGGGGAGGGGCGACCTGGTGGAAGCTGTGGGTGAGAGAACTCTTCTTTCTCGCTGGTAAAACTGCGAATGTTCCCGTCTCTACTCTATGTGGGCCTCAGCTGGCTGTGAGACCCACTGTGGTGGCTGTGAAGAACCCTGGAGGAGGTTACAATGGAAAACAAAGGAAAAAAGAAAACAAAAAGCACAACAACTACGGTTGATGACTTTGGAGTTTCAACACTTCTTGTGTTGAAAACTTTTTCTTTTCCTTTAAGCAAATTCAACACAACTTCTCTTGTTCAAAGAATAAGCATCTTTTTGGTCTTGCCAACTTAATTTTTAAAGATGTTCTTTAGTCTTCATTTTCATAGTATTTTTTTCTATAGGAATTTTGTTCATAGCATCTATTACAATAGGTATTGTAGGAGACAAAATTACAACAAATTTAGTTATAGATCTAATTGGCATTTCTTTGATATTCATGAATCAGTCTACAAAACAGAACGAGGACTCCAACCGGGCTAAAGCAGAGTAGGTTTTGTGAGGTGGGAACTAGGAAAAGGAATGAGAGAAAAACCCGGCCCGCTTCATGTGGGTGACTTTCTGGGAACGCAGAGGGGACTTTCTCTCTCTCAGGGAGTGTGGACTCTCTTGTTTCCAAGATCTGTTTTGGAATCTCCTTGCTCCCTCACAGCTTCAATCGGGTAGTATTTAGCACGAGTGACTCCATTTCGGTCTGAGCTAGTCTACTGGGGCCCAGTGTAGGAACTTAATCTAAATGATGGCTTCCCGTAATTCTGTCTGATAGCATTGTTCTACTTTCTGTTGTAATGCATATTACATATATGTGTGTTTCCCAAAACATTATTCATTAATTTCACATTTTTATTTTTAAAAATGTCAAAGTGGCTTCATTTTCGTGGAGTTTTTAGTAATATTTATAAAGCATCGACATGCATCTGTGGGATGTGGTTAAGGCAGCTGGATCCCACAGGGCTGACTGTGCAGCTTGAGTCCCGGACTTGAAGGGTTAAAACATATGCCAGGTGCATGCGCAGGCGTGCCCCAAATCCTGCGAGAATGGAGGAGAAGGGATTGAGGCGTGACCGTCTCCCTGGGGGACGATTTCTCACTTTCTCTCTTTCTCTCTCCAGTGAGCGCACGTGCCCTATAGCAAAGGGTACGTGAAGTTATCTTTTTAAAGAGTTGAGGCTTAGGAAATAATGGAACTACAATCTATATGGAAAAAGGATGAAGACTTTCTCATAGCTGTATTTAGTTATAAATTATAATTGCATTATCAGGGAACATACCTGAATGTGTATATATATCATGGACTTCATATATAGGTAGACACACACACACACACACACACACACACACACACACACTATTCTGTGTGATTTAACATTTCATTGAGCTGTGCTCCTTTAAATATGAAGTTGAATATTAGATTAAAAATATTCTTTGCTACAAAAGAAAAACATAGAGACATGCCAGTGAGCCCGCAGCGCTAGGGTGTCATCTCTGATGGCGGTCTGTGTGCTGACGGACGCCGCGTTTAAACCCTCCCTGCGGCACCAGCGCGTGGACCAAGCCCTCTGAGCGCAGCAGTCGTGCGCAGGTGGACTGTTCGTCATCCGTGTCGTGTCCGCTGGCTACCCCCATGTTATGCCTTTGTCCCTCCCAAAGTCATGTAGTGAACGCAAAGTTCGGGTATGTGAAAGCCCAGGGGGAAATTGAATATTGGAGAACCCCAGTTGTTGGCACCGAGCCCTGAGCCCGTGGCCTGCGTCACTGTGTCACCTGAGCGGAGGTTGGGAGCGAGCCACCACGGGTCCCCGTGCTCATTCCTATCGGTTTACCTGTCAGCGCATCCCGGGGCACACGTGCCCTCTGAACTGCCGGCGTACGACCAGGGAGCGGCTTAATCCTTGGGGAAAATAACCGGCCACGTTCCGCTTCACCTTCTCACGCCGTCAGGCGACAACGTGGCTGGCTCCCTTACCATCCGGATGTGGAGACGTCTACTTCTCCTTCGTCCCAAATACAGGAGTTTACTCTCCTCTCAAACCTCCCTAGAGGAAGCTGGAACAAGACTCCGTGCAAGGCCATCCCCGTCCGTCGCATGTCTTAGAAATAAGAAATGTGGGACCAGCAGTTAGCATAATGGCTATGTCGCTGGACTCCCATGTAGTCGACCACGGTTCGCGTCCCGGACCCGGTGGCTTAAACTCACGCCAGGTGCGTGTGCGTGCGTGCCCAAGATCCCGAGAGGAGAATGGAGGAGAAGGGATTGCGGCGTGGCCATCCCCCCTGGGGGGTGATTTGTCTCTCTCTGTCTGTCTAGCGAGCACATGCGCCCTATAGCAAAAACCTCTCAAAAAAAAAAAAAAAAAAAAGGAAAAGAAAAGAAAAAATGTATCCCTGGCTCGTATTTCCAGATAGGCATTTCTTCACATTGGTCCTCGATGGAGAGGAAACGGCACATGGGCCCCTTCATCCCCGCGGCCCCCCTTCGTGTCTGAGTGGTAGCGCGGTGGTGACAGGGTCTGGTGTCTTCAGGAGGTCTGGTGCAGCAGGGCCGCTGCTCGGTGGTCCCTGTTTCTGGCGGCTGTCAGGACAACGGCGGCGCCATGGGTCTAGGGCACCGGGGATCTACAGCTCGGAGTGTGGGTTTCCCGCTCGCCAACAACAGGAGGCATAGGCGGTGTGTGAGCTGACAAACAGGTTCCAAGGTGTCGTGTCCAGCCTCTGGCGTCATTTAGCCATAACGCCCTATTCGGTACCCATAGCCACCTGTTCCAGGAGTCCCCCTTATTTTTCTGATTCTCTAAGAAACACCTTTCTCTATGAAATGAGGTTTCTTCCCCTTCATCTGAGCAAACACGGAGGGAGGGGGGGCTTGGCAGGTGCGTCCCTGTACGGCCCTCGCTCTGCCTCTCTGCTCGGATCTCTCTCCATTCCGTGCACGACGGTGACTCTTTGCAGGTCAGAAGACTATTTTTGCTTCTATGATCATATAGTTATTTCTTTGTTTTTTCTTTTATTTATTGATTTCTTTTTAAAAAAATATTTAATTTCACTTATTATTATTTTAACTTGCTATAGGGCATGTGCACTCACTAGAGAGACAGAGAGAGAGAGAGCGGGAAAGTGAGAAAGCAAGCCTCCAGGTCCGGGACTCAAACCACAGTTGGCCATGTGGGAGTCCAGTGCCCTAACCACCACGCCACCTGCCGGCCCTATTTATTGATTTATCGAGTGAATGAGACAGACAGAGGCACAGAGGGAGCACCGCCACAGGGTCTGGACCCCACGACATGCCTCTGGTTTCAGCCAGTTCCAGATCACGAGCGCATGTGCCTGGTGTGCTCAGGGGGTGCCGATGCAAACCTAGAACCTTCCCATGTGGGCCAGCTGGTGGGACATCTTGTGTGCCACCTCACTACTATCTAATCACAATAATATGCTTTGGTTATAATCGGAAGGATATCCCTGTGGGGATACGGGTTGCTAATGTCAAAGTAGGACTTGGATAGATAAGACAGATTTTCAGGTTGTGGCAATCAGTAGGTTTTGATGGCACTATATATGGTTTTCTTTTGTTTTGTTTTGTTTTTGCTATAGGGTGTATGCATTTATCAGAGAGATAGAGACAGAGAGAAAGAGGAAGTGAGAAATCAACCCCCCAGGAAAATGGCCACATCGCATTCCCTTCCCCTTCACTTTCCTTTTGGGATTTTGGGCAAGCACGCATGCATACTCTCTGTGTGTGTGTTTTATTTTTCTTTTTGGAGAGGTTTTTGCTATAGGGCACGTGCACTCGCCAGAAAGATAGAGAGAGACAGAGAGATAGAAAGCGAGAAATCACCCCCAGGGGAGATGGCCACGCTGCAATCCCTTCTCCTCCGTTCTCCTCTCGAGATCTTGGGCATACATGCACATGCGCCCGGCGTGAGTTTAAGCCACCGGGTCCAGGACTCGAATGGCAGTCAACTACATGGGAGTTCAGCGACATAGCTATTACGCCAACTGCTGGTCCTGATATACTTATTTCTTTAGAGTGCTTTTTATGTTTTCTTTTTTACTTATTCTAACTGAAATAAATGGCTTCATTTAATGGTCACTGCCATTTGAGTTCTTTTTACTGTCATTTGGCAAGATAATTTTGAATTTTAGTTCTTCGAGGCTTCTCCTGTTTTCTTAGATCATCTTTGTTACATTATCTTAGTTACTACTAAAGAATAAAGTAATCTCAAGACCAAGATGGATCTTTATTAAACATCATTTAAAAATAGTTGGGGCCAAGCAGGTGGCATGGTAGTTCAGGCACCGGACTCCCACGTGGCAGACCAGGGTTCCAGTTCCAGACCTCGTGGCTTGAAACTCACGCTGAGTATGTGTGACTCTGTGCCCAAAATCCTGAGAGGAGAATGGAGGAGAAAGGATTGCATTGCAACATGGTCATCCCCCCTAGAGGGTGTCTCTGTCTCTCCAGTGAGTGCACACACTTTATAGCAAAAATTTCTTTTAAAAAAAAATCTCAATTACATGGGAAACTCATTTCCCATCTTCTTAAGTTTCAATGGTGTATGCTAATTTTTACTATTTCCATGTTGCTCCTGGGGTCTTACAATAAGGAGCAAAAATGTGTCAGCCCTGCTTGGAGGTCCCTGGGGTGACATCTTCCTGTTCACCGAGCTGCCCCCGCCTTCCGGCCATGGCGTCCTGGTGTCCACGCCCCACTACAGGAGTTCTATCAACCAGCTACTAGTATTTTTTGCATGGATTCTAGGGATCTAGGAAACCAACAAAAAAGCAAATTCAATTTTTTTCAAAAGTGACAGCCAACAGTCTATGAAAGACAGCAGGAACAAATGCTTATTTCGATGTTAATCCTTTTGTGCTCTAAACTTTTTAAATCATAGTGGTTATTTCGGATAACTTAGGTGGCAATGCCTGGATAAGTGAGGTGCTACCCGTAGGTTGAAATAGACACAGCCCAATAGAGGCCATGGTGAGGCCTGGAGGTGGGGGTGGTGGTTGGGGTGCTGGACTCTCACATTGCCGACTGAGGTTGAGTCCCAGACCCGGCTGTTTGAAACTCATGCCAGGCATGAGTGCGTGCAAACCCACATCCTGAGAAGAGAATGGAGAAGGAATTGTGTCCTGGCCATACCCCCTGCGGGGTGATTTCTTCCTTTTTTCTTTTTGAGAGATTTTTGCTATAGGGCGCATGCACTCACCAAAGAGATGCAGAGAGACAGAGAGACAGTAAGCAAGAAATCACCTCCCAGGGAGGATGGCCACACTGCAATCCCTTCTCCTCCATTCTCCTCTTAGAAGTTTGGACACACAGGTACACGCCCCCTGCATGAGTTTTAAGCCAGCAGGTCTGGAACTAGAACTGGGGTCGGTCATGTGGGAGTCCAGTGACATAACCATTATGCCATCTGCTCATCCCAATTTCTTACACTCTTTCTCTGTCTGTCTCTCTGGCAAGTGCACGTGCCCTACGTGCCTCTCTCTCAAAAAAAACAAAAACAAAAGACAAAAAGCAGCAATGTTGCTCTAGTGAAGAACTTTACAAACAGTAGTTCAAGTCCCAGCTCTGCCTCTTACCAGCCATGCCTGCGTATCAGCACCTTCCTTAAAGTGTGAGCTTGCACGACCACTGAGCAGAGGTATTTTGAAGTTTGAAGGAGATAAGGAAAAGCGCTTGCCTGCATGCTTAGCATACGCCCAGCTCATGTAGTCAAACTGCATTCTCCTTATACCCTTGAATATGTGGAGAAATTTGTTAGTATCTACTAACAAATGGTCAAAAGTGACCATTACAAACCCCAAATTTAATCTGCAAGCACAAAGTCAACTACACTCTGTTATATGTAAAATAAAATTAATTCGATTTCATGTCTAACGGCTGGAAGAGACTGGAAACCCTACATCCTGCCTCCCAGTCTATAGATCAGGAAACAAAGACAATCAGCAGACTTGGACAAGGCCACAAAGCTAGTTAGAAAGCAGAGGCAGGACCAGAAACCAAGGTTTTCTTTTCTTTTCTTTCTTTTTTTTTTTGGTAAGAATTATTTTACTTAACTTTATTTATTTTATTGACCAGAGACAGAGAAAGGGAGAAAGCAAGCCAGCAGGTCCGGGACTCGAACCACGGTCACATGTGAATGTCCAGCGTCCTTAACCATCACATCACCTGCTGGTCCTTCCATGGTTTTCTAATGTCCAGTCCAAGCTCTTAAACAAGTCAGAACCAACCTAGAGCAGAGGTTGTTGAACTTCTGTAAAGGGCCAGGCAGTGAATGCTCGAGGCCTTCTGCCCTGGCGGTCTCTGTCACTGCGGAGCAGAGCAGCGTCGAGACTGTGAACTGGCCGGTGTGCTTAACACGGTCTCCCTCACAGAAGTGGTGCAGGCTGGGTTAGGCTCACAGCTTGCAGTTTGCTGACCCCTGGCCCAGAACAAGCTGACAAACTTTTCATCTAAATAAAACATAATGGACGTAATTGCACATCAGCACATTTTTGTTTTCTGATGACAATACACTGCAAAAACTCAACGACAATAAGAGAACTCAGGAGAGTTAGGTTTAAATGCCACTCTTAGGCTTAATGTTTTTATTTATTTATTTATTTTTAGGGCATGTGTGCTCACCAAAGAAAAATAGACAGCCAGAGGGGAAGTGAGAGATCACCCCCCCAAGGAGCACGCCATAATCACTTCTTCATTCTTCTTCAGGATTTTGGGCACACGCACAGACGCCCTGTGTGTTTCAAGCCACAGGGGTCAGGGACTCAGACCTGACACAGTGCAGTAGGCCGTGTGGGAGTCCGCACTTTAACCACCATGCCACTTGCTGGCCCCAGTTAATATTTTTAAATGGCGTTTGATAGAGATTGATCTTGGCCTTTAGGTTATTTTACTCTTTAGTAGTAACTAAGCTAATGTAACAAAGATGATCTGAGAAAGCAGGAGGTAGCTCAAAGAACTGAAATGCGAAATGACCTGCCAGTGAACAGGGAAGAGGACAGAAACAGCAGTGGACACTGAACATTAGCACTAACCATCTCGGATTTCGGGCATGCACACACACGCACCCAGCGTGTTTTTCAACGCACCGTCTGGGACGCGAACTGTAATCAGGTTGTGAGAACCACTGAGATGCGGGGGGCCCCTGCCATTGCAACGTCTCAGGAAGGCTCTCTCAGGCTTTTGTCTGCCTTCCTCCTCCCTGCCCTTTTCCGAACTCTGAAAGGTCGAGGGCAGTGCTGGCCTCAGTGGCTGGTGACCTGTAAGCTTTGACACCCTGCCGCCATCGCCCTGCAGTCCTTAGAGCTGCATCTCTATACCCGGGCTGTGAACGTGAGGCTTGGGGCATGACGGAGCACGTCTGTGGGCACTGGAGATGGCCCAGGTGGTGCGGCCTCGGGGGGCCCAGCTCGTGGGGCGGGCAGCGTGGTTGCCGAGCTAGTGGCTCCCAGTGCAGGTGCTCAGGACTCAGGACTGTCTGGGACTGCACAGGGCCTCAGACTGGTGCTGAGAAATCAGTGGGAATAGCATGGTGGCCGTGGCCAAAGGGGGATGGAGGGGTGGCTCATGGGGGCAACGCGGGGACCCATGGGAGGCCAGCCCGGCCATTCGTCCCTGGAGTCTGTCCCTGTGGCACCTGCAGAAATATAAACTCTGTAGCCTGAACCTTGGGGCAGAAACTTCTGTTGCTTGGGAGGTAAACTTTGCTAGTAAATTCTCACAAAATAAAAGCACACAGCGAACATTGTCATAGAGCATTTGTCGCTGAGTAATTGGAATTGTTCAATTTCAGAATCTTTGATTTTGAATACTGAAACAGTGCACAACAAATATTTATAGGTTTCAAAACGGAAACTGCATTTAACATTCTCAATGGAGAGAACACTATTATATAAACGGTGGATGGGCCAATTACTAAGGAAGATGATATAAAATGAAAATTTTCCTTTAAATTGTCAATGCAGTTTAGAATGTATAAACAGGCATTTAAAAAATTTAAAGAATTATTTATTTATTTAATTCCGCTTGTTACTATTGTTAGTTTTTAATTTGACCAGGGGAGAGAGAGCAAGAGAGAGAGAAAGGAAAAGTGAGAGAGCAGGCTGCCAGGCCCAGGATTCAAACTGGGATCAGCCACCTGGGAGTCCAGTGCCTTAGCCACCATGCCACCTACCAGCCCCAGTAAACAGGCATTTAAAATTACATATAGATTATGAAGCTATTTTTTTCTTGTATGACCTCCACAGTTTATAGAACTGTCAGAAAAAAAAAACATTAAAATGTCACATATGCGGTTACATTTAAAATTAAATTCAGAATGACACAACACTGATTCTTATAAGGAGTTAAATCCTTTTTAAAAAATTGATCTATAAGAATCATTAGCTCGGGAACCAGCAGTTAGCGTAATGGCTATGTCGCTGGACTCCCACGTAGTCGACCGCGGTTCGCGTCCCGAACCCGGTGGCTTAAAACTCACGCCGGGCGCGTGTGTGTGCGTGCCCAAGATTCCGGGAGGAGAATGGAGGAGAAGGGATTGCGGCGTGACCATCCCCCCTGGGGGGTGATTTCTTGCTTTCTGTCTCTATGTCTCTCTCTGTCTGTCTGGCGAGCGCACGCGCCCTATAGCAAAAACCTCTCCAAAAAAAAAAAAAAAAGAATCATTAGCTCTCAGATACACTAAAATTTGTATTTTGGAATAATTTATTGGAAGTTTATCTTGATATTGTCACACCCTCTAAAATATTCTTAGCTCCAGAGACAACCAGACCAGAAGAAAGAGCCTTGTCAAAATGACAAATTGCTTGCTATCTTGGATTGTATTTGTGTAGAGCGACTACTACCATTTTCAACTACATAGATTGAAAATAATTGTGCTAAAGGTATGAATTTTGAGAGGCCAGCAGGTGGCATGTGGTTAAGGCACTGGACTCCCCCGTGGTCGGCCGTGTTTCGAGTCTTGGACCTGGAGGCCTGAGGATCAGGCCCTCGGTGACCTTGTCCTGTCCGCGGCCTGCTACCCAGCTCCTGGCTGTAGAATAGAGTGAAATCAGCCTGGAACAGAGGATTGTGACCAGGGAGAGATTGCAGGCCACAGTGTCTCTGATGCAGGCCCTGAGGATGGGGGGGAGGGGGCGTGAGAAGGTGGGAGAGAAGACCACCTGCCCGGGCAGCTGCCCATACACAGGTGGCTGCTCGTACGTCAGAGGCACACAAAAAAATGAGTCAGCTTTCCGGACATCCGGCGGGCGGGATAACGGCCTCCCAGAGATGTCCACGTCCTAACCCCGGGAACCTGTGCGTGTGTTAGGTTACTGGAGGGTGGTGAAGCTGAGGATGGAAATAAGGGTGCTGCTCATCTGACCTTAAAACAGGGGAGTTCTCGGACCAGCAGTTAGCGTAATGGCTATGTCGCTGAACTTTCATATAGTTGACTGCGGTTCGAGTCCGGGACCCAGTGGCTTAAACTCACGCCAGGCACGTGTGCGTGTGTGCCCAAGATCCCAAGAGGGGAATGGAGGGGAAGGGATTGTGGTGTGGCCATTCCCCCTGAGGGGTGATTTCTCTCTTTCCCTCTCACTGTCTCTGTCTCATCTGTCCAGCGAGCCCACATGCCCTAAGGCAAAAATCCTCTTTAAAAAGGGGGGAGTTCGGGAACCAGCAGTTGGCGTAATGGCTATGTCGCTGGACTCCCACGTAGTCGACTGCGGTTCGTGTCCCGGACCCGGTGGCTTAAAACTCACACCAGGCGCGTGCGCGTGCGTGCCCAAGATCCTGAGAGGAGAATGGAGGAGAAGGGATTGTGGCGTGACCATCCCCCCTGGGGGGTGATTTCTCGCTTTCTGTCTCTCTGTCTGTCTGGCGAGTGCACGCGCCCTATAGCGAAAACCTCTCCAAAAAAAAAAAGGGGGGGAATTCTGAATGATTTGAGTTGGCCCAATGCAGTGAGAACAGTCCTCCAAGGTGACAAGAGAGGCTCAGACGGGACCCAGAGGAAGGTGTGACGACAGATACAAGGCCAGAGAGCCCCGTGTTGCTGTCCTGAGGGGGAAGAGAGGCCCCCGAGCCAAGGCATGTGGGCAGCCTCTGGGGCAGAGCCTCGCACACACCTGGGTGCCAGCCCAGCGGGACGAGCACTGTGAGAGAACCAATTTTCTATTTTCTAGTGAAAGCATGGACCCTGGAGTCAAATTGCTTAGATCCTCGTTAGTAGTAGCATTACCTGTTACTGGTTGAGTATCCTTTATCCAAAATGCTAGGAAGCAGAAATACTTTGGATTTTGGAAATTTTTAGATTTTGGAATATTTGCACATGGGCAATGAGATGTCCTGGAGCAGGAACCAGAGTCTAAACATGAAGTTCCTTTGCTTCATATATACTTTTTTTTGGGGGGGGGGAGAGGTTTTTGCTATAAGGTGCGTGCGCTCGCCAGACAGACAGAGAGAGACAGAGAGACAGAAAGTGAGAAATCACCCCCAGGGGGATGGCCACGCCGTAATCCCTTCTCCTCCATTCTCCTCTCGGGATCTTGGGCACGCACGCACATGCGCCCGGCGTGAGTTTTAAGCCACCGGGTCCAGGACGCAAACCACGGTCGACCAGGACGTGAACCACAGTCGACTACATGGGAATCCAGAGATATAGCCATTACGCTAACTGCTGGTCCCGCTTCATATATACTTTTGAAAGTAATTTCGCCGTGTTCTGTTTTGCAGCTCTTGATGGTGACTTGTCACATGAGGTCAGGCATAGCATTTTCCACTTGTAGCATCATGTTGGCACTCAAAAATTTGAGATTTTGGAGAACTTTGGATTAAGGATGCTTAAGCTACAGCTCTCTTTGGGGGGCAGTGGGGGGAGATAGTTCCCTAAGCCCTGGTTTCATCTTCTGATAATAAGGTTGTCACCAGTGTTCTAAGGGAAGAGGACGTGGGCTGTAAGTAAAAAGCACTAGGTAAGTATTAGGTTTACAAAGTCGTGGCAGGAGGTGTGGTGGTTAGGGTGCCAGACTCCCACAGGGTGGACCACAGTTCGAGTCCCAGACCTGGCGGCTTGAAAAACATGCTAGAAATGTGTGTGCATGTCTCAAATTTCGAGAGAATGGAGAAGGGATGTGGCATGGCCGTCTCCTTTGGGGACTGATTTCTCTTTCCTTCTCCCTGCCTCTGCCCAGTGAGCACACGTGCCCTATGGCAAAATCCAGAGGGGAAAAAGAAGCATAGATGTCTTTTTTTTTTTTTTTTTTTTTTTTTTTTTGAGAGAGATTTTTGCTGTAGGGTGTGTGGACTTGCTGGAAAGACAAAGAGAGACAGAAAGTGAGAAATCACCCCCCAGGGGGGATGGTCACGCCGCAATCCCTTCTCCTCCATTCTCCTCTCGGGATCTTGGGCACGCATACACATGCACCCAGCATGAGTTTTAAGCCACCGGGTCTGGGACTCAAACTGTGGTCGACTATGTGGGAGTCCAGCGATGTAACCATTATGCCATCTGCTCGTCCCCCTGGTGGGACCTGGCAAAGGACCCCCATCCTTACTTCTGCAGTCTGCTGCCCCCTTCTCAGCCTCGCTGGCTGCTCGTTGACCCTCTAGGACGATCGCTCTGGCATGTTCCCTCCAGGGCCTCGTTCCTCAGCTGTCACTGTTTCCTGTTTCTTCATACTAATTGTATAATATAGTTTTTTGAAAACGTTAAGAAGACAAGTTTACTAAGTGCCCCGCCTCCCATGGTGTCGATGGCTAGAGGGGCTTTGTCTGGTCGGGTCTCTGCCTGGCCCTGCAGCTCTGTCCTACTCGGGGCCCTGCTTTCCACAGAGAGCTGGAGACCTCGCTTGGTTAAGAGTCTGAGGAGTCCTAGGGAATGGCCTTTTAATTGAGAGCTTTTGACTTAAGTGAGTAAAACACAAAGTGAGGAATTTCAGCTGGGAAATAGTTCAGGCAGGGAGACCCTCCAGGCACCCTTTCGATCAAGTCAAACTTTACGAAGAATTGGGCTTCCTGTGCTGCCTACTGGTGAACAGCCCGGAAAGGCTGCCATGGAAGGTTCTTGGGAGGATTTTTACTGAGAAAATTCGGCAGTTTTCTTGAAGGCTCTTAGAGAGGAGCAAGTGTGGAGCTCACAATATCAATGCTGTCAGAAGTTCTACAGCAAGAGTGTCAAGACTGTCATTTCACCTGGGTGCCACCGTGAGAAATTCCAACAGGGATTTGTAGTGAGATTATCCGGTAATGTGATCACCTGCCGAAAAATCTATTTAGAGTTCACAAAAATCACATTAGCTACAAATTACAAAGGCCAATGTATAAAAGTCACCTGGGACAAAACTGGCTCAGTGAAAACTGGATTTCTGAAGTCATCGGTTACTGTGAGAATATGAAAATCAATTTTGAAATAAATGTTCAGAGAACGTAGTGTGTTTTGTAATCGTGGCCCATGAAGCTTTATACTTTGTGTTGGTAGGTAAAATGCAGAATATTCTTAAATGTGACTTTACCTTATAATAAGAATTACTCGGTTGATTTTATTGGTTATTACTATTTAATTTGCTAAAGGACATGCGTGCTCACCAGAGAGAGAGAGAGGAAGTGAGAAAAATCAACCCCCAGGAGCACGGCCACACCACAGTCCCTTCTCCTCTATTCTCTTGGATTTGGGGCACACACGTCTATGTGCCTGACATGAGATTCAAGCTACTAGGTCCAGGACTCAAGCTGCGGTTGACCATGTAGGGGTCCAACGCCTTAACCACTGTGCCACCTGCTGGTTCCCAAGTGAGTGGAACTTGAAAGACCATGATAGACAGAGAAAATAATTGCAACCAAAAGAGTTCTACTTAATCAGTAAGAAAAAAAAAAAAAAAACAAGAAAACAGCAGAACAAGAGCGGAAGGCCTGAGCGGGCCTCGGCTGTGGGAACTCCCCGTCTGTGCGGAATAACCGACAGACGTCAGGTTTCCCATGCACGCGGTTACAGACACAGGCCAGACGTCGGGAAAGACATCTCCCCTGGAGTTCCCCAGGCTCCAGCCTCTCACCTGTGAGTGTGGACGGGTTCTTCTTGCCTGAGCTGAGCGTGGCTGCCATCTGGTGATACCGCGAGGGAACTGCACGTGCCCACTGGGTAGGGGAAGGGGCCTTTCCCAGCAGCCTCACCCCATGCTGAGCTCAGACGTGTCCCCTCCACCCGGCCGGCCGCCAGGGACTGCCACACAGATTGGGTCTGGAGGGTGTTTTCGGCCCTGAGGGTGTGTAGGTTCGGAGCCGAGTGTGTGACTTTTCGCGTCTGCTCCATGTTCCTGCTTTCGGGCCTAAAGCAGAGCATTGTCCCCGCATCCGGGCTGGCTCCCTGCTGGACGATTTGCTGGGTAGTTCTAGTCCGTGGATGCCTTTGTGGACACTTCAGCTGCTGCTCTTGACCTCTCACCCCACCCCACCCCCCTCCCCGTTGTTTCATGCTCATCCGCACCCCCGCCACCCCCCAGCGGATTGCTGGACATTGTTCACAGGGGACATTAGTTAGCAGGTCTTTCATTTCCTTCCCACCTCCTCAGCCCTGGGTGCTGTGTTTCCCATCTTCTGGTCTTAGCAAATTGGCAGCTGGGACTCTGGAATGCGAGTTAATTAAACTGTGCTTACATTTAGCTTGGGGAAGGTTGATTTTCTTCCTGCTTAGGTTTATTCTGTGTGGTGTTGTTACAGACGACCCGGTAACCGGGATACAGGACAGCCTGTGTAGCTGTGGCGAAGGGCAGGAGTAGCAGGGAAGTGGAGGGAGTGTGAGAGAGAGAACCGGGGCCTCTGTGCGCCCCCAGTGCGCAATCCTGTCCTGGGCACCAACGATCAAACAGTGACAGCTCTCCTGGAGCAATTGACTCCCTTTCTGCCGAAGAGCCGAAGAGAGGTCAGGAATGCTGTCTGTGCACGTGGTGACACTAGTTCCCATGCGTGTTGGTCTCTCCAGAACTACATTATTTTCCAGTTGCCTTGGTGGTTTCACAGAACCCAGTTACCCCAGCTTCCAGGTCTAAGGAGGCAGCGCGGGATCCCGGGGTCGGGACCTCGAGTTACTTGCAGGTTAACCCTTTAGCACCCGGCATATGTCAACCCTTGGGGCTGGCCGTGCTACCCGAGTGACCTTGCCTTTCCCAGCCCTAGCCACAGAACACTGGGCCTGACCGCATCTGGGGCCGGGGCTGCGTGTCCGCTACTGACGAGTAGGTGGGATGCAGACGGAGGCCGAGCTCAGAAACGGTAAGTCATTTGCCCAGAGAACCACAGATAGCTCAATTGAAATCCAAGTCTGTAGTTTTTTTAGTGTTTTACAACATTACTTTTATTTTGATATCTCGGAGAGTGATTTCACTATGAGTGATTTTTGTCTTTTTTTTTTTTCCCAGAGATTTTTGCTCTAGGACACGCGTGCTCACCAGAGAGACAGAGAGAGACAGAAAGTGAGAAATCACCCCCCGAGGGGGCAGTTCCTTCTCCTCTCGGGAGGGCACTCACACACACACAAGCCCGGCGTGAGTTTCCAGTTGTCGGGTCCAGGACTAGAACCATGATTGACCACATGGTTGTCTAGTGCCTTAATCACTATGCCACCTGCTGGCCCGGGTGATTATTTTCTTGTCTGTAGATCCAGTAGGTAGGAATGTTTATGAACCATGAATAGTTTCCTCACTATGAACTTTTTTCTTTTAATTATGATAGTGTTAAGAATGGAACCATTTAGAAGTAACCTGATTGTTTTGGGTGGTTTAAGCTGCAGGGTATGACAGTCGGAAGTAACAAGCTTTTTCAGCCATGCCTTGACCCAGCAAATGTGTGCTGTCACAGTGGGCCAACATGTGGGAGCAAGGGCGAGGCTTTGTCTGGTCAGTAAGGAGTGAGAGTGCCAGCAGGCCACAGGGCTCTGACCGAGGGCTTCAACATCTTGCCCTCAACTGTGGCCATCCAGTCTAGAAGACAGGTGGGGTCTATCATACTAGTCTCCGGAAAGTCAGTGGGTTTTTAAGAGTGACAATGCAGGGAACCAGCAGTTAGCGTAATAGCTATGTCGCTGGACTCCCACGTAGTCGGCCCCGGTTTGCATCCCGGACGCGGTGGCTTAAATCTCACGCCAGGTACGTGTGCGTGCGTGCCCAAGATGCTGAGAGGAGAATGGAGGAGAAGGGATTGCGGTGTGACCATCCCCCCTGGGGAGTGATTTCTTGCTTTCTGTCTCTATGTCTCTCTCTGTCTGTCTGGCGAGCGCAAGCGCCCTATAGCGAAAACTGATCAAAAAAAAAAAGAATGACAATGCTGATGCCAGCAGATGGTGTAGTGGTATGTTGCTGGACTCCCACATGGCTGAAACTGGTTCAAATCCTGGAGCTGGTGGCTTGAAACTCACAACAGGAGTGTGTGTGTGTGCCCAAGATCCTGGGAGGAGAATGGAGAAGGGATTGTGGTGTGGCCATCCCAGTGGGGGTGATTTCTCACTTTCCCTCTCACTGTCTCTGCCTCTCTGTGGCAAGCACACTCACTTTAAGGCAAAAACATCTCAAAACAAGAGAGAGAGAGAGAGAGAGAGAGAGAGATTATTTTGGAATATTTGTAAGTTACAGTAATCAACATTAGACAGTTGAAGGAAAAGACATTGCAATCTTCAGAGCCTTGGAGGTCAGTTTTTACTCATAGGGTAGAATTGTAATCAGCTTTTGAAAGGTATTTTTCAAAGTTCTTTTTGTGGTAATCCTGTTTCTGGTTCTCGGCCCATATAATATCTCAAAGTCGTAGATAATTTATTGGGTTGTCAGAAAAGTCATGACCCATTTTTGCTTAGAAAAACAAAGAAAAATACATCATGATTTTCTGATTATCCAATATTTTTGCTTTTAGGTAACCAGTACATAAAATGAACTAAAATAAATGAAACTGGGACTAAAAATAAATTTGGTTAGTGTTAAAAATGACATTCACAAACTTAAATTGTTAAAATGAAATCAATTCAATTTTCATAGCCCAATAAATAAGAAAAATACCCTGAAGTAGTTCCTTAAACTGTCTCTTTGGTAATATTTCTCCGAAATCTTTGCCCAGATGTTGTGACTGAGTTACATGTAGAATATGGGTCTGGAAAATGTTCACATGTATAATGCAGGTAGTACCACACACACGCAAACATTGTTATTTCGTTTCTGAATCATATATAGTTCTTTCCTTCCTTAGATTTCCTGGGACCGGTAGATGGTGTATTGGGTACATTGCTGGACTCTCACAGAGTTGACTGCCATTTGAGTCCCAGACCTGTGGCTTGAAACTCATATCGGGCGCATGTGTGTGCGTGCCCCAAATCCCAAGAGGGGAATGGAAAAGAAGGGCTTGCAGCGTGGCCATCCCCCTTGAGGGATAATTTCTCGCTTTTTGTCTCTCTGGCGAGCTCGCACGTGCCCTATAGCAAAAATCTCTCTAAAAACAAACAAAAAAAAACCCCTCCTACCTTCGTTTGAAACTTGTTCAAAGGTAGTTTACATGTCATTCCATGATTAGCAGTTCTTATGACTCATTAAATAATGACAAAATGTCACTTGAGGCTTGTCTTTGGAGAAAAATCTCAAAAGTATTTTCAAGTACAGTTAAATGCTAATTACTTTTCTAAATGGTATTTATTTTCTAAAGCAAGTCCAGAAAGTAACACCCCCCAACAAAAAAGAAGAACAACTAAATGAGTCATTCCCTTGAATTTAGAGATGTCTGCCTGGCTCATGACAAGGGCAGACACATGTAAAACTGTGTGCATGCAGTTTTATAGTTGCCCAGGTTTCAGAAATGTGAAGCCATGTCACTGTCATTCTCTGCAGGAAGTGACTAACAGCAGAGGGCCCCTGTGTGGAAGGCTCTCCTTTCTCCCTCCTCCTCTTCCGCCCTCCCTAACCCTTCCCTCCCTTTCTCCCACTTCCTTCCTCCATGTCTTCCTTCTTTCTTAAATCCCGAATGGCGTACAGTGCTTTCTAGAAGCTTCTCTAGACCGTTCCTTGGCAGTTTGTTCCCAGCAGTCTCTATAAAGCTTGGCTTTCTGCGTTTTACTCTTTTTCTTCACTTTCTGCCCTAAGCGGATTGAGAACCTGCCGGGCAGGGCTCGGCCTCGCCGTTTCACTGGGCCTGGACAGAACTGCTGGGCGCAGGCCCGGAGCTGGGTTTCTCCCTCCTCTCGCCTCCTGTTTTCACCACAGTCCTTTATCGTGCCCAGAGATACAATGTCCTCCGTGACAATTCTTGTGTCAGCTCCTGGGAGGTCACACTTCTTCTTTGTCATCTGGTCAAAGAATCCTGTAAGAGCTGGGAGTGAGTGGCCTGCAGGTCATCACGTCCGGGCAGCATGTGGGGGCCAGTGACAAGTTCCTGGTGCAGCCCCAGGGTGACAAGTCCACACCTCCGGGCAGAGTGTGGGGGACAGTCACAGGTTCCTGGTGCAGCCCTGGGTGACACGTCCTCTCCTCCGGGCAGCGTGTGGGGGCCAGTGACAGGTTCCTGGTGCAGCCCTGGGGTGAGTGACACGTCCTCTCCTCCGGGCAGCGCATAAGAGCCAGTGACAGGCTCCTGGTGCAGCCCCAGGGTGACGCACTCGGCCAGGTGGGCTCTTCCTCAGAGGCAGGTTGAGCCGAGCTTCGGGATTTAAGCAAGGGCCCGAAGAGGGGGTAAGGGAGGCATCGTCCACACCGCGGTGGGCGTGGTTTCTGCAGAAGCGTCTCATGTTGACAGACACAGTGATGAAAGCGTCTGCTCGTATAAAGCTGTCCGTAATCGGCAGGGCTGAGGGGCTGGAAGCAACGGGAGAAAGCTCTAAGGCCGTCTCGGTGTATGGATTGTTACCGCAGCAACGTTGCCAGAAACAAGAACGCTGACCCGATCTTCAGGTCGTACTCTTCAGAATCAATGACACTGAGGTCCCAATGGTGCATACCGTCCCCTCATCCAGACACGCGGACCGGCATCGTGGCCCTCCGCAGCAGTGTGGACCGCCTCGCACACTTGCAGACGGCAGCCGGCCCGGGTGGTGGGCGTGTTGGTAAATGTGTCTTCCTCACATGGTGGCCAATGGCGGATGAAGGGAGGGGAGTGTGTTCTCCGGGGAGAGGCTAGACTAGTGCCGAGCACGCAGTGGACACTCGTAAACACGTTCTCAGGACACGATGACTCCCACTGGTCAGGTGCTGTACTGGATCTAGAGCACACACGCTCCCCGCACTGCAGGGCATGTCGTGGGCGTGGTCTCGAGCTCAGTTCTGGTGGCTCCTCGGAGAACCTCCCTCTGCCATCTTAAGGCTGATCCTCAATGCCGTTGGGTGCTGGTGTTGTAAGGCCGTGGATTTAGGACTAAAACTCTTTTTTTTAATAAAATTTTAAAAAATTATTCCTTTAGGGAATAAAATAAAATTAATAAAATTAAATTAAAATAAAAATTTTTTTATTCACTTTAGGGTGTGTGTGCTTGCTAGAGAGACAGAGAGAGACAGAGAGACAGAAAGCGAGAAATCACCTCCCGGGGGGATGGCCACGCCACAATCCCTTCTTCTCCATTCTCCTCTCGGGATCTTGGGCACGCACGCACACGCACCCGGCGTGAGTTTAAGCCACCGGGTCCGGGACTCAAACCACAGTCGACTACATGGGAGTCCAGTGACATAGCCATTACGCTAACTGCTGGTCCCAAGAATTCTTCACAGAAACGTGTTAGATGCTCTCTCAGAGTACTCCCCATAACATCTATAGCTGGCATGGAGGACCTTCTCTTCTGGGCCCTCTGCCTGGAGGACAGATACGTGTCTTTTGTCTAGAGAGGAAGTGAAGACACTTGTGAAATCTTGCTCAGACCTGCTGCCCTCACACTGGAGTCAGTAGCAGCTGGGTACACCACTGCCCGCCCCAGAAACAGTGCACAGGTGCGGCGTGGGGGTCGGGCCAGGAGCTACCCGGCGCTGGGCCGCTGCTGTCTTACCCTCGCGGTACCCCAGTTCCTCTCTTGGGGGTCCCCTCTCCCCAGGAAGTCGTGATAAGAATGCCGCCTGTCCACCCTAGGGCTGTTAGCCATTCTAAATAAGGCGTGTTGGAAGCGCTTCGTTAATCAAACGGTTCTGTACAGATAACGTGGGAATTCAGGATGCTGGTGAAGGCCTGAAACAGTTTGCACAGAGGTTATTCTAACTTTGCGAATGTAACGGTGATGTAGGAAACTATGACACAAGGGACAATGTCCCACGCCAAGGACAGCCGCACAGCCACAGCAGCAAGCACACGGGAGCAGGCAGTTTGTGACGGGCCAGGCCACGACAGTCAGTAATCCCAACGAGGTGGGAGGGTCGGGTGTAAACTGACCCGGATTCCAGAGGACCGTGCACAGAAACGGCCTCAGTGGGGCCGAGGCAGAGGGCCTTCGAGACGCGTCAGGAGCTGCGGGGTGCGGCTGCCAGCTGCGTCTCCGGGGCGCGTCAGAGCGGGCGGTGGGGAAGGCTGAGAGTCTCGGGAGGCGTCGGAGCTGCTGAAGGCAGACCTGTTTGCACTCGGCGCTGGCATAGCCTGCCTTCCTGTGGGGCACACGCACACTCCCTCAGCCTCCTCTCAGCGCCACACAGAACATCGCGTGGACTGGTGGTGCCGTCCACGTTTCGATGTTCACGTGTACCTGGTTTCCGCGGGCCGTCGGGAGAACGCCCCGGGCCCTCTGCGCTCAGGCCGCCCGCGCTCTGGCCGGGCTCCTCTCCTGCAGTTGAAATGCACAGACGTGTTTTATATCGATACTGAAACTGAGAGCTCTATTGGAAACCGCGTTGGTTGCTGGCGACCTGAAGATCTCATAATGCTGCCCAGTGAGTAGCGGTCATAAAGAGCCTCGCACGTCAGCCGTCCTGCCCGCTCAGCCCGACAGCCTGGTGTCCGTGGTGCCATTACAGAAGAACTCAGTCGTAGCATGTTTTCCTTTGCTTTGCAGAAAATAGTGCCCCGTTGGAGAGTTAGGGGACTTTTCTCTATAAAGTATTAATTAAGAGCCTCTGGAATGGATTAGTATTAATTAAGAGTGCCACCCCTCTGCTGGGCCCCAGGAATAGGGTGGGAAGGTGAGCGACGTGGTGTCACTGTCGGGCGTGGTGACCATGGCCACTGAACTACCACACAGCTGCTGAACTCACACTGGCTTTGGGAGAGAGGCTGGCTTTCAGAGGTTATGTTTACTCTTATTCTGAAACAGAAGCTCATAAAAAGATCAGGGTTTGGTTTTTTTTTTTTTTTTTTTTCCTTATTAAGAAATGAAAACATCTGGGACCACCAACAAATGGCATAATGGTGACATTGCTGGACTCCTACGTAGTCATCTATGGTTCAAGTCCTGAACCCGGTGACTTAAAACCCATACCAGATACATGTGCCTGCATGCCCAAAATCCCAAGAAGAGAAGGGATTGCGGTTTGGCCATCCCCTTTGGGGGGTGATTTCTCTCTTTCTGTCTCTCTGTCTCTCTGGCAAGCCTATGTGCCCTATAGCAAAAATCTCTCTAAAAAATAACAACTAAGACACCATCATTACAAGAACATTTGCATGATGCGGGATCAGACATGATAAAGAAAATAAAGATCATCTTTAATCCTAATTCCAGGAATGAGGCTATGCATTTCCCATGCCAAATTGTAGTGTGTTTTTAGAACCAGTTGGTGACTTTCAGTTTAAAGTGTCTTGAACTTAGCCCGGGAGTTACTCCCAGTGGCCGTGGGGGTCCCTTGCTGTAGAAGTAGCATCATGTATGACGAGGTTCTTCTGACGCAGAGTTGTCATTGCAGTCTTCTCAACGTAGACAGTGATGGTACGAATAGCCTTAAAAATAAAACTGGCAGATATTCGCAGCGCTTTCCTTGTATAAAGTCCAAGAAATAAGACTGGGACTCAAAGGTCATGCGTATTCAGAGGACATTTCATGCACATCGGCAGATACGTGGAGGTGTTTTGTAAAGTTTGTGAGTTCTTTCTTCCACGAGCAACACATAGTTCACAGCAGATATATATGTAGCTAGTGAGAGACAGAGAGAGAGAGAGAGAGGGATAGAGAGATAGAGGTAGAGAGATTGAGATAGCGAGATCGAGATTAGAGAGAGAGAGATCGAGATAGAGAGGTAGAGATTAATAGAGAGATTGAAAGAGACAGAGAGATAGAGATTGAGAGATAGAGATCTAGAGAGTGGTTGAGAGGTAGATAGATAGAGGTAGATATAGAGATAGATATAGAGAGATAGAGTGATAGAGATAGAGATATAGAGATAGATATAGAGAGATAGAGTGATAGAGATAGAGAGATAGAGATAGAGAGATAGGGATAGAGAGATAGAGAAATAGATATTGAGAGAAGAGATAGAGAGATATTGAAATATAGAGATAGAGAGAAATTGAGAGATAGAGATGGAGAGAAATTGAGAGAGAGAAATAGAGATCGAGATATAGAGAGATATAGAAAGATAGAGATAGAGAGAAATAGAAATCGAGAGATAGAGAGTGATAGAGAGATAGCGACATAGAATCCTTCAACAGGGTCCTCTCATTGCTGTCTACTCCCAGGGTCAGATCCAGCCCGCCCTGACCATGGGCACACATGTGCTTGTGTGTTCGGGGAGGTCTCCACGTGACCCTTGAACCGTCCCATGGGGACCCACCTCAGAGAGCTGCCTCGCTACTCACCTCTGCCCCATGTTACCAAACGTGTATTTTAATGCCCACTTGAACTGATTTATCCTATTATTAATGATCTTCCTTAAAGAATGTTTCCAGTCTTTTTATCAATTTTTTACTTAATTTTATTTCTTGTTATTATTATTTTAATTTGCCCAAGGAGAGACAAAGAGAGAGAGAGAGAGAGGGAGAGAGAGGGAAAGTGAAAAAGCAAGCCACCTGGTCCGGGACTTGAACAATGGTCAGCCATGTTGAAATTCAGCTCCCTTAACCACCATGCCACCTGCTGGCCCCTGTTTCCAGTTTTTATTTTTTTTTATTTCATTTCATTTTATTTATTTTTTATGTCCTTAAATAATGTTTCCAGTTTTTTTTTTTTAATTTTTAAACTTATTGTCCTCTGTGATTTTGAGACAATTGACTGTTTCTTATATTTTGAGAAGAAAAGGGAATCTAACACCAAAAATTTTTTAAAAAGTAACTATGAGAAGGAAAAAAGAGAAAACAGTATTAGCTCATGTTAGCTCGCGTTTCTTCTGCCACAGCAGACTCCGACGTCTTGGCGGGCATTTTTATTCAGGCAAGTCCACGTGTTTCAGACCCCGGCCGAGGTCGCGATGCCGGCATTGGAGCACCTGCCGGGCAGCTGGCTCTGGTGTAACCTCCCCGTGCCGTGCTTTTGGGACAGCGCCTTTTTCACGTTTATTTCCTTGGTAGCACCTCACGTTGGAATTTACTTCTCCCCTGAGGGAGGGAAAGAGACACACGAGTGTCAGCAGGGTCTTGGCGCAGCGATCCGCCCCCACCTCGGCCAGCCCAGACCATGGGCGCGAGAGCACCTGGGATCAGGGAGGACTCCGACGCCAGCTGGCACCACGGGCGGGTCAGCCTGGCAGAGAGGCTGGTTTCCCTGCTGTGCCACACGGCCCAGTGTTTAATTATGAAGAAAAACGCTCTCGTAAAGAACCCCCGCCCGGTGAGCTGTGCGACCACCGAGGCCGCTCTATGCACGGGAACCAGGCGCTCGCCCTGCCAGCCCCAGTGAGCTTTCCCGGGCCAGGGAGTGTCGGGTGACGTTCTGGAGTGTCCAGGACAAGCCGTGACCCGAAACTGAGGGGACTTGGGAACACACCTGCCACATAGCAAGGGAGTTTTTCATTGTTTATTTACATCACTTGATTTTAGGTGAAATTAAAAAAATATATTTTAAATATTCTGACATGGGGAGCCAGCAGGGGGCACGGTGGTGAAGGTAGAGTCTCACACAGCCAACCGCGGTTCGAGTCCCAGACCTGGCGGCTAGAAACTCATGCTGGGTGCGGGTGCGTGGGTGCCCAGAATCCCAAGAAGAGGATGGAGGAGGATTGTGGTGTGGGGTGACTTCTTCCTTTCCCTCTCTCTTCCCCTCTGTCTGTCTCTCTCCAGTGAGTGCACGCGTGCTATAGTGGAAACCTAAGCAATACTAATTTTTAAGTTCTGATGTGGCTTTTCTGGCCTTTTCCAGTGCTCTGCGGAGGGGGCGAGAGCTTTCTCTGTGCCAGCGGGATCTGCATCCCCAGGAAGCTGCAGTGTAACGGCCACAACGACTGCAACGACTGGAGTGACGAGGCACTCTGCGGTAGGCGGCGGGCGGGCGGGCGGCAGGGCGGGCCTCGAACCCAAACCGCCCACTGCCAGCTGACACCAGCCTCCATGTGGCCGGCTCTGGGGAGTTTGCCTTTCCAAGCGGCCACTGTGCTTGGTGTCTGTCTCCCCCAGGGAGCTGCGGTGTGTTTGCACAGCACTCAAAGGCTGGGGTCATTAGGCGCACACCAGCTGGGCGCTGGGTCAGGGCAGTCCTGACCGAAGTGTTTCTGCATAGCATATCTTAGACCTGGGAGAAGGCCTTTGCTTTATTTCATTTGGATGAGGATTTTTGCTTTTAAACCTTTATGAGTCAATGCTTTTAAAAAGGGACTTTTTTTTTTTTTTTTTTTTTTTTTTTTTTTGAGAGGCTTTTGCTATAGAGTGCGTGTGCTCGCCAGGAAGACAAAGAGACAGAAAGCGAGAAATCACCCCCCAGGGGGGATGGCCACACCACAATCCCTTCTCCCCAGTCTCCTTTCAGGATCCTGGGCATGCATGCACATGCACCTGGTGTGAGTTGAAGCCACCGAGTCCAGGACTCGAACCGCAGTTGACTACATGGAAGTCCAGTCACTTAGCCATTACGCTAAGTGCTGGTCCCCAAAAGAGATGTTTTTAATAGAAAAAATTTTCACCCTAGTCCTTCTTGTTCTTCTTCTAATTTCCAGAGGCACGTTTGGTTATAAGAAAGAGACAGAAAGAGGGAGAAGACCCCTCTCCCCACGGTGTGGCCATGCTGTAAACACCTTCTCCTCCATTTCTCCATCATTGGGGATTTGGGGCACGCATGCACATGTTTCTGACTGTTCCAAGCTGATGGGGCTGGATGTGAGCCACATGGTTGGCTATGTGGGATTTAGATTCTTCAACCATAGGCTGGGACCACCCCCCAACGATCTTACACGTTCATGACGCAGCACATAGAAAGCCTCTTAGTTGTTCATACTTCCTGCAAACCTGGAGATCGTCAGTGGCTCTAATTATTGTAAACCCATGGATTGGTAGACGCGGTCTTCAATATCCTCAATGTACTTCCGCATTGATTCGATTCCTCATTTTGACTGAATTGCCCCGTGGTCTGTTCCACAGAGGATCAGATTTCAAGCTGTTCTGCCCTTATGTACAGGTAGAAGGGAACTAACCTTGAGAATTACACCGCGTGATCTGTATTCAAAACCGAGCCGTGTGCTATCACGTCCTGATTGCTTTACTTTTAGAAGTTTTTGTTGTAGGGCATATGCGCTAGCTGGAGAGGAAGAGAGACAGACACAGTGAGAAGGAAAGTCAGAAATCACCCCCCAGGGGGGATGGCCACGCCACAATCCCTACTCCTCCACTCTCCTCCCGGAATCTTGGGCACACACGCACACACACCTGGTGTGAGTTTCAAGCCACCGGGTCCAGGGCTCGAACTGCGGTCAGCCATGTGGGAGTCCAGCAACGTAACCACAACACCATCTGCTGGCCTCTCTAATTGCTTTTTAATGGCCATAGAGTCAGCCGAGTTTAGGATGGAAAGAGCTGAGTTTTCTCCCCAGGAGAACCGCAGAGACATGATGGGGCGCCGACTGCTGGCCTCTGCAAGAGCTCCTCTGGCCCGTCGCCAGGAGGCCCAGCGTCCCCACCGGAAGCGGCAGCGTGCCCCTTTGCCAGCACCCGCGAGAGGCAGAGAGTGTGGTAACATTTCGGGTCAGTGTTTTCCAAACCCATCTTCTATAGCATCTGAGCCTTAAAAAAATGCCCAAGCACCTCCTCTTGGTAGAGACCCACCTCTTAGGGAGGCACGGCACCTGTTCGAGAGCGGCACCGGTTTGAGAGCGAGGGCTCTGAGAAGCCTTCCATTTAATAAAAGGCATTGATTTTGCTTAAGCTGGTACTTCCTCAGTCCTTTCCTCTGCGAACCCGGCCCTTCTTCCCGCCTGCACTTCCTCACGCTCACTCACGACGGGGCCTCCTGCGGCTCTTCAGTTCCACGCCCGACTGCGGGGTGCTGCTCCCAGGAAGACGTGTGTCTCTTCCACCTCGGAATTCTCTCTTCGGTAAAACCCACAGCACACGGATTTCCATGAAGATTGATTTCAGAAGATGTATATTTACAGGGTGGAGCATGGTTGCGGGTTTAGCAAAACACACCTTTTAAAACGGCCACAGAAGGGAAATGCAGATGGCTCAGTGGACGTGCGGTAGGCGTGCTCCTCTCCCGGAGGGCCTGTGAGTAGGACGGTGTTGGTCAAGTCTGTGGGCTACCCCTGCGTTCCTTCACGGGCCACACTTCCCCCTGGGAGCAGAGCGAGCGCTTGCTGCCGCGTTGTCGTTGAACTGGGAGGAGTCCCTTCTTCAGCAGCCGAACCAGAGGTGCGAATTCTGCAAGGATGTACCACTGTCCCAGGAGCTGCGGTGTAAGGACGGCGGGTATGGGCTTTCCTCGTGAGCATTCGCGGTGGCCGGATTTGGTCCACTGAGAGGATACAGCCCCTAACCACGCCTGTACGGAAACGCTTCGCTAGACGTCGAAGGCCTGGTGTGCGGGTGACTCCGACCTTCCACGGACAGCTGCCATCGCTGGCGGCATTTCGGCATGAGTGTCTGTGAACACGCCACACTCCGGGTGTCATCACCCTGCGGTGATGGAAGAGCGTAAGTCGGTACAGAGCTTGGATGAAAAGCAGAGCGGGACGACAGCCCGCAGACACCCAGGGGGACAGAGGGGAGGGTTGCTGTGGTCTCAGCGGGGAGCAGGAAGACTGCCCAGTTCCTAAGGTCCCGGCAGGGAGGGGGAGGGGAGGCCTGCCAGAGGACACCGTCCGCCCGTGGATCAGTGCCGAGGTGGCTCCTGGCTAAGCGCGCCTGCTGCTGTAAAGCACGGCCGAATCAGGCCGTGGGTGCGGCTTACGGAGTGGCTCGCTTCTTTTTCAGCCATGTTCGAAGGAAAGGAGGGAAGGGGCCTATCATTGGGGGACTCCTGAACCAGGGGTGCTGGGAACGTGACCCACAGGTCTTATTAATTACTCACATGGGAAGTTTTATCTGTGCCCTTCGACTGACACAGCGCCAGAGCAGGGGTGCAAATGCGTTTGTCGGGGCTTCAGCGTGCTGATGTGAACCCAGCCTGGCTCGTTCCAGACCTCGTACTTTTTTCTCTTAACTGTGCTGGCTGTGACTGCCATGGCCCGTGCAAGTCCAGATTTGGGGAATACTTATATTCTAAGTATTCACACACCAGGAAAAGGCTTCACTCTTTCGGATGCTGTGATGATGTGTTTTGGGAGTTAGTTGCGACATGTGGTTGGGGAGATAGAAAAACGGAAATATGAACAATTTACAAAGTAGCTATGTCATGCTTTTTGGTTCTTTGTTTTTATTGAGGAAGAATGACTTTTCACAGGGCACTGTCATTCTCTGACTGCTCCTGCAGCCTCAATGGTCAGGAACTTGGTTTCAGGCCCACTCAGGCTCTGAACCTGGGACAGCCACGTGGCTCCCAACCCGTGCTTCAGGAGGCCGTGCCTGCACTTCTGCGGCTGGCCGGAGAGAGCAGCAGCGCTAGAGAGGAGGAAACCTCCATAACACAGAATAAAAACGGGTATTCCAAGCGATAGTGCCAGGTCGCCAAGCACGGTCGTATTTACTATCGTCCTTTTACTAAGACAGAGGTGCAAGTAAAGGCTGGAAGGATGTCATCCAAACCACAAACATTTAAAACTCCCATCCTGTACTGAAGAAGGAAGCGTCAGATGTTGGCGACGTGCACGTCTGTGTAGTGGCGATCTGACTACACCCAGTCAGACCCTGGAATACCCTTGCATGCCTGCTGCCCGGGAAGCATGTTCTAGATATCTCGTAATAGTATGTAGTGGGACGTTTAAGACTCTTGGGCCAGCAGGTGGCATGATGGTTAAGGTGCTGGACTCCCACATGGCCGAGTGCTGTTCAAGTCCCGGACCTGGCGGCTTGCTCTCTCACTTTCTGTCTCTCTCTGGGACGCATGCTTGCCCTATAACAAATTAAAAATAATAATAAGAAGAATACATAAAAAGAAATAATTCTAAGAAAAAAATTTTAATGAAAGACATGGTTTCTTCATGAGGCCTTTATTCTAATTAGGGAAATTGTATACACACACACACACACACACACACACACATATACCACTAAGCATAGTATTTTAGAGCAGTCTCACACAGAGGTGTCAAGTGTCACAGAGCCCAGAGATTGGTGTGAACAACAAAGCAGCGTGTCCAGTTGTGGAAACAGGCGTAGGAGGGCCCGGCGCTGGGCTGTGTGGAGAGCGAGCGGGCCGGACATGCCGGGAGTAAAGCTTGGCCTTGCACCGGGTGATGTTCGGGGTGGGGGAGGGGTCTTAAAAAAGCTGATGGAAAATGCATATTAAGGAAACACTGCATGGATTTCAAAATTTTTGCGTACTTTAATCCTGGTTCTCCTCTACTTCTGAAGTGCCTTCATTTACTGTAGAGCAGTGGTCATCGACTCTCGGGGGGCAGTTCGCGGTGGTGGAGACACTGTGGACTGTACTGGCTGTGCAGATAGGGGGGCACTGCTGGCTCCCAGTGGGGAGTGGCCGCACCTGCCGCTGAACACCCTGCACTGCACAGAGCAGTCCCCACAGTGGCCATGGCCCCGTCTACACCGCCAACAGCACAGTCCCCACAGTGGCCATGGCCCCATCTACACCGCCATCAGCACAGTCCCCACAGTGACCATGGCCCAGTCTACACTGCCAACAGCACAGTCCCCACAGCGGCCATAGCCCCGTCTACACCGCCCTCAGCACAGTCCCCACAGTGTCCATGGCACAGTCTACACCGCCAACAGCACAGTCCCCACGGCGGCCATGGCCCCGTCTACACTGCCATCAGCACAGTCCCCACGGCGGCCATGGCCCCGTCTACACCGCCATCAGCACAGTCCCCACGGCTGCCATGGCCCCGTCTACACCGCCATCAGCACTCCATAACAGGCCCTCCTCAGCCGGCAGGTGATGCAGTGGTTAAGGTGCTGGGTTCCCACATGACCGGCCGTGGTTTGAGTCCTAGACCCAGTGGCTTGAAAATCACAACATATAAGCAAATACATGTGATTTTGTTTTTGTGTTTTTGTTTTTGTTTTTCAAAAGAAAGGAAACCCCTCCTTGGGAGGGGAGTTAATAGTAGGAAGAACCCAGGGAGCCCAGCACCCAGGCTGCCTCTCACGGCTCAGGAGGCAGAGCTGGCACCAGGCGGGCCAGCTACCCTTGCCGGTGCTGTCAGGGTGGGAGGGGGGTGAAGTGACCCGTCCCCTCCTGTCTTCAGCGTTAGGGTGGGAGCTGGGCACCCACATTGGGGTCTCGAGTCGAGGCGGCGTATTTATGTTCAGAGAGTCACAGAGACTGAGCAAATTGAAGGAAGACCTTGATAGGGAAAAAACCTCCCAACCCAAGGCTTTCTGTTTATTAATTTTCTGCTTTAATTTAACAATAATTCTGAGGGACAAAAGTTAATTGTGTATATATGAGATGCTAAACTGAAATAAATATTAACATGTAAGCACGTCGGAAGAAACATTTTGGATCAGGCTCTCCTTATGGAAAAAGAACTGCGTCTAGAAAAACATCACCTCAGGTCACGCAAATGACGCTTGTATTGGGCAAGAAAATTGCAGCAAGCCGCTTCTGAAAATTTTGATTTGTTGGCTCCAAATATAGCTGACAACATCTCTCTTTGGTTCAAATGAACAGATATTCCAAGGAAAGAGGCGTTGTGATCTTTGCTGTTGGCGGTGTGTTTCTGGCTGTGTGGGCCCTCCGCCCCTCCCGGGTGAAGGCTTGTGTGTTTACTAATCACACAGACCTCGGGGAAGGAGCGAGTTGTTTTCCAAATGCAGCTAATTTTGTAGCTAACTTCCAAAAAAGGCTTCTAGCCCCGAGTTAGGCTGGCAGAGAGCTGCACCTGCACCTGGGTGTAATGAGAACTTTAGGAAGTGCCTGAGTCCGCCCCACGTATGAGATAACTTAATAAATTATGACATCAGCTAAAAAAATAGAGCACCCCCAGTGAGCTGTTTCAGTAGGACTGATCAGAGGTCCTCTGTGGGCCTCACAGAAGAGGCATAAACCTTCGGAAATTTTCTGTGTGTTTTCAGGTTAATTTCAGATTCTGAAAGGAATTTTTGATCCTCCAATCGCCCTACCATTGGGGGAATTAAAGTGAAATTTACTGCTTAAGAAGAAGTGAACTCATATGGTTTAAAATTTGCCAAACCGCCTTCCTCCTGGGCTGCTCCGAGGGAATGCTGGGCTTCTGCCTAGTGGTCAAGTTGAAGAGCTTTATTTCTCTGTTTATTGCCAATTCTAATGTATCGATTCGAAATTTCTCGAAGAGTAATTGAAACAACAGTAAAATCAGAAAAGATCATTTAAAAATCCTCAAGGGAATGAATATTGAACTTGAACTTGATGCAAAGTTCCCCAAACGCGCCTGGAAAGCGGGAGAATCGGGGTCACACATAACCCTCTTCAACTCAGTGAGCCCCCCGCTGGTGAGCCCTGGGTGCGGGGTGGGGAGAAAGCGCCCCCTACTGAGTAGGAGAAAACACTGCACCACGGTCCAGGTGACACCGGACCTCTCACAGTGTATTTTCCCTGATAATGCTGTCCTCACTAGGAAATTATTCAGGCTGGGGAAAGTAAGAAGTACTTACAAAATTCTATGTGTCAGTTGGAACATACATGTATATGTGTGTTTGTGTATACATACATACATGAAGATGCTGAATTGCTGACCCCTAAAGCCCATTCTGTTCCTAAAATGGTACGATTCTAAACGTTTTAAAGAGTAATTTTCTTTTTAGAAAATGCTTTTTTAAAATAGAAACTTAGGGGGGTTCGCAGGTGGCACAGTGTTTACGGCACTGGACTCCCACATGGCCGACCACGATTTGAGTTCCTGACCTGAGGGCTTGAAACTCATGCTGGGCAAGTGTGCATGCGTGCCCAAAATCTCAGAGGGAGAATGGCGGAGAAGGCATCGTGGAGTGGCCATCCCCCTGGGGGTGATTTCTCAGTTTCCCTCTCACTGTCACTGTTGCTCTCAACCTCCCCCCGTGAGCACATGTGCCCTGTGGTACAAACAAGCAACAGGCCCAGAAATGTGTGCGTCTCATATATAGCGAAGGTAACGTTTTGGTGTGACTAGCAGATTGATCCATGTGAAGGATATTTGATAATCAATCGTCACCTCGTTTGGGGGATGAGATATAGGCTTCTGCTCCAGGGACGATGACCGGTGGAGTTGAGGAGACGGGACCATTGACCACTAGATCCTGGCTGTCATTGGCCGAGGGGGCGACTTCCAGGTGCCCCGTTTCCCATCACTTCCCGTCCCTTCCCTGGTTCTGCTCTCTCCTCCAGTTCCGCCCAGCTTCACGATCAGCCCATCCTTGTCCTTACTGGACTTTCCAAGGGCAAGGAGAACACTAATCTCGTTTCTAGTAAACCAAGGTCATGCGCATGAGTTCATTTAAAACATTTCCCCAACTTTGTTGAGGAATAATTTGCGAACTACACATTTCACCTATTGATCTTTAGTAAATTTACAGAATTGTGCAACCGTCACCATAATCCAGTCCTAGAAATTCTTCATCTGCCCCATACCCCCCTACAGGCTTGTGGCCACTCCCCACATGTGCTGGTAACCGCTGCTTTGATGTTGGTCTCGATAAATTTGCCTTTTCTGGGAATTCCAGGAATGGGTCATGTAATGTTTGTGGTTTCTTTCACTTGGTACTAAATTTTTGAGGGTCACCAAGATGGTCACATCTATCAATAGTTCGATCCTTTCAATAACCAGATATTGTCCGTTGCCTGGGTATAATACATTTCACTTGTCCCTTCACTACTCGGGATGTTTTTCCAGTTTTTGACTAGTATGGACCATCTGCTAATGAAAATTCATATCTAAATCTTTGTATGGACACATATTTCATTTCTCTTGGGTGGATTCCTGGGAGTGGAGTTCATGTATTAGTTGGATGGTGAGGTCAGAGCTCAGGTCCTAGGAAGCTGCCAGACTCTTTTTCTAAATGGCATTAATGTTTCATATTCCCTCCAGTCACAGATGAGCATTTCGCTTTCTCAGAACCCTCACCGATGCTTGGTATTGTGTGTTTTTAAAGTGATAACAGCCATTGTAGGGGCCGTGTAATAGTATCTTATTATGGTTTCAGTTTGTTTTGTGTTAATGACTAATAAAGCTGAGTACTGCTTATTTCCTGGGCCTATTTATTAGTCCCTGGTGGGTCCTTCACAGAGCCTTTAACTATCTGTAATTGCATTATTGTCTTAGTGTGAATGTCCAGTTCTACTGTATATTCTCTGAATGTAAGTCTTTTCATATATATATATATATATATATATATATATATATATACACACACATATATATATGTGTGTGTGTGTATATATGTATGTATATATATATTCATATATATATGACTTACAAAATTTATTTTAGTTTGTGACTTGGCTTTTCATTTTCTTAATGCTATTTTTGAATCACAAATATTTTCCGCTTGAATCAAATTCTTTTCATTTCTTTTTCTTTTTTTGCTTGCGCTTTAGGTCTTATGTAATTTTTTTTCCCCCTAACTAAAAAGTCACAAAGATATTTTCCCTGTGTTTTCTTCTAGACACTTCGTACTTTTTTTTTTTTTTTTTGGAGAGGTTTTTCGCTATAGGGCACGTGCGCTCGCCAGACACAGAGAGACAGAGAGACAGAAAGTGAGAAATCACCCCCCAGGGGGGATGGTCACACCGCAATCCCTTCTCCTCCATTCTCCTCTTGGGATCCTGGGCACGCACGCACACGCGCCCGGCGTGAGTTTTAAGCCACAGGGTCCGGGACGCGAACTGCGGTCAACTATGTGGGAGTCCAGCGACATAGCCATTACGCTAACTGCTGGTTCCCAACACTTCGTACTTTTCCCTCTGACACGTCTGTGACTCACATGGAGTTCACTGCTGTGTCTGGTTCGAGGCACAGATCAGAGTTCAGTTTTTGTGTATTCGATAGTCACCCCCACGCCGTTCGTTGAGAAGAGCGTTCTTACCCCGTTACTTTGTCTGGGTATCTTCCATCCTTGGTTCATGTCTTCTCCCGACTCCAATGAAGTGAATATCACTCGATTTTAGAGCTGAGCTCACAGATGCCTACGGCTGAGCTGATGCCCTGAAAGCCCCACAGCAGAACCAGGGTGGGGATTCTGGCTTTCCTGAGTGTGAGATCTGATCTTCTCACTGAGCCTGAGAGGCTGGACCAGCAGTGGTGTGTGGTGAAGGTGCCGGGTCCCACAAGGCTGATTCCATGGTTTGAATCCCAGATCCACCAGCCTGAAAATCACACCAGGCGGGTGTGCATGGGTGCCCAAGACCCTGAGAGGAGAAGGGACTGGAGCGTGGCCATCCCCCCAGGGGGTGATTTCTCAATTTCCTTCTCTCTGTCTCTTTCTGGCAAGTGCACACATCCTAATGCAAAAACCTAAAAAAAGAACAGAAAAACAAATTGGCCATTTTCCTGCGTGTTGCTTACCTCACATTAAACTGTTAGCTGTCTGAGGTGCTCTATCACGTGTGTGCTTCTTGCCACCATAATCCTTGGACAGCACTTACATGAGGATCTCCTGATGAAACACTCAGTTGACTTAACCAGTAATGCTTATGTGCAAGTAAAGCAGCAGCTTTATAACCAAAATGGCCTGTTTTCTCCCTTCTGTTTATGCTTACCAGTGACGAGCTTGGGCTTTTACTCTAAGGAGAACATTTCCATAAAGAACGGCTCACCCCTCTTGAAGCCTGAAGTTCTGTGTGAACACAGACTTTGTTAGGAACGGAGAGTGGCTCTTTTCTTCTTCAACTATCAAAGAGCTTTCAGGGATACAAAGGAAGTCAGATAAGAACTTTCAGCAAGTGATTGACGCGCTCAGCTTGGAAGCCGGACTCTAGTCCTGGCTCTGCAGTAATTCCTTAGGTGGTTTTGGTCAATCATTGGGTCTCTATGAAGCCATCAGTGTGGACCAGGTCACCATGAAGTGTCCTGCCCATGATGGGTTTTCGTTAAATTAAGTGCCATGGTGAGCCAGCAGGTGGCACGGTGGTTAAGGTGCTGAACTCCCATGTGGCAGGCTGCAGTTCAATTCCCAGACCTGGTGGCTTGAAACTCATGCTGGACACATGCACGTGGGTGCCCGAAATCCTAAGAGGAGAATGGAGGAGAGGGGACTGTGGCGTGGCCATCCCCCCACCCCCCATGGTTTCTCATTTTCTGTCTCTCTGTCTCCCTCTATCTATCTAGCGAGTATTTGCACCCTGTAACAAAAATCTCTCAAAAAAAAAAAAAAAAAGAATGATTTGAGTGCTGCTGTAACCCCCCTGCCCCACTCTGACGGCTTCTCTGTTCGCAGACTGCAGTGAGAATCTGTTCCACTGTCACACGGGCAAGTGCCTCAATCACAGCCTCGTGTGCGACGGCTACGACGACTGTGGGGACCTGAGTGACGAGCAAAACTGCGGTGAGTAGCGCTGTCGCCCCAGAGGCTTGCTCTGCAGTCACAGAGTTGACAACCGAGGACTTGCAGCCTGTTCTTCGTGGTGCGAGGAGCAGGTTAAGTTAGGAAAAGGTTGATTTTTTTAAAGCATATTTTCGAAGGGAGACGTGTGCTCGACCGCCGATCTCAGCCCTGCCTCGTGTGTCACTGTGTCACTACATTAGCATGGCAGTGAGAGCCCGCTCAGGAAGTGGGGCGTAGAGAGGTGCACAGGTCGTGCGTGTGCTCATATTTGTTCTCTTTGTTTTCAGTATCCTGTTTCCCTTCTGGCTGGGTCTGTGGCTTACGTTTCGATCTGGGGCTCTTACGTAAAACTCTGTAGAGAGCGTCTGGGCCCAGTTGTCGCGTTGTATGTAACCAAAGCCCTCCTCTCTTCCCCCACAGCACTCCGTGGCCAGCTTGTGCCCTAGCTAACCCAGGAGTCGGGATGGTGAATTTGTTTCCAGTACAAACGCTGATATCCTGGTCTTTTAGGAATGAACCTCACGTTGAAAGAGTCCTGTTTCATTCTGAACACCTCGTGAATTAAAGGCAGCATATTCCTCTCGCTTGTTTCCCTTCCTGGCTTTGTGACTAGCTCTGGAATGTTTAGGTGGTCTGTGATATAGAAAAACTGCAATATGAACAGACAGAAGCCGGGATGAGGGTGTGGGGCGGGGCGATTGGAAGGCACATTGGGGAAGGGTCAGGAATGCGGTCCACAGAAGGGGAGTGGGGAACTCGGCTGTTTCTAGGAGTGCCACCTGAATTCCCCTCGCTGTCTGTGTAAAACTGTTCAAAAACATATATTCACACAGACCGTTCCACAGGAAACTTTAATATGGGGGTTATCTTCTTTGGTTGCCTTGAGACAAAAAAGGTGAGAAGAAATTATAATTATACGTGTCTAGAATTTGTAGTTGCAAGACTTAGGGCTCCCTGCTCCAACGATTTCTCTTACACACCAGAAGACGAGGAAGATGTGGGGGGGAGGTGGTGGAACGGGGAGTGCGTGGAGCTTGGCGGTTGGGAAGGGTCGGGTTATAGTTACTGTCTGAAAAAGAAGACTCTTGCCACTCAGCGTAATTCCACTGCCGATGGTGGGAGACTCACAGGCGACCCTTCCAGAGGCAGTAATGTACCTTCCCCGAGGCCCTTCCTGCCCTGGCCCCCGTCTTTCATAAGCTGACCATGGACGGCCCTGGGGATCCTTCCTGCCCAGGGCCCTGCCTCTTGCACCTTTCTCTATACATACATTCTTTCTTCTACCCACTTCACCTCATTGCTCCAAAATATCCTTTAAGATCCATGGGGCTCCCAGCGTTGTCTCTGACAGTGGCACAGTTAGTGGAAATGCATGGTACTGTCTTACTGTGGAGTCTGTTGCTCACGTACATCTTGTTACATTTTTTATTTTTATTTATTTATTTGGAGAGGTTTTTGCTATAGGGCACGTGTGCTCACCAGAAAGACAGAGAGAGACAGAGACGGAAAGCAAGAAATCATCCCCCAGGGGGGATGGCCATGCCACAGTCCCTTCTCCTCCATTCTCCTCTCAGGATCTTGGGCACGCATGCACACACCCAGTATAAGTTTAAGCCACCGGGTCTGGGACTCAAACCGCAGTCGACTACATGGGAGTCTAGCAATATAGCCATTACGCCAACTGCTGGTCTCGATTTATTTATTTTTATTTTAAAATTTTTGCTAGAGGGTGTCTGCACTTGCCAAAGACAGAAGGAGAAAGAAAGAGAAAGAAATTGAGAAAGCACCTTCCCAAGGGGGTGGCCGTGCAGCAATCCCTTCTCCTCCAGTGTCCTCTTGGGATTTGGGGCATGCACACACATGTGCCTGATGTGTTTTTCAAACTGTTGGCACCAGGATTCGAACTGCACAGTCAGCCGTATGGGATCTAGCCACCTTAACCACTGTGCCACCGGCTGGCCCCCACATGTGTCTTTGAAAAGGCTGTTTCTATTCAGATCATACCATCTCTCAGGGCAGGGCATCTTGTGGATTCTGCTTTGTGAGAAAAAACTAATCACTTCTCTCTTTTGTCCCTTTAGGACTGTATAGACATAGAGTTTGAAAATAATATATACATTTGCATTGCTTACCAGGAGTTCTTTTAAATATAAGTTATATGTTACGATAGTTCAATGTAAAAAAACCCTGAAGTTTGGCATCAGGAGAGGTGAGCTGGGTGGATACCTGGAGAGGAAAGTGGCAGATTTCAGAAGCACAGGCGAACGGTCACATGTCAGGTTGACTGTCCACACTGTGAAACAGATCACGGTTCTGTTTATGTGAGTCAGTGTAGAAGTCACAAGGACTTTTTTCCTTCTGATTTTGTTACATTTAATCCCTGTGCATCTGCTCAGCATACAGAACGCGTCTTCTCAGCATGAGTACGCTGGGTACCGGCCCAGTCAAAGACCCTCCTGTACACGTTATCATCCGCAGAGAACCTCCATTTCTGTGCCCATTAATGTTTTGCCTTTTCTTTCTCCCTTGATTCCTCCCCATAACTTCTCACCCTCCTCCCACCCTGTCTCTGGGATCCACAGCTGCTCTCCATGCTTGTATACCTTCCAATCTTTTGGTTTCTCCCTGGAGCCCAGACATGCGGGATATATCGACTGGGGACATACAATGCCTCTCCTTCATAGTCTGGCTGGCGTCACATAGCATTAGATCACAAGTTTTTCATAAGGAAGAAAAACAAAGACTAAGGAGAACAGAGGACAGCGGTGATGAGAACAGATGCTGGGGGGTGGGACAGCGGGGCACAGTTGTCACTCCTCTGCAAAGCAGATGCATGTCACCTGCAGTGTGGTGGTGGGTGGGCATGTACCTGGTGAGTGGTGGCACTCTAATCGTGCCAGTCCCACCACAGAAACAAGACTGAAGGCATTGGTGCAACGGGACAGACCGTCTCCACTGGGACTGGCCGCACGGTTCTCAGTTTTTGTCCTCTTGTTCTGTGTCCTCATGAACCTCATTTTCTGCAGATTGCGACCCCATGAAGGAACACCGCTGTGGGGATGGGCGCTGCATCGCGCTTGAGTGGGTGTGTGACGGGGACCACGACTGTGTGGATAAATCGGACGAACTCAACTGCTGTGAGTGCCCGGGGATTTCTCTTTTGCTGTTTCTCCATTTCCGCTTGTTTAGACTACACTCACGACTCACTTCCTAAATCGCGTTCCGAAGGGAAAGCTCTGCCCTATGGAGCCAGCGACAGAGTGGCTCGACACTCCACCCACAGCGCGGGTGTCTTATTTCCACACCTCATTCCCCAAACACCAGGTTTGGCTGATTTGGTCATGCAAGTAGTGTTTTCTCTCTCGAGGTGTCATGTGTCTCCTTTACACATCTGCAACGTTGTCAAAGATGATGCTGTTAGGCCAGCAGGTGGCGTGGTGGCTAAGGTGCTGGACTTCCACATGGCTGACTGCAGTTCAAGTCCCAGACTCTGTGCTTGAAACTCACGCCAGGCATATGTGTGTGCATACCCAAAATCCCAAGAGAAGAATGGAGGACAGGGATTGCAGTGTGGCCATCCTCCCGGGGGGTGATTTCTCACTTTCCCTTTCTCTGTCTCTCTCTCTCTCTGTCTCTATCTGGTGAGTACATGCACCCTATGGCAAAAACCTAAAAAAAAAGATGTTGTTCCCAGTGGAGGACCTTTCTTCTGCAAATCATATATGACCAGGCGAGCTTCCCAGTAGGAGCCTCTGAACACGTTCTCAGGGACCATGTGTGGGAGGAGGAGACGGCCTCCAGAGGCCTGCGTTACAGAGGCGCTGTGGCGAGGCCGGGTTACAGCCTGGCGCGTCTCCCTGTGAATGAAAATCTTCAAGTAGCTTCCACACTGCCAAAATAATATCAACAAGTACAACTGTTAGCACTTTCCTTCCTGGAAAATACCCTAAATCCAGTGGACAATCACCAAAATGATTGAGTGGAAGCAGTCGAGCATTCAAAGATAGTAAAATTTACGCCAAAGAGTTAACATGATTTTTTTTCATATCTTTTAACTCATTACACCATTTATTTCATAGTTTGCTGTTCCATAGAAGTAGAAAAATGTTGATACGAATAAGGGAACTTTATAAAGTTTGTCAAAATAGAATAAAGATATGAGTTTATTTTGTGCAGAAATATTTTTAAGTCAATGCACAGTTTTTTTTTTTCACTATCTTTTTTGTACTTTCCACCAATTTTTGAAGACCCTTTGTATGAGATGGAACAATTATTGGCTTAAATTTGAGGCTCAAATAGAAATGTGAATTAAATGGTTTATTTGGATCCTTAAAAGTCCTATAGAAGCTACATAAACAAGCGCCCTGCTCTCTCCTCCCTGAACTGACCTGAAGTGGGACGTCCCCGAGCCCTTGCCTAGTGGACACCAATCCCGAAGGGGACTAGAGCTCGGTGAATTTGGGAAAGAAGACGTGACGCTCTGGTCTCGCACTTCGGGTGCTGGTCCCTGATTCTAGAATGGGGCTCAGTATTCCGCAGAAGCTCAGTTGAAGGCTATGGCCACGTATACCTGCACTCCCCATGCTCTGAGTTTAGAGAACCTACAGGAGTCAGGGGATGAACAGCCACTGGACTATCCCTTCAGATATCAGATGTCGTAACAATTTTTAAATAAGGGGTGTCCTGTGTGTTAGGTACTCCTTGGATTCATTCACGTAGATATGGTTGTATTTTAAGGTTTTTGCCATAAGGTGCGTGCACTAGCCAGAGAGAAACAGAGATGGTGAGAGGGAAAGTGAGAAATAACCCCAAAGGGGACGGCCATGCCACAATCCCTTCTCCTCCACTCTCCTCCTGGGATTCTGAGCATGTGCACACATGCCTGGCGTGATTTCGAGTCGCTGGGTCTGGGACTTGAACTGTAGTTGGCCATATGGGAGTCCAGTGCCATGACCACTACACCACTCGCTGGCCCTATATATATATACTTGTATTAGCGTATGAGGGCAGGTAGACACAGGTGGCATATTTGGGCTCGGAGTCGCAAACACTTTCTGCATACTCTGGCCTGACTGCTGAATACCCTGTGCCTCTGAGGCCCTCGCTAACTCGCTAACTCCAGTGCCCTCGCCTGTTACATGAGGGTGACAGCAGCTCGCTTGCATGAGGGTCCGAGGTCACAGACACTGTGCATCCGGGCAGCCCCCGTGTATCAGAAGCCCTCTGAATGGCGGCTGTGCTTATCAGCAGAGTCACTGTGGTCACTGTCAAAACCACCAACGTGGTTCTCGAGAGGTGGGTTTTCAGTGAATGATCATTACTAAGGGAAGGAAAATTCCAGAAGGGAAAAGTGCATGGAACTGAAAACAAAAATCACACATCGTAAGTGTATGCAGAACACGTCATTTCTTGAGACTGCCCAGTGAGTGAGAGCCGTCTCTGTGTTCCCGGTGAGAGATGTCTCTGTGCTCAGTGAGTGAGTGAGAGATGTCTCTGTGCCCAGTGAGTGAGAGATGTCTCTGTGCCCAGTGAGTGAGAGATGTCTCTGTGCCCTGTGAGTGAGTGAGAGCCGTCTCTGTGCCCAGTGAGAGCCGTCTCTGTGCCCAGTGAGAGCCGTCTCTGTGCCCTGTGAGTGAGAGCCGTCTCTGTGCCCAGTGAGAGCCGTCTCTGTGCCCTGTGAGTGAGTGAGAGCTGTCTCTGTGCCCTGTGAGTGAGTGAGAGCCCTCTGCCCTGTGTCTGCGTGGGTGACGCTGTCCGGCCTCTCCCAGCCTGTCGCAGCCAGGGCCTGGCAGAGTGCAGGAGCGGACAGTGCATCCCCAGCGCCTTCCAGTGCGACGGCGACGAGGACTGCAAGGACGGCAGCGACGAGGAGAACTGCGGGGCCGGTGAGTGTCACCCGCGGGTCCTGCCCGGGGCTCTCCGTGGAAGCAGCGCCAAAGGCTGAGGCTTCCCCTGCCCCGGCGGGTCCTGGCACAGATCCTTCCAGACTGCCCGAGGCGGTGGTCCTCCCGGCCCAGCCCTGCCGGGAAGTCCTGGTGCCACCCGCCTGAACACCCTTCCTCGGCCAGGGTGGAGGGGTCCCCACATCAGGGCCGTGCTCGCTGCGCTCTTTCATGGGGGAAGCCACTTCCGTCCAGCATCCGATGAAAGGAAAGGACTCCAGTTCCGAGGACGTGGCTTCTGACACTAATGCAGTGGCTCCTAAAATGCTCGCATTTCCAGACGATGTACTCAAACACCTTCCAGAGCCGTCTGGAATCCACCTGGGAAACTCCCAAGGCAAAGGTGAATCCAACAAGCTGGTTTTTCAGTGACTGCTTCTGTCAGGACAGAAAGTTCCACACTGACAGTCCTTTTTTTAAAAAAAAAAAAAAAAAAAAAAAAAAGGCTTTTTAAGCCCTTATTTATTTATTTACCATTCGTTTGTTGTGATTTTCGAGTTACTGGGTCCAGGACTTGGACCACAGTCAGCCGCGTGGGAATCCAGCACCTTGACCACCACGCCACCTGCTGGCCGCACGCTGGGCGTCTTCAGCCACAGTCTGAGTGCCAGCGTCTGTGTAAGGAGCTGCAGGAACATCGCTAGACTAAGACACATCACTCCGCCATGTACAGGGGTCGGGGCGGCCTCCGTGCTACAGTGGTGGTGGTGGCTGCCATGTCCACGCCCTCGCCCTGCTGTGTGCTCTGGTTGACTTGGGGCAAGTTACGTGACCTGTGTCTCAGTTTCTGTGTCTGCAAACTCACAAGAATTCCAACTGCTCTGCAGGGTCGGCCCCTGTGAGAATCAGCAGATGCCACCGACGTGGTGTGGCCACGTAACAGAGCACTTCTTGGGCTGGATATACCCGCAGTCAGTCATTAAGATGACCTCCTGAGGATACATTCGCTTTATCAGACGAGTGTTGACCATTAGAATGACTTTAATTAAAAACCACCCCTGCCTCTTCATGTAGTATCTGTATGTAAGCAGTCTGGGTTCCAGGCATCACAGGCTGGTTATAGAGATAATACGCGAAGAGTTTCATTTCACCAGGCTGTGTCCCCACCCCACCCCGAGCATGTGCGCTCAGTGTAGACAGCCAGGGAGAAAGGGAATCAACCCCCACCCCAAAGGGGGGTGCCACATCACAATCCCTTCTCCTCCATTCTCCTCTTGTGATTTTGGGCACACATGCATGCACCCAACATATTTTACAAGCCACTGAGTCCGGGACTTGAACTGCAGAGTCATCCATGTGGGATCCTGTGCCTTAACCACCTGCTGGCTCCTTATTTTACCATTTTTTTTAAAATGATTTTTGCCATAGGGTACGTGCATTCACCAGACAGAGAGAGAGAGAGACAGTGAAAGGGAAAGAGAGAAATCACCCCCTAGGGGGGAATGACCACTTCGCAGCAATCCCTTCTCATCCACTCTGCTCCTGGGATCTCGGGCTCGCATGCACACGCACCAGTGTGATTTTCGGGCCACCAGGTCTGGGACTTGAACCGCGGTCAGCCATGTGGGAGTCCAGTGATGTTACCACTATCACCTATCTCACCAGTTTTAAAATTCAAAAAGACATGCTCTCCCAGGGCATGAGCTGTTGTGTACACACCAACCAAGCATCTCCCTCAGATCTAAGTGTCCTTCCCTTTGTATAACTCAACCCTGAGATAATTTTGGAGTCTTCACTAACGAAGGGGTAGGATCTGTAGGTTACTCCCTTCCGTGTGTGAGATGTAAGAAAGTCATGTGATAGAATGGATAGGAAGTAAAATTCTAGCGTCTTTCTCTTAATTACTCCAATGAATTCAAGTGAGATGCGCATGGTGGTGCTGAAATACAGTCACCTCCTGGGAACTCAGCACATGGCCTGCTGGGAGTGGTGGCTGGGAGTGGTGGCTGCGTGGGCGTGAGGCTCAGGGCCTCACCGTGAAGTGACGCTGGCTCTGCAGGGACGCGCGGGCTGCAGTGTCACAGACCGTGTGCGTGTTCTGGGAAGGGCCTCAGAGCTCCCTGAGGCCGGGCTCTGAAGCTCAGATCTGGAGCAAGCAGAGTAAGCTAAGGAAGTGGGGCAGCGACAGCCTTTCAGACCCTGGGCCCTGGCCTGCGGGGAAGGAGCAAGCCGCGGTTAGGGTGACGGGGCTCTCGGGATTAGAGAGCCGAAACTGAGGGGGCCGACGCTGCACTGGACGACGCTGAGGGTGGGGCAGGCCCTCTTCTCCCAGCACCCGGGGTCCCAGAGCCCCCCCTGCCGGGCTGTCTCCAACGTGGCTGGCCTCCCTCGCCCCTCAGTGGCTGAAGCTCTAGTGACCCTGAGCAGTGCACCTGTCCTGGGTCTTGGCAAGGCTCCTCTCCTGCGTGGGGAGCCCACCCTCCCCCATCTCAGCGACCCCACCTGCCGGAAAAGGCCTTGGAGAAGCGTCCTGCCTGCGTCTCCCTGCTCGTCTGCACGTCCCTGGTAGAGCGGCCATCACCCCGCATGCTAGGCTGTCTTCCTGGTGAGGTCCGTGTTGGAGTAAAACTGTCCCAGGCCCGGAGGTGGCATGTCCTGTCTTCTGTGCTCACTGCCTGCTTGTCACAGCGCTTGTCACATTCACAAGTGCTCACTCAGACAGTGACCCTGTGAGGCCTTATTTATTTATTTACTTTAGAATTTTTGCCAGAGGGCGTCTACACTCACTGGAAAGACACAGAGACAAACAGAAGGGCAGTGAGAAAGCACCTCCCTGGGGAGGGCCGTCGTCCATCTGGCTCCATTCCTCCCTCCTGTCTGGATTCACATGTGCTACCAGGTCCAGGATTCAAACCATGCTTTCAGCCATGTGGGATCCAGCTGCCTTAACCTCCACACTGTGCTGGCCTGTGAAGCCTTAATACCACTTATTTGGGAGCCTCCAGTCATGGCAATCGTATCCGTTTGCCTGAGAAGGAAACCGGAGCCTACGGACAGTAAAAATGGACAGTGCCGTGTGTTCCCTGCAAGGCCTGGCGTGCCGTGCTGCGTGGTGGTCCTGGGGGTGCCTGGCGCAGCACACTGGCCGAGCATCACAGATACCAATGACTGCAGGGACATGCACACTGCTTTGCTTCTGGTTTTGTTTTTGAGAGATTTTTGCTATAAGACACGTGCGCTCACTGAAGAGACAGAGAGACTGAAAGGGAGAAATCACCCCCCAGGGGGATGGCCAGCCCACAGTCCCTTCTCTTTTCTCCACACACGCACACGCATACACACCAGGCATGAGTTTTAAGCTGCTGAGTCCGGGACTCGAACATGCAGGGCACGTGGGAGTTCAGTGCCTTCACCACCTCACCTGCTGTTATTTATAATTAAAAGTGCCTTCCGAGATTTTCTAGAGAGGACAGGTGTGAACGTGATCGGCCACACTGAGGCGAGAGAGGAGAAGGGACAGTAATTAATTACCGTCCCTATTGAACCTGCAAATGGCCAGGAGCTCCGTGGAAAAGGCAGTGTCCTGTCTATGCACCTGGAGGAAAAGCCACCACGGCACTGGCTGTCACCACCGTCACTCATGTGGAGAGCAGGACCCAAGCTCTCAGGTCCCAGCACCAGCTGACGATATTTTCCAGGGACATTCCAAACATCTGGCCAGCGGCTGCATAGGGGTTGTGCTGGGAGACGGGACCCTATGGCCCTTGTGTCGACGCCCTCGTTAGGAAAAGTGTTTTCCTCAGAGGAAGCATTAGAATTGGGAGCAAGTGAGTCCTTACAAAAAGCCCCCACTACTCAGGATGTCAGGAGGTCGCTCCTTGTCTCCCCAGGTCACTTGCATTTTGCTTTGAAACCAAGCGTGGGCTCCCAGGCAAGAGTATCACGCTATCGTCTTTTAGCTTTTCCACCGAGCGCAGCAGCCACCTTGTTCTAGGGCGGTTCTGTCTTCTTCCCTCATCCCGATGGGGCCCTTCTGCGGTAACTGGGTTGCAGTCAGTTGCCAGGAAAAGCTGCCCAGAAAGCGTCTGTTCCACGCGTGGCCCGTGGTTCGGGAGGATGGAAGGAAATGAGTCGTGTCCTTCCTCGTTCCCATGGGTTGCCAGGAGCCTATAGGCCTGGCGTGAGGGATCAGACGGTGAGAGCCCGTGTGCCCCTGCCCCTCCACAGGCCGGACTCCGTGTCAGGAAGGAGACCAAAGATGCCCGTACAGCTCCTGCCTGGACCCCTGTGGTGACAGCGCCCCCTGTGACCCGGACAGCAGCGCCAGGAACTGCAGTAAGTTCCCCGGCGGGTGAGCTGCCCCGTCACACGCTCGCGCTCTGATTCCGCATCGACGTGACCGTGCAGCGGTCTGGAACCCCTCCAGGAAAGCATGTCTGCTTGCTTTTTCTTGCTTAAAGTGGCATGTGGTAGCAGAAGAGAAACGAAATGGTCTTAGTTGGCTGAAATCAGAAACAAATGTCACCGCGTAAGGGCTGTGAGTCCACACTGCTCCAGTTCATTCCCAGCCCCCAGATGTTGTTTTCTTGGCTCCATCTGCAGGCAGATGGGATCTTTTCTTTCTTCTTAAAGTGCAGCTTCAAAGCTGGAAACGCGGGAACCAGCAGTTGGCGTAATGACTATGTCGCTGGACTCCCACGTAGTCGACCGCGGTTCACGTCCTGGACCCGGTGGCTTAAACTCACGCCGGGCGCGTGTGCGTGCGTGCCCAAGATCCCGAGAGGAGAATGGAGGAGAAGGGATTGCGGCATGACCATCCCCCGGTGTGTGTGGGGGGTGATTTCTCGCTTCCTATCTCTCTCTCTCTCTCTATATATATATATAGTGAAAACCTCTCCCAAAAAAAAAAAAAGCTGGAAACGCTCTCCAAGAACAGATACGCAGCGCACTGAGACAGCCCAGTACTTTGGCGGCCATTCTTTGCAAACGCTGCGCCCTCTGCCGTCCTCACCTCCCCAGGAACTTGGGTAACCGCTAATGGCTTGGGGACCCTCGTGTTCATTCGTTTCAATGACAGCACAACAGCTACAAATGGCGAGAGCAGGGGGCTCCCTACGCCGGCGTCCAGGAGGCGGGCCGATGTGGGGAAGATGGAATGGGAAGGGGGGAAGGACTCCCGTGGGAAATTTAATAGAACAGAAGAATCCTCAGTGACCAATTTCTAGTAACAATTTTTTAGTCCTGGACTCTTTCATATACTCACTTCTTTCATTTTTTTTAACATTTCATGATATTTTAATTTATGATAGAGTGCCTCTATGAGAGAAAGTGGGTCACGCTTGGGAGGACCTTTCCATGCCTCGATCCCCTTTCCTCAGCTTGTCAGAGGGTGCACGTGTTCTAGGCTGACCTGGGGATCCAAGCCCGGGTGGGCCTGTGGCCCCCAGCACTGCCCTCGTTTGCCGCCGGCTGCACCACTAGGGCCGGACCTCCTCGCACTTTGCTAACCCAATCTTTTGCCTCACCTTCAGCGTGGAGCAAGGGATCTAGGAGCCGGTCAGTCTGCTTCCGGTTGGCAAGAGGGTCTTCCTTCTGCACAGACGTCCTCTCTGTGGAGGGCTGGGGAGGGGGTGGCCGAAGGCTGAAGGTGCAGGTCCTTGGATGTGCTGCTGTTTGGGGCCCTCGTTTTACTGGTGACCTTTCTGGATAAGTGAAGAGCGGTAGAACATGTCTATGGAATGGGGAGTTTTGAGGGTTGAAAAAATTGGGCTGCGAAGTTTAAGGGAGGTGCCAGTTAGAAACAGACTGGGGCCAGCTGGTGGCATGGTGGTTAAAGCATTGGGTTCCCACTTGTCCAACTGTGGTTCGAGTCCTGGACCTGGTGACTTGAAAATCACACCAGGCACGTATGCATGTGTGTCAAAATCCCAGGAGGAGGGTGGAAGAGAAGGGATTGTGGTGTGGCCATCCCCCTTAGAGGATGATTTCTCACTTTCACTTTCCCTATCTCTCTCCAGCAAATGCATGTGCCCTATGGCAAAACCCCCAAAACACACACACACACACACACACACACACACACACACAGACTGATAGGAGTTCTGTTTTCGTGGGTGCTCAGTAGAGTTTGGCCAGAGCACATTATGTCACCTTCCTCCGTTTCTCAAATGAGAAGTTTCCCCAGTGAGGTGTGAGAGAAGAGCACACATTATCGGCCAGTGAGAAGACACACTCGCACTGCCATGTACTCCCTGCAAACTGATTGCATATCTGCATGTGTGAATATGCACATACTGTGTGTGAGTATGCACGTACTGTCTGTGTGTATATGTATGGGAAGGAATGCACATATTGTGTGTGCACACGTATGTGAGAATGCACGTACTGTGTGTGTGCACGTGAGCATGCAAATACTGAGTCTGTGCATGTGTGTGAGTATGCACATACTGTGTGCATATGTGTGAGAATGCATGTATGGTGTGTGTGTGAGAATGCACATACTGTGTGTGTGCATATGTGTGAGTATCCACATACAGTGTGTGCATGTGTATGGTATGTGTATGGGTATGTATGTACTGTGTGCATGCATGTGTGTGGATATGCATGCACTGTGTGTGCATGTGTGTGAGTGTGCACGTACTCTGTGTGAGTGTGCATGTACTGTGTATGTGAGAGTGTATGTACTGTGTGTGAGAATGTACATACTGTATGTGTGCATGAGTGTGAGAATGTACCAACTGCATGTGTGCATGTGTGTGAGGATGCACACATTGTGTGTGCACACGTGTGAGTATGCATGTACTATATGCGCATGTGACTATTCACATACTGTGTGTATGTGTTCACGTGTGTGAATATGCATGTACGGTGTGCATGTGTCGATGTGTATGTATGCACATACTGTGTGTGTATGGGTGAGTGCATGAGTATGCACATACTGTGTGTATGCACATGTGTATGAGAATGCATATGTACTGTGTGTGGGTACGTGTGTCAGTATGCACATACTGTGTGTGTGCACACATGTTATGTGTGTGTGCATGTACAAACTGCATGTGTGTGCTTTTGTGTGATTATGTACATACTGTGTGTGTACACATACTGCATGTGTATACACATACTGAGTGTGTGCATGTGTGTGTGCATGCACGTACTGCATGTGTGTGAGTATGTACATACTGTGTGTACATGCACGTACTGCATATGTGCATGTGTGAGTATGCAAGTACTGTGTGTGCATGTGTGTGAGGATATATGTACTGTATATGTTCATGTGTGTGAGTGTGCACATATTGTGTGTGAGTGCGTGTACTGTGTGTGCATATATGTGAGTATGCACATACTGTGTGTATGAGTGCACATACTATGTGTGTGCAAGTGTGTGAGTATGCACATACCGTGTGTATTTGCACATACTGTGTGTGTAAGTGTGTGTGATTATGCATGTACCGTGTGTATGCAAGTGTGTATCACATACCATGTGCGTGTGTGTGAGTATGCACATACTGTATGTACATGTGTGTGAGAATGCATATGTACTGTGCGTGGGCATGTGTGTCAGTATGCATGTACTGTGTGTGTGTGCATGTGTGTGAGTATGCACATACTGTATGTGCGTATGTGTGAGTATGCACATAGTGTGTGTGTGCGTATGTGTGAGTATGCACATACTGTGTGCGCGTGTGTGGGTATGCACATAGTGTGTGTGTACGTGTGTGAGTATGCACATACAGTGTGTGCATGTGTGTGAACATGCACACTGTGGTGTGTGCGTGTGAGTATGCACGTACTGTGTGTGCATGTGTGTGAGTGCATATGTACTGTGTGTGCATGTGTGTGAGTATGCACGTACTGTGTGTATGTGTATGTTTACATATTTATTCTGGCTCCATGGGTGGATGTGTGCTTGGTTCTCTATTGTTTTTAATTGTAATTTTTTCTTTACATTTCATCACTGTCCGTTAGTTAGCCAGAGGCCACACAAGGCACACGGTCACCAGCAGGCAGCTGGTGTCAGATGAGTACTGAGCGCCTGTTAGGCACCCCACCAGCTTTGGCTGGGACGCTCCCACAGCCTCACGTCTGTGACACTGTCGCCCTCTAGTGGCCATTGTAGATCAGGACTGTGACTCCGTCAAAGGCTTGCAGGTTTCTGCTGCTGCGGTAAATCCTGGAGGAATGTCTGGCAAGTATGGAGAGATCATCTTGCCTAGGGCCCTGTGAAGGGATAAGACGGGACCGATCGATCAGCCTCTCCGCACTTGTAAAGGTCCCCAGACGAGTGGGTGATCATTGCTTCACCCTTTCGTCCCCCTTGGCTCTGAAGCACTTAAAAGTTCTACCTTATCTCAAACCAAAAGCAATATGTTCTCCACCTGTCAAAGAATGAGAAAGTTACCTATGTTCTGTTAATCATCTAAATGAAAACACCGTACAAAGTTAAGCCCGGGCGAGGTGGTAGGAAAGAAAGAAAGAAAGGATGTTGGAGAGAGAAGAGACTGCATCTAAAATCTGTGGGAGTGGCCACATTTTTGTAAAATTAAAAATGCATTAGAGGGGCCAGCAGGTGGCGTGGTGGTTAAGGGCGCTGGACTCCCACGTGGCCCACTGCAGTTTGAGGCCTGGACTTGGTGGCTTCCTTTCTTACTTTCTCTCTGTGTCTCTCACTCTCACTCTGTCCCTCTCTGGTCAAATGAAAATAAATAAGTAAATAAAAGTAAAATAAAATAATTATTTCAAAAAATGCATTAGAGAGGGGCTGACAGATGATACAGTGGTGAAGGTGCTAGCCTCCCACACAGCCAACCATGGCTCCAGTCCCAGACCTGACAACTTGAAAGTCATGCCAGGTGCGTGTGCGTGTGTGCCCAGAATCCCGAGAGGAGAGAGGAGGAGAAAGCACCGTGGCATGGCCATCCTCCCTGGGGTGGAGGTGATTTGTGATTTCTCACTTTCCCTTTCTCTGTCTCTCACTGGCATGTGCACACATCCTGTGGCAAAAAGCTAAAAAAAAAAAAAGAAAGAAAGAAAGACAGAAAAAGAAAAGCAGTTTGAGCTGTTTCAGTATTTCACGGCAGTTCTTGTTGCTAATCTATTTCCACACATGCCACTTCTTAGTCAAATCATTAAGTTTTATTGGAATAATTACTCTTAATAAGGCACGGAGTCTTCAGTCTGCTGGGTTATTTTTACCAAGATGCTTGATTGCCTCTGTCACCTTGGGGATGTGGCACAGTGACGGCAAACAGAGAGGGGACAGTGAGCCTCTCCACTGTGTCCCCCAAACCTGACCAAACACCAGTTGTCCTTGGTCTCGCTCCCCCTCGCCCCTTGGGCTCCTGGCATTACTGCATCTTAGTAAATTCAGGTCGCTGCAACAAGACGCCATGGCCTGGGTGGCTGTAAACACTCACTTCTCACAGTTCTGGAGGCCGGAAGTCCCAGGTCAAAGCGCTGACAGATTCTCTGGGAGGGCCTGTTTCTGTTCTCGGGCAGCTGCCTGCTCGCACATGGCAGGGAGTGTGCTCGTCTACAGGGGCCCCCCTCACCTAGACCACGGGTATACCTGGTTACCTCCCACAGGCCCCATCTCCAAACACCGTCCCAGCAGGGGCTGGGGTTCCGCGTGAGCTGGGCCACTGTGGGGTCGCACGTTCAGGTCACAGCCAGCCCCGTCTGACGGTTCCTCACCCTGCTCCAGTACCAGCGCAGCCCTTCCCTCCCAGCGGGAGTCGGCGTCCGGGCCGCAGGGGCCGTACACTTTTCATGCGTTTGACGTTGGCTGTTCCTAGGACAGTTCCTGCCACAGTTTTCTTCCTCCTTTTCCACCCCCACCTGGCACCGTGCTAGGTGCAGATTCTGAGGTCAGGAGATAAAGTCTCCTTTCTCAAAGATCTCGGAGCTGGTGGCAGAGGAGAGAGGACGTAGAGAGTACTGCAGAGAGGCAGGTGCACGGTGGGGTTGGCCTGGGGGCTTCGGAACCCAGAGAACACCCATGCTGCGGGGGGAATGGGATGAGTGGTTCTCCAGGGAGCCTTCCTGGAAGAGGTGTCTGTGCTGAGTCCGCCAAGGCAAAGAGGTTAGCTTGGTGGGGAGGATGGCAAAGGAACACTCCTGGAAGTGGGTGCTGTAGACCCTGTCGATGGGATGGTTGCAAGTATGTCAAAAAAGGAAGGCGATGAGAGGGGAGCGATTCTTAAAACATCCAAAGTCTCAAGGAACAGAGTCCCCTGCCGTGTGGTGCTCTGGACGGGACAGCCAGGGACAGCGATGCTGCAGAGCGAGGCCATGGTGGAAGTGAGAAGGAGCCTTGGATTCCAAGCCAAAGCGTTTGGGTTTTATCTCCTTGGCAAGAAGTATCGAAAAGGTCTCAGCCTCCTTTTGCTCTGAAATGTCGCGGCTTTCCATCTGAACAGTGATCAGTGATAAAGCATATCGATAGCAGTTATTTATATGTCATCAAAGCCATGGATTTCGTTTCAATGGCTGTGAAGACGATGGGCCGACGCTCTCTTAGAAGTAACAAATAAATCGGACAAAGGTGGGTTGAAGCCAAAGAGATGATGAAAGACAGTCACTTCAGATAAGTTGAGCCAAATGGAAAACAATGAGAGAGGCCTTTCTAGAGCGTCACGTCGACGCTTCGTTGGCCACCATGTTCATTTTTTGACCCCCAGAGCAAACTCTGCTTTCTAATCGCATTCTAGTCCTAGCCACTTAAGAACAGGAATACAATGGACTTCATGTCTGTGATGTTTAAAGAAGTTGTTTTTAAACAGTTGACGTAATGGCTATGTCACTGGACTCCCATATAGTCGACCGTGGTTCAAGTCCCGGACCCAGTGGCTTAAACTCATACCAGGCGCATGTGCGTGTGTGTCCAAGATCCCGAGAGGAGAATGGAAGAGAGGGGATTGCGGCATGGCCATCCCCCCGGAGGGTGATTTCTCGCTTTCTGTCTCTCTGTCTCCCTCTGTCTTTCTGGCAAGCACACGCACCCTATAGCAAAAATCTCTCCAAAAAAAAAAAAGTTGTTTTTACATGTAAACTTTCGAAAGCGTGATTGTGTGTGTGTTTTTGTTAGGCCAGTGTGAGCCGATTACGCTGGAACTCTGCCTGAATCTGCCCTACAACCACACGAGCTACCCGAATTACCTTGGCCACCGCACTCAGAAGGAAGCGTCCGTCAGCTGGGAGTCCTCGCTTTTCCCTGCCCTGGTTCAGACCAACTGCTACAGATACCTCATGTTCTTCGCCTGCACCGTTCTGGTCCCGAAGTGCGATGTGAACACAGGCCGCCGGATCCCCCCCTGCAGGTAACGGAGGGGGGTCTCCCCATGCTCCGCTCAGGGAGAGCCGAGGGCACGAGGCTTAGCTGCGACAGGACAAGCCGGCTTTGCTAAGGGGCTCTGACGCAGCGTAGTGAGAAGGTGAAGGAGGAGCGTCAAGTGAGCGTGGGATTGAGCCTTCACTCCCCAGGGCCTCACAGGGAAGGCCGGGCTGCCTTTAACGGAATGCAGTCACGTGTCTGTCACCCTGCTGGATCAAGAAGCCTTATTTAAGATGTGAGTTAGAAGGAGGGGTGGCCCTGCCCCTCTCTCTGGCAACATCGACTTGTTTAAAATGTTGTCATCTGACAGCACCCAAAGTAGGTGACACGACACGGACCCATGACCCCGGCCACACAGGGGAAGACCTCAGGACATTGTCCTGCCCGTGCGAATGAAACGAGGGGCCGCGTTCAGGAGCGTGGCCTGGACTCCGGAGACCAGTGCTGGCCTGGGGTCCAGAGGCTAACTCGGGTCCGTGTCAGAGCGCAAGCCCTCAGTCTCCTCCAGCTGCCGGGTAGCCTTAGTCCAACTCCCAGCCTCCTCAAGGCTCAGGTCCCTTCCTGATTAAACAACTGGGTACTTGGGGCCGGCAGGTGGTGTGGTGGTTAAAGGTGCTGGACTCCCACACGGTCAACTGTGGTTCAAGTCTTGGACATGGCAGCTTGCTTTCTCACGTTCTCTCTCTCTCTCTTCTCTCTCTCTCTCTTTCATTCTGTCCCTCTCGGTCAAATTAAAATAAATAAATAAAGTCAAATAAAATAATTCTTTAAAAAGGTAATAATTGGGGAAATAGCAGCTTGGGGTGGGGTGCCGTGAGATGGATGAACACACACGACATACCGTACTCCCTGCTGGAAGCTCTGGGACGGCCATGACGATGACACGGGGACCCGCTGCTGCCTGGTGGGGCGGCCTCCCCTCTGCGCCGAGTGTCACGTTGAAGCAGAGTTTGCACGAGCACGAGCACCCGGACTTGCCGCTTCGTCCGTGCTGCTTTCAGTGGGGACGGGGACGAGTGTGGGCTGTGCTTGCCGGGTGGGAGTGGCCGCCGCAGAAACCACGCGTCAGGATCAGGTCACTCGGAGCACCGAGAAAGGCAGAAACGTCAGGAGAGTGGGCAGAAGGGCGGACAGTAAATCACGTACGGATACCAGATGGGCGGCAAGGGAGAGACACCTAGTCAGGCCAGGAAGCCATAAACATGTTAAATTACTTGGGGAACTGAACAAATTATACAAGAGAGGTTAAAATTCAGTTGTAGTCTGGGCAAAAGCAATTCTGAACCTTTTTGTCGAAGGCGTTTTAAAGTCTCTAATAAAATATCGACGAAAAGTTAGTTCTAAATCTTATTCCACTTCTGCTAAGCAAGCCCAACTTTAATGAATAATTATTTTTAATGGTATTTTACTTGACTTTGTTTCCTTTTTGGTGTGATTGCCCTTAATCATAGCACTCTTCATGACATGCAAAACAGTTTTTCCCAGCATGAATTCGGTGCCTACCGTCAAGTCAAAGATATCAACAACAGACATTGTTACCAACAGATAGCTTTTCATTCTGGGATCTGTGGAATGATTTTTCTTTCCCGGATCTGCTCTCTTCCACCCCTCATTCCCCACCCCTTCCTACACTGTCTCCAGTGTCTCCAGTCCCCTCCCTGCTGTTATAACTTGCAGGCCACAGTTTCTCCGCAGGTGCAGACATTCTGTATGTATCGAGCTGGGACATACAACGCCTATCGTTCATTCAACTTTCTTTTCATATATATGTGTATATGTATATATGTATATATGTATATAAAGTATATATGTGTGTATATATATGTACTTTTATACATATGTGTATGTGTTTGTGTGTGTGTGTATGCAAGTCCCCTATGTAACATTCTGTGCTATAACTGCACACAGAAATCTACATCCAGATAAAATTTATAATTTTAGGGCTGAAGTTTTATATTAAAGTGCCTAAGATGAGATGGATCCTGAAGTGTTTTTTAATCAACATTTTGGTGAACATTTTTTAGATACTTTAATTCTGTGTCTTAGTTTACCTACATGTCTTTTATCTTCAGTGGCAATCAATACACATTTGGTATTCTTCAGATATTTGTTTAAAAGAATGTGTTTTATTAGGACAAGAATAATATGCTAATAAGTTCATGAAGCAAGAGGAGGGGTTTAGAGAAAGTTCATGGAAAATGTGTATGAGGCATGGATTTCAAAAGCATTTTTTAAAGGTTTTTGCCATAGAGCACATATGCTATGAGAGAGACAGAGAGGGGCAGTGACAAATCACCCCAGTGGCGATGACCACACTGCAGTCTCCTCTATTCTCTCGGGATTTGGGCACATGTGCGCAGCCTTGACCTGACTTTCAAGCTGCCAGGTCTAAGACTTGAACTGCAGTCGGCCATGTAGGAATCCAGTGTCTTAACCACTACGCCACCTACTGGCCCTCAAATTTTTAATACCAAAATAAACTCGTACTTTAATTCCATTTATTCTGTAATTTTTTAAAATAGATTTTTGCCATTAGGTGTGTACGGCCGCTGGAGAGACAGAGAGAGAGAGAGAGAGAGAGAGAGAGAGAGAGAGAGAGAGAGAGAGAGAAGGTGAGAAATCACCCCCTACCCCAGAGAGTATGGGCACACCACAATCCCTTCTTCATTCTCCTCTAACGCACCCATCATGAGTTTCAAACCCCCGGGTCCGGGACTTGCACTATGGATCCTGTGAGAGTCCAGCGCCTTAAACACTACGCCACCTACTGGCCGCTTCCGTGAATGTTTTGAAGTCCCCGCACGCATAGCTTTGGCCAGGTCTGTTCGTTAACGTTAACTCTGAAGTTTTAAGTTACGGATCTGAAACGCTGACGCCGCCAAGCGCTCACAGCGCGCTAAATACCGAGGTCGCTGGACCTCCCGTGCTCCAAACCACCTTCGGAGAGGGCGCGGCGTCAGGGCTGCTGCCTCCGGGAGTCGGGGTCGGGCGGGAACAGTGCCCCCTGCAGGCGTGCTGTGCGTGTTCTGATTACCCCATTTCCCAGAAGCAGCAGGAAGGGGTTGGGCCAGGCGCCGCACAGCCTTCCACGTACAGGAGGACGCGGGCGGCTAATTCACGGTGCGTCCCTGGATTACGTGCACGTTTATAAATCTGCAGCATGACCTGTCAGACCTGCCGTGGGAGTGTCACGGCTCATCTTCAGCCCGAATTTCTAGGCTCAACTAGCACCCAGTTACGTTTGCCTCGTCCAGACTTTGACCTAGACAGCTTGCTCTGAAACGTCTCCATTCAAGGGGCCAGCAGATGGCGTATGGCTAAGTTGCTGGACTTCCATGTGGTTGAGCACAGTTTGAGTCCCGGACCTGGCGACTTGACACGCATGCTGGGTGCACGTGCGCAGGTGCCCAAAATCCCAAGAGGAAGATGAGAAGGGTATTGCAGTGCGGCCACAGGGGTGACTTCTCGCTTGTTTCTCTCTGTCTGGCGAGAGCGTGCTCCCTATAGCAAAAACCTCTCTTAAAAAAAAAAAAAGGGGGGGGGAAAGAAAGAAAGAAATGTCTCCATTTGATTGCTCACTTTTCTCTACCTGTTTCCGGCAAGACTGGAGCGCTCTTTTCTGGAAGGTCTGTCCCATTTTAGCTCAAAAAGGAGAACATGGCTGAGATTAACTTACATTTTAAAGACTGAATGTTTTGAGAAGAATTTATTTGAAAGGGAATAGGAAATTGACCTAGGGACTTACTTTGGCTATGCCAACTTTTATTTTTTAACTGTGTAACTGATTTCCTAGCGAAGTATTGAGGCAAAACCATGTTTTGTTTTGTTTTTCTCCCATAGGCAAGAAATCTTTATTCTTTATATGTGTGAGATAGGCTAATACCTCAATTTAAAATATTCAGAGCACAAATGAGCTCGCACACATGAACGCATACAGACAAGACTTTAAAAAATTAGCTTTGTTTGAACCGCTTTGAGTTCAGTGTAGAGAGACTCAGAGGAAAGCTTTTCACCAGCACTGGCTGAAGCTGAAGCGAGGGCAAGGAGGCCTCGGGGAAGCCGGGCGGCAGCGAGAGGCTGGCCCGCTGAGGGCGAGGCCACTGTGCACTGATCACCCTGGGCGGCAGAATGTCCCAAGGCACGTTGGGGACTTCCCTACCTGGAGAACCGGGGAGGGGGGGGGGAGTGTCGGTTCGAAAGACAGAGGAGGAATGAGAAGGACGAGGTGGAGAAGGGACTCTTCCTGGACACCTCGCTGTTTCCAGTTCTCTGTGAAGTTTCTTTTGCTGAAAGACTTGCTCGAATGCATTCTCTGCTTTGTTTTGTTTCTTTAAGAGAGATTTTTACTGTAGGGTGTGTGCGTTCACTGGAGAGACAGAGACAGAAGGCAAGAGAACACGCCCTGGGGTATTGGCTGCACTGCAATCCCTTCTCCTCCATTCTCCTCTCGGGATTCGGAACACGCATGCACACGTGCCCAGGGTGAGTTTTTTTTTTTTTTTTTTTTTTTTTTGAGAGGTTTTTGCTATAGGGTGTGTGCGCTTGCCATACAGACAGAGAGAGACAGAGAGACAGAAAGCGAGAAATCACCCCCCAGGGGGGATGGCCACGCTGCAATCCCTTCTCCTCCTTACTTTTCTCAGGATCTTGGGCACGCACGCACATGTGCCCGGCATGAGTTTTTTAAGCCACCGGGTCCGGGATGCAAACCGCAGTCGACTACATGGGAGTCCAGCAACATAGCCATTACACTAACTGCTGGTCCCCCCAGGGTGAGTTTTAAGCCACCAGGTCTGGGACTCGAACCGCAGTTGGCCGTGTGAAAGTCCAGCGACATAACCTTTATGTCGTCTGCTGGTTCCCAGATGCATGCTCTGTGGAGGTCGTGTTCACTCGGCTTCCCACACACTGTCAGTGCCTGGTGTCTCTCTGTAGTCACGTGTGGCTTCACGCCAAGGACAGGCTCTGAGAAACGGGACACTAAGCGGGCTTGTGTGTGACATCACGGGGTGTCCTTGTGTAGACAAGACAGCCTGCCATATAGCCCGACCTGCCTGGGCGGGGCGTTGTGCTCTGGCCGCATCACAGGGCCACCACGCACGTGCCACCAGGACCCTGACGGGCGGCTTTGGCTGTATCTGGACACACTTGCTACACCACATGCAGACGCACACGCACACGCACACGGAATTACAGCCCTGCATGCGTTCCTGCCGTACGTCGCGGGTGAGCTCATGCATCGCCCTTCTTGGTCTTTCAGAGCGCTGTGCGAACACGCCAAAGAGCGCTGCGAGTCTGTCCTCGGGATCGTGGGCCTCCAGTGGCCCGAAGACACGGACTGCGGTCAGTTTCCAGAGGAAAACTCGGACAATCAGACCTGCCTCATGCCCGATGCAGACGTAGAAGGTTCACTTTTAAATTAATTCCGGGGGGTGACCAGAATGGACTAGCATGTCGAGTTCCTTCTGAAGTCTTTCTGGTTTTGGGGAAGAGGTCGTTTGTTCTCTATTTATAAGGTGGTCGGGAAAGTCACGAGGAAAACCCAGACAATACGTCATGACTTCTCTGATGACCCAGCAGTCGCCGCCAGGCCGCAGAGGTGACTGCATCTAGGCGCATGACACTGCCATCATAGTAAATAAAAACCAACTAAAAATGAAAGTGAATCAACTCAGAAATGAGCTTAAGTTGTAGGTTGTTTATTTTTCGAGAGAGAGTTTTGCTATAGGGCACGTGCACTCGCTGGGGAGACAGAGACAGAAAGAGAGAAATCACCCCCCAGAGGGGATGGCCGCACCACGATCCCTTCTCCGTTCTCCTCTCAGGATTTTGGGCACACATGCGCACATGCCCAGTGTGAGTTTTAAGCCACTGTGCCTGGGATGTGAACCATGGTCAGCTACATGGGAGTCCAGCGACATAACCATTAGGCCACCTGCTGGTCCCTGCAGGTGTGTTTTGCTGTAGACATACCTCTTCCGCACAGTTCATTGTATGTGGATGCTGCTTTTAAACCAGGGTCCTGTAGGTAGCGGTGAACGTCAAGGCTTGGAGCATTCTGGAGCCTTGGCAAAGAGGGTCACCAAGCAGAGAAGTGGCCCTGGGGCCTGCCGCACTGGGTGCCCAGATCTGGCGGTTGTTAGTCTGTCGGGGGGACATGACCCCAGCATCTTCACACAAGCACAGTCTCGAACTCGCTGACCTAGAGAGATGCTGCCAGGAGCAAAGGCGAGGGTAGGAGAGCCGGCCTGGGCCTCCCGGCTGACGGAGGACCAGCCGGCCTCGGCCTCGGCAGCAGCTCCTCGCCCACAGCCCAGGCGTGAGTGAAGGGCTGACGGCCCGCATTTCTGCCCACTGAGAGGGGTACTGTTTCTGACAGAGTGCTCGCCAAGCCACTTCAAGTGCCGCTCGGGAAGGTGTGTCCTGGCTTCGAGGAGATGCGACGGCCAGGCCGACTGCGAGGATGACAGTGACGAAGAAAACTGTGGTACGTGCGTGGGGGCTCTCTTCTTACATGTACTGTAATAACTGGTTAGGATGGAAACTGTGTTCAGAAATGTAACCATAGGGGGCCAGCAGGTGGAGAGGTGGTTAAGAGGCTGGACTCCCACATGGCCGATGGCAGTTCAAGTCCCAGACCTGGTGGCTTGCTTTCTCACTTTCCCTCCCTTTCTCTTTGTGCCCTATAGCATATTAAAACAATAATAATACATAAAATTAAATAAATACCTAGAAAAAAATGTAAGCCATGGGGCCAGCAGGTGGCGTGGTGGTTAGGGCACTGGACTCCCACACGGGCAACCGTGGTTCAATGTCCAGACCTGGTGGCTTGACAATCATGCTGGGCACGTGTGAGTGCTCGCCTGTAATTGCAGGAGGATGGAGGAAAAGGGACTGTGGTGTGGCCATCTTCCTGTGGGGGTGACATCTCCCTCTCTCTCTCACTGTCTCTGTCTCTCTCTCTGGCAAGCACACATACCCTATGGCAAAAACCTGAAAAGGAATGTAAACTAAAAATAATGACTCCGATGGAATGCTCGAGCATGTACTTCTTAAAGGGTCAGACTCCGAGACGTGTATTAATAAACGTTTTTCCTATTAATTTTTGATCTCCCCTAAATTCTACTCTGTCTCTAACTTTGATGATGTATGTGTAAACACTAAGTAAAAAGAAAGCACTTCACAAATGTAAAGAGTAATTTTATTATTAATTTGTGAAGCAGTTCTCTCTTTTAAAGTCCTACAAATAGTGCCTTTGTATTCGATTCAATGCTACTAAACAGGCATCTAAACGGCAAAGAGAGTTCAGGTCCAGCATTCAAATATAATTGGGATTCATTTAAAAAAATGTAAAGAGTTATTTTATTTCACTTTATTTTAATTTGATCAGAGAGGGACAGAGTGAGAGGGAGAGAAAGAGAGTGAGAAAGCAAGCTGCCAGGTCTGGGGTTCGAACCATGGTCGGCCATGTGGGAGTCCAGCACCGTAACCACCATGCCACCTGCCAGCCCCTAATTGGGGTCACTTCCAGGCCCTTTCTCATTTTGTCTCTGTCTGCAGAGGATAGAACTCTTCCTGACATTTCTGTCATTGAGCTCCAAAATCACCAATGGAAAGGCCAGCGATGCCAACGGTAACTGAAGTGGAGCAAACTCCATTTTATTTCCCTGCAAACCTTTGTGCTTGTAACCTCAGACTGTGTCAGGGAATGAAAAACAGACCCTGCTTGTTCACAAGCAATGTTCTGAAGTAAAGCAGAATGATTGAAGGGCTATCTACAGAATAGTTTGGTTATGATTATGCAGCTTGTCCTGACTTTTAAAAAAGTTTTTAAAAGACTTTTATTTTTTTCATTAAAAGCACATAAGGCAATACATCTTTTGAAATAATTTCATTCTTTTGGCCTTTGAGGTATGAAATATTGCCTTGCTTCCCTGAGTGAGTGTTCTGTAGTAGACATTGCCCTTCTGGTCTAGACAAAATGTCATGAGCAATCAGCCGAAATCCTATGAGCTATTATAAACATGGACAAGTGCATCTTCTGGAAAATCACAGCTGTCAGAATGATGGCACAGTGGCCAGGGGTAACTTCGTGAGGGAGGAACAGCCAGTGTTTTGAGAACACACATTGTTTGCTTGTTTATGGTCTTTCTTCAAAGAAATAAATCAACCCTGATTGAGAATCCCAACATAAGTGACTTGTTGAGACTATATTGGATTTGTTCAGTTAACAATGGCTTGGATGGGCTATGGTATTCTGAGCTGTAATTTAAAATGGGTTGTTTTAGATAGCTCAGAGTGGTTGCATGATATGGCGTGGCGGGAGCTAGATCTAAATCTACAGCAGAGAATGAAGTGTTTGAGCAATGTAAAAACTTATTTTTAAAAAACAAACAGAAAACACCAGCCTCACCAAGATGATAAGGTCTGAGTTCTAGAATGTAGTTTTTTCTTTCTTTTCTTTTTTTTTGGAAGGTTTTTGCCATAGGGTGTGTGCATTCACCAGAGAGAGACAGAGAAGAAAAGTGGGAGGGATGGCCATGCCACTATCCATTCACCTAGGATTTTGGGCACGCATGCACATGAACCCTGGGTGATCTTCAAGCCTCCAGGTCCAGGACTCGAATTATGGTCAGCCATGAGGGAGTTGAGTTCCTTAACCACCATGCCACTTTCTGGCCCCTATAGAATGTATTTCTGCAGAAAAGAAATCCAATATACTATAATAGAGGATAGGGTTTAAGTCACCCTAAGTGTCAGGTTATTTGTTAAATAATGAGTTTTCATCAATACTTTAATCACACGATTAAAAGCATACCGAAATGATAGAATAAATACTGAAAATATTGACAAGAGTATTGAAAACACTGGGTAAGAAAATTAAGAGTGGGTAAGAACCAAATATATCTGGAGTTTAATTGCTCCAATAGTATCCATTTATGCAAATGCACTTACTAAGTTTTTCAAAGCAACCGACAGTAGGAAGTTTCCCTGTGCTTCTTCCGAGACATGTGCATGTCTGCAGATGGGCTTGTGCGGGGTTCGAGGACACTGCTCTGCACAAGGTCAGGCTGCTGAGGGCCCAGCGGGGGGCCTTAGGGAGCCTTCCAGTTCCCATTCCACTCGCCTTTGTCTGTCTGTTTTCCGGCGTGTGCAGGCGCGCCATCTGGTATGCAGATGCCAGTGGAGCTGGCCCTTGTCCCGTGTTCCATGTCTTCCTGATTTATTCTGCCCATCATGACATGGAAGGCACACTAGGACTTGGGCTTCACCGACCGCTGTGGTGGTTAGCTACCCGCTCTCATGGATCTGCAGCTCCTAGAAACTTCTAACCATTCTGAGGTTATTCCTACTGAGTTTTCCTCTCAACACTATACTTATTTAATTCAGTTATAAGATAACTGATGTATTAGAAGTTAATTTTGTTAAAAGTTTCCCTGACACTTTTGTAACAGGAAAACAGGGTAGCTGAAGCATGTAATTTGTAAATGCTACCTTTTTTAAATACATGCATTTGTTTGGCAATGGGCAACAGTGCTCTTAAATGTCCCTGCTGTCGTGGTCAGTTTCTGTTGTTGAGGTTGTTTGATGGGTAACTGCGAATGTCAGCAAGGGCTGAAGATGTTATCGGTATCAGGAAAGTTCTCAACACGTGTCTAGAAGGATTATGCAAACCTGAACACATCATTCCAGAGACGGGAGAGTGACAGCAGTGGCCTGTCCCTGGCTACAGGGCTGCCGGCGTGTCAGGACTGAGCACACCGTGTGGATGGAGCTGTCCGTAAAGCTCACAGCTTAATCGAGCGAGTTTATTCCCAGCATCACATTGTCCAAGCACTGATGTCTGAGCAGAAGAGACCGAAGCACAGATCTGAGAAAGGCTTGAATAAGAGTGACATAAGAGGAAAGGGCAGTGTGTGTGGGCCTGGTTGTCACCCTGTAGGTTTGAGTCCAAGGCCAAGGCCAGGTCTCGCCAGCTGTGTCCACCATGCGGGCGAGCTCCAAGGACAGGCTGGCACCGAGCCTGCGATGCACCGACTCTTCTTCGCAGGGTGTAGCTCAGGAGGCTCCAGCTAACGTAGGTGGATCCCTTACCATTGGGCCGTGAGAAAAGTCATGACGTAGTTCTCGATGCAAAAATGCATCATGTCTTCCGATGACCCAATACAGCACAATTCCCAGCTGAGCACTGTTCTAAATGAAAAGACATACATGTGGGGAAGACGGAGAGCAGGCCCAGTGACTGGGTGTGTTAGTGACTCTCTATTTACCTTCAGTGATTAAGTCACATCATCTACCTTTGATCGCCTCTTGAGCTCACAAAATATAAAGCCTTTCAGTATGACCTGAAGCGTATCTCAGAGCCAAAGTCCCCCTGGGGTGGGGTCAGAGCTCTCTGACATTTAGCGTGTGACAGCTTGATTTCAAAAGTTTTCCAAAGGCCTCTTTTCCTCCCCTCTTGGTCTTTAATATTATTCATACGACTTATCAGAGAGACAGACTTAACCAGCTCACTGCACGTAGTCAGACTCTTCCTCTCCGTCTCTGTCTGTGCAAGAGGCCACTCTGCCCTGTGTCTGGCGGGAAGGGCTGGGGTGTCCTGCACGTGGTGCCCGCGGCTGTGCTTCCCCAGACTCTTCGGGACTGACCTCAGGTTGCTCAGCAGGGTGTCGGCTTTGCAGGAGGCTCCCTCCCCCCCTCTGGGTATCACAGCCAGCCTCTGGTGTCTTAGGCGCAGCCCGGAGTGCAGAGAGCTCTGTGTAGACCTAGACTTGGATTGAAACCCTAACTCAACACTTAGAGTCAGGGCCGTTTGGCCGGTCCCTTAGCTTCGCTGGGCCATGGAGCGCAAAACGCAGAAAACACCTACGTAATCCCCAGGCTGGGAATGCTTGTAACACTCCCCACTCAGCGCTCTGGAAGGCGGCGACTCCGAGCCTGGCGCCAGGTGGTAGGAAACCCCAGAGGCAGTTCCCATCCGCCCAGGGGTCTGTGAGGGAGATCACCGGGTCTGGCTTGGTCTCGTTTCCGATGGCCTTTTATGGTAGAAGGGGGGTTCACCGTGTCACATCGAAGAATGCGCTGGGTACAGTCCCTGGCTCCACGGTGAAGCGGGTAGCTGGGGGTCTTGTCCTGGAGACGGTGCTGGTTTGGGGCCGGGCGCTCCATTCTCCAGGATTCCAGCACTGGGGGACCCTCAGTCCGCAGCTGGGAGCCCTTCCCTTCTCCCTTCCGGTAGCGTTCACTGGGCAGTAAGCCACGTGTGCCGAGGGTGACCTGAGGATGGCAGCCCAGGAGGCGGAGTGACGTCCATCCGCGCGTGGAGGCCGCGCCCGGTGCTGGCGCTGCTCCTGTGATTGGGCCCCGGCCTGCAGCGGGTGCGGCCTGACTGCTGGCATCGAGCTCTGGGGGCTTTAAGCGGACGGTCTCCTTGGCCAAGGTTGCACACGCTCTGGAGGGGTCTTCTTGCCCACTGGGCCTGAGCCCCGCTGCCACAGCTCCTGTGACCGGCTCTAGGGTAGCGTCCAAAGCCGCTGCTGGAAGAGGTGTGGGAATCACCCGCCTCCTGCCCCGACGAGCAGCTCCCCCAAGGGCAGAATATTTTCTGTTCCATGCAGGTTATGCTGAAAGGGTGAATGGGCCTTCTTACCCCACTGGGTAACTAAGACGTTCTAGCTAAGTAAGACGCACCTGCTTTAAGGAAATCTGTTGTCTTTACTTTTGTTTGTTTGTTTTTGAGAGGTTTTTGCCATAGGGTGCATGTGCTGGTGGAGAGAGAGAGACAGAGACAGAGAGATGGAGAGTGAGAAATCACCCCCAAGAGGGATGGCCACCCACAGTCCCTTCTCCGTCCTCCTCCCGGGATCTTGGGCACACACACAAGCACCTGGCGTAATTTTGAAGCCGCTGGGTCTGGGCCTTGACCTGTGGTTGGCCACATGGGAGTCCAGCGACACGCCCACTCTGGCCCCTGCTGGCCCCTGTCGTTTTACCTGTAATGGCACCTGTTTTTCTTTTTTGGTAGAGAAACAAGGCGCCCAGCTCAGTGGGGCTGCCTTGACAGAGCAGCCGGCTTTGCGGTGTAGGAAAACGAGAGGGAGCGAGCGAGCAGAGAGCCCGCAGAGCTTGGCGCGCCTGGGTCACCAGTCATCCTGGCTGCTAAGACGAAAGGGGGATTCTTGGGACAGGGACACTTGGTGCTCGAGTACGGACTGTCCCAGGCCACCCTGGGTGAGCTGGTCACTGGCACTCGGTGTCCTCGTCGTAGGTGAGCCCCTGCCCGGGCTGGGTGGCTGTCACGCTGCCAGCAGTGGTGTTGGAGGTCACAGCCTGCAGCCAAGTTCAGCACCCCGCGCCCCCCGGCCTGCTTGGCATCGTGAGGGCGTCATACCCGTTCAAAACGTAGTTACACTGGAATTGAAACGCTGCTGTACAGAGAGTGGTTTCTTCTCAAATGACACTATCCTCCATGTGGCTACTGTCTCTGCCTGTTTTGTTTTGTTTTCCAGAGAGATTTTTGCTGTAGGGCATGTGCTGGAGAGAGAGAGTGAGACAGAGTGAGACAGAGAGATAGAAAGCGAGAAATCACCCCCCAGGGAGGATGGCCATGCCCCAAATCCCTTCTCCTCCATTCTCCTCTCGGGATCTTGGGCATGCACGCACACATGCCCAGTATGAGTTTCAAGCCACTGGGTCTAGGACTCGAACCATGGTAGACCATGTGGGAGTCCAGTGCCTTAACTACTATTCCACCTGCCGGCCTCAGTGTCCCAGCCTTTTCATCCTGTTTCATAGATGCTACTAAACTTCACAGAGGGTGGAGGAGGCTGTGCAAACTTCTATGAGGAAAGAGATGGTGCAGAGGGGAATGAGGTCTTACAGAGTACGTTTTAATGTTTACAGCAGCCTTATAGAAGGCTTTATCATCGTTTAAGAGATCTGGAAACGCAAGTTCAGGAAAGTTAGGTAACGCACACACCACTAGTGAGATCTGGACCTAGAGTCAGTCCTGGTCGGGCCTCTGCCGCTGTCCTTCCTCCGCTCCTTCCCCTTCCGCGTGCAAGTCCTGGTTTACAAAGGACCTGCAGCCAGAGGCTGGCACCTGGATCCCTTCCGGATCTTTTCTCATAGGGCTGTGATTTGGAGCAGTTTATTTAATTTCTCTAAACTTCAGTTTCCTCGCTTATAAAATGGTAGTCATATCACTGACATCGTGGTGTCATTGTGAGGATTAGAACTCATCTCTAAGGGGTGGCTGGAGTGGATAACAATGTTGCCTCTTGTGTCGGTGTTACTGTTGTCTGTGAGGGTGCAGTGCAGAGGCCTGACGCTCCAGCACTCTCCTCTCGTCTTTTATCAGCTTGTTCCATATGTGCAAGTTCTTCCCATACGCCTAAGGAGGGTTCCTTGCAAACAGTCAGATAACCTTGTACTGTTCTCTCTCATGCTCTGTTAGCAAGTGGTAGAGAAGCAGCCCGGGAGCTGATGGGGCACTGTGAGATGTAGGGTCCTCTCTTTTGAGTTCCTTGAGTTTTGGTGGAATAAGCAGGAGCTGGCCCAGAGGGCAGGTTTCAAGCTCCTTTCCAAATTCCCATAGACGTCCAGAACATTCCAGATGATGTCTGTGTCCTTTGCTAGCTGAAAATTCCAGCCGACATTCCCATGAATTCCTGATCCTAAGACCACTTCAAGTCAATGGTCGGTGAAGGACTGTCACTACTTATTTCCTATGTATTTGGGTGGTGAAACATACTAAATCTCATTTTATTAATATCTCATTGTAAAAATTTCTTTCTGCTACTGTTTTTCTTTTCTTTTCTTTTTTTTTTTTTTTTTTGGAGAGGTTTTTCGCTATAGGGCGTGTGCGCTCGCCAGACAGAGAGAGACATAGAGACAGAAAGCGAGAAATCACCCCCCCATGGGGGATGGTCACGCCGCAATCCCCTCTCCTCCATTCTCCTCTCGGGATCTTGGGCACGCATGCACACGCGCCCGGCGTGAGTTGTAAGCCACTTGGTCCGAGACGCGAACCGCGGTCAACTACGTGGGAGTCCAGCGACATAGCCATTACGCTAACTGCTGGTTCCCACTGCTACTGTTTTTTTAACCTATCCTTTCTAATATAGTTCCAAATCATTCCATTTCATTCATAGAATGCAGGCATTCACTATATACTGAGCAGGGATAGGCAGTGTTTGTCTTTCAAATGTTGGCTTACTTAGAGGTATCTCTTACATATTCTAGCACGTGGAGACAAATGACAGTGTCTCACTGGTCCTTATGACTGAGTAATAATCCTTAGTGTATATGTGCCACAATTTTTAACCCAATCGCCAGTTCTTGGGAACTTGGGTTGATTCATGTCTTTGCGATTACAAATAGTGCTACGATAAACACGGAAGAGCGAGTGTCCTGATGTGTGCTCTCCTCTCCTTCGGGTTAATACCTGGGAGTGGGGTTACTGGACCATGAGGTAGGTTCTGTTTGTAGGTTTTTGAGGAACTTCCATAGGGGCTGTACCAATATGTATTCTTGCCAACAGTGTTGGAGGGTTCCCTTTTTACCCAGTGGTGACTTACTGATAATGGTTTTAAATAAGAATTTTGAAAAAAGGGTCTCTTTTTCTCATAATGATTTTTTTTTTTGGGGGGGAGAGGTTTTTGTTATAGGGTGCGTGCGCTCGCCAGAAGGACAGAGAGAGACAGAGAGACAGAAAGTGAGAAATCACCCCCCAGGGGGGATGGCCACGCCGCAATCCCTTCTCCTCCATTCTCCTCTCGGGATCTTGGGCACGCACGCACATGCGCCCGGCATGAGTTTAAGCCACCGGGTCCAGGACTTGAACTGCGGTCGACTACGTGGGAGTCCAGCGACATAGCCATTATGCTAACTGCTGGTCCCTCATAATGAATTTTTTAAAACCCAAATCAATCATCTATGGCTTTTGTCTGAATTACTTGCACTAGGTCCGATGAGAAATAACTTTGTCAGTAAGTTGCCGTTTGATCACTGGAGAGGCGGAGGTCCTTGGGGTTGAATGCCACGTGGTCTCCTCTGTGTCACAGCCTGTCAACAGCAGGGTCTGACTGAGGGTCAGAAGCACATTAGACTCGTGAAATGCACTGGGCTTGAATCGAGTGGCATTTCTGAAGTTCATCACCAGTCCTTGCAATTTCATAGGCAAATTACAGTTCAAGTGATGGGCTTATTCCCATAATACTAGACAAGTTCTACTTATTTCTTATATTAATCAATAAACTTTCCAACCTTAGAATTCTGACTACTCTAAATAATGGCTCATAAACTATAATAGTTTTGTCAGTATCTGGCATAGGCAGAGCCTCTTTTTTTAAAAAAAATAAAATAAAATTTAAGAGAGGTTTTTTGCTATAGGGCGTGTGTGCTTGCTGGAGAGACAGACAGAAAGGAAAAACTCACCCCCAGGAGGGATGGCCACGTGGCAATCCCTTCTCCTCCATTATACCAGGACTTGGGACATGCATGCACATGTACCCAGTGTGAGTTTCAAGCCTCCACGTCTGGGACTCGAACCATGGTCGGCCATGTGGGAGTCCAGCAATGTAACCACTACACCATCTGCTGGTCCTGGTAGAGCCTCTTTTGCTAACGTACAGATTGCCTCTCAATTTGTTAAATTATATTACATTTTAAGAAAATATGCATACATATCACTAGATTTGGGCATATTTGCTTAAAAGCATATCTCGTAATTTTATAAATAAGTCTTATGTGTTGGCAAATTGACTCAGAAAGCAAAAGGAGCAGCTACAGATGAGCATTTGTGTACATTTGCTTTTTTATTTTATTTTTTCCATTTCCCGTATGTCGCTTTTGCTCTTCTGCTAGCAGAACTGTACATTTAAATTTCAGCATAGAGATTATGGGGTATTTTCACTTTCAAAATTACATTTCTCTTGGTATACAGGTACCAGGACTCCTGAAGAAGAAGGGAGTCATACCCTCTTCTTTGTTCTTCTTTCTTTTAAGGTTTTCGCCATAGAGTACGTGCACACTCCAGGGAAAGACAGGGAGAGGCAGTGAGAGGGGAGCTGAGAAATCACCCCCCTAGGGCGATAGCCATGCCGCAATCCCTTTTCCATCCTCCTCCTGGAATTTTGGGCACACATGCATTGCGTGAGTTTCAAGCCACCATGTCCAGGACTTGAACTATGGTCAACCATGTAGGAGTCTAGTGCCTTAACCACCACGTCACCTGCTGGAGCCAAAATCAAGTCCTTTTTTTAAAAAAAAAAAAATATTTTTTCTTTTCTCTCTTCCTTTCTTTCTTTTTATTTTTAATCTATATTTTCCGTGGGAGAGAGAGAGACAGAGACAGGAAGACTGAGAGAGTAGCACCAGGTCTACCAGGTCCTGCTCGGACAGGATCTCCACACCATGGTCCCCACCCCTGCCTCTGCCTCCCTCAGCCATCCTGGATCACAACCAGGCATGTGCCTGTGTGCTCGGGGAGGTCTCTGGACTTGAACCAGAAACCCTCTCTCGTAGGACTGCTCTCCAGAATGTTGTTTTGCTCCTGTACCACCCTCCAGCTCTGAGATCATGCCTTTATGTAGTAATTCTCCTCACTGGCACTCCAATTCATCCTTCCTCCCAACCCTTTTCTATTGCAAATAACCTTTTCTTCTGGCTCCAGGTTGTAAAGAGAGAGATCTTTGGGAATGCCCGTCCAACAAACAGTGTCTAAAGCACACAGTGATCTGCGACGGGTTCCCAGACTGCCCCGACGGCATGGATGAGAAGAACTGCTGTAAGTGTTTACCTGCCCTTGGCAACACCACGCTTCCGTCTGAAACACCAGCTGCCTCCCCTTAAAGGCATGCCAGAAATTTAGAAGATATATCAAAAGGTTTTAATATGTTTAGACCCTTTGACCAAAACTCCACTTGTAGAGATATAATCAAACATGTGTGAAATATATGCACACCTTATTACTCTAGCATTATCTACAACATGAAAAATAAGGAACCCCAAATATTCAGAAGCAGGAACATAAAACAATATGCAAAAATCAAAATTAAATTAGATGGATAATTTCTCTTGGGTTCATTATATAAAGAGGCCTCAACAAGTTCAAGGAAAAAAATGGAATTAAACTACAAGTTTATTTTGGTGCAAAGTATTTTTGAAATGCATGCATAGCTTTTCCATACTTTGCATTTTCCATGAGCTTTTGAAGACCCCTTATATACCGTTATGGAATAAAGCATTGCGTAGGGCATGGTGTGGGCTTTCAGCAGTCAGAGCTGGCAGTCAGGAGCCTCTGTGTAGGTTTCTATCAGCCACGGGATTGCGAGGAGGAAGCACCACGCGGGGCGTGCCGATTAGAAACAGGAACTGTTTCTGCCAGGTTGTCCCGTCACACAGCTGGCCAGCAGTCCGGGCAGGCCTCTCTTGCCAAGTGCAACCCACGAGCCGCAGGCCAAGGCCCTGATGGTGAGTCAGAGCTTACTCCTGGCCTAGTCGCTGCTCTGGGGACAAGGTTGTCAGAACGATGCCATGTTCAGCCGACACTACTCAGGACTTTCCTCTGGAGCTTGAACAAAACCAGGTTCTCTTTCAATCAGGAGGGAGGGAGATGGAGGCTGAATATGTGATCCAAGACGGTCCACTGCCATTTCTTTTTTTTTTTTTTTGGAGAGGTTTTTGCCATAGGGCGCGTGTGCTCTCCATAAGGAAAGAGTGAGACAGAGAGACAGAAAGCGAGAAACACCTCCCGGGGGGATGGCCACGCCGCAATCCCTTCTCCTCCATTCTCCTCTCGGGATCTTGGCAGAGATGCACATGCACCCGGCGTGAGTTTAAGTCACTGGGTCCAGGACTTGAACCGTGGTCGACTACATGGGAGTCCAGCGACATAGCCAGTACGCTAACTGCTGGTCCTGGTTCACTACCATTTTTAAAAGCACTGGAGAGAAGTATATATGACTCAGAATCTTTTAATGTAGAGTTCTATTGTTTTGTTTTTAGTTCTTAAATAAACTCACCCCATCTGTGTGGACAGAGCTCGTTTTCCTCTCGTAGTAGCTTTGCTGCTCGCCTCTCATGCCAGCCTGTGCCAATTTCAACCCTGTCTTCGAACCCTTGGCATTTCTGCTGCTATGCATAGCATTTTTTCTTTTCAGAATTGTTTAATTTATTATTATTATTAGTAGTAGTAGTAGTCTATTATTTTTAAATTTGCTGCAGGACCCATGTGCTTACCAGAGAGACAGAGAGAGGAAGAAAGAGAAAGTGAGAAAGCAAGCTGCCAGGCCCAAGACTTGAACCACAGTTGACCATGTGGGAGTCCAGTGCCTTAACTACCACACCACCTGCCTGCCTGTGTTGCTTTTTTTTTTTTTTTCCAATCTGATGGTTAGAACTACAGAACTAGTCACTTGGAGACAATAATTCTGTTTGCGTGATCGATACCCATGGGATGCCACTTCACCCTCTGCTGTTCTGCCTTGTCACCTGCTTGGAAAAGAGTCAGTGACCTTGTGCTCCCCCCTCCCGTGCTCCCACTGCATGCGAGCGTTGATCCTGTTCCTGTCAAACTCACAGTCTTCGTGCTTCTTGTCCCCTGTGCCAGCCTCTTGCCAAGAGGAAGAGCTGGAATGTGCAAACCACGCGTGCGTGCCCCGTGCCCTGTGGTGTGACGGTGTGTCGGACTGCGCCGACAGCTCGGACGAGTGGGACTGCGGTAAGCTGTGCTCGCCCTGCACTGCCATGCACGCTCACCTGTCAGCCGTCCTCAGTGGCCCGTGGACCTGCTAGCCACGTCCGTCTGCCCTGCTCTACTGTTAGAGAAGCTGACGTCAATTCCTGCACGTTATTTACAAGTCACAGAAACCCACTCTCCCCCACCAAGTGACTTCACATATCGGAAATGTCTATATTACGTGTAAAAACAGTTTTCTAACAGTGGAATTGCTGGAATTGTTTTGTTTTGTTTTGTTTTTAGAGAGGTTTTTGCTATAAGGCACGTGTGCTTGGTGGAGACAGGCAGAGAGTCAGAGAGACAGAAAGTGAGAAATCAGCCCCTGGGGGATGGCCATGCCACAATCTCCTTCTCCTCCAATCTCCTCTTGGGGTTTTGGGCACGCACTCATGGACCTGGTGTGAGTTTAAGCCACCAGGTCCGGGACTCAAACCGCGGTTGACTACGTGGGAGTCCAGAGATGTAGCTATCATGCCATCTAATAGGTTTTTAAACTCCTGTTTACTGCCCAGAATCAGCATTCTGCCATTCTTTGTCATCTACACCTCCCCTAATAAAGTATTAGAGTGGTACCTTCCTTTTCCTGATACTCTTCATCCAGATCAAAACGGGACTTGTAGGGACCAGTAGCTGGTGTAATGGCTATGTTGCTGGACTGCCATGTAGCCGACCGTGGTTCAAGTCCCAGACTCAGTGGCTAAATTCACTCCGGGCGCATGCACGTGCATGCCCAAGATCCCCAGAGGAGAATGGAGGAGAAGGGATTATTGCATGGCCAATCCCCCCTGGGGGGTGATTTCTCGCTTTCTGTCTCTCTGTCTCTCTCTGTCTTTCTGGCGAGTGCATGTGCCCTATAGCAAAAACCTCTAGAAAGAAAGAAAGAAAGAAAGAAAGAAAGAAAGAAAGAAAGAAAGAAAGAAAGAAAGAAAGAAAGAAAGAAAGAGAGAGAGAAAGAAGGAAAGAAAGAAAACGGGCCTTGTAGCCACCTCGTGCCGTGTGTGGAGAGGGCCCAGAGGTGCCTTCTACCGTGTGTACAATGTTGAACCTGAAGTCTGGCTGGCATTGACACCCTCATCTCACACGCATCACCCCTTCCGTTCCCTCAGCTCTTATTCCTGTCAGTGGCCCAAGCAGGCCCAGTCATGTTTCTCGTGGGTCTGATCAGTCGTGCAAGGCTTCATAAGTGATCTGTGGCTGATTAAATGCAGAGGATGCTTTTCTCTTTTTAAAGAATTATTGTTTCGAATTATTTAATTTTATTTATTATAATAATAATTATTTTAATTTGCGTTAGAGCATGTGCGCTCACCAAAGAGAGACAAAGAAAGAGAGAGAGAAAGAGAAGGAAAGTGAGAAAGCACATTGCTATGTCTGAGGCTCAGACCACGGTCAGCCATCTTGGAGTCCAGCTCCTTAGTCACCATGCCACCTGCTGGCCAGAAGATGCTTTCTTCAAAACAGCAATTAGCACACATGTCAAATCAACCTTGTATTAGTGTCACTCCGGCACACTGACTTTCTCCTATGCTTTCTCCAAAGGAAATGAGGTGAACGGGGTTACCACCTGCTCCTTTAAGTGTGCAAATCCTTAGGTAAACTCAGGTGTGGGCCCTGCCTCTGGCACCTTCTGACTCCTAAAGGAAGGAGCTTGCCTGTCTGTCTTCACTGGAATTCTTTGGGGGCAGAAAACATCTCTCACTCATTGTAAGTCCTCCATCACACTTGACAACGGTGATTTGCAGGGGCTAGCTACTCACCAAGTAGCTCATAACGGAAGAAACGAAAATGAATCTATGCAAGTGAAGCAAGGAAATGCAGTTATTTGGTGTCATGGAAGAAATGTTTTATTGTTTGTTTGTTTTTTGTTTTTCTTTTTCTTTGCTATAGGGCATGTGTGCTCACCAGACAGACAGAGACAGAGAGATAGAAAGCGAGAAATCACCGCCCAGGGGGGATGGCCACGCCGCAATCCCTTCTCCTCCACTCTTCTCTCGGGATCTTGGGCACGCACGCACATGCACCCGGTGTGAGTTTAAGCCACCAGGTCTGGGACTCGAACCGCGGTCAACTACGTGGGAGTCCAGTGACATAGCCATTACGCTAACTGCTGGTCCCATGGAAGAAATGGTTTTAATCAGAGTTTCTCTCCTTCCTTTCCCAGTGACGCTCTCTGAGAATGTGAACGCCCCTTCGCTCCTGACTGTTCACAGATCAGCCACGGAGCAGCACGTGTGCGCGGACGGCTGGCAGGAGACCCTGAGTCAGCTGGCCTGCAGGCAGATGGGCTTAGGGTAAGGGCGGCGTTGCTGCACGACGCGTTTCTCAGGGGCGTCCTGCAACCTGGCAGTGCCATCTTCTCATGAACGCAGCGTGGTCGGAGTCGGTGCTCCCAGCAGCCCTGCAGGACCAGGGAATGAGTCAGGCTAGAGGACCACGTTTAATTGCAGGCACCTGCTCTCAGTGTGGCTGAAACTACTTGGATGAAACCTCTGAAAGTAGATGAGCTAACTGCCTTTTAAGTGCTTCCGGAATGAAAGGCTTTCATTATTTATAAAAGCATTAAGATGGTTTCCTCTGAAGAACCTGGATGGGAAAAAAAAAAAATCTCACCGTTTTCCCCCAAGAGGTTATTTCAAATTCCTTTTCAAACAACACACAGGTTTTAATAAGTTAAGAACTAGAGTTGCTGGTAATTCTATTTACTCCCAGTAATGTAGAAAACGTGCATCGAGAGCTAGCTCACCATTTTCCATTCTCAGTAGAATGAAAAGACTCACTCTGGCTTTGATTCAGACGCACTTGAAAAAGATACTTCAGAGAATCAGATACTTGCTGTTTTGTGAAGTTTTCTTTTTCAGGCTTATCAAGATGAAAAGCAGGAATTCACAGGGTCTTAGGATATATACGTGAGTGTTACACATACAGAGATTTATTTTATTTTAGCCACAGAGGCAGGTAAAATTTGAGGGAAAGGTAGAAATGAAAGAAGCAGATGGCGTGGTGGCTAAGGTGCTGGACTCCCACGTGGTCATTCGTGGTTCGAGTCCCAGACCCGGTGACTTGAAAATTACACTGGGCTTGTGCATGTACATGCCCCACATCCTGGAGGAGGTGGGATTGCGGTGTGGCCATCTCCCCGGAGGGTGATTTCTCACTTTAATTCTCACTGCCTCTGTCTCTCCAGGAAGCACATGTGCTCTATGGCAGAAATTTTTTTTTTTTTTTTTTTTTAAAAAAAAGCTCATGTGATCTGAGCTCATGACGCACAGCATGCACCTCCATGGCCTAGCCAGTGGTTTCTACTTCTCGGTGGCCTTCACGTTGACCTGAGTGGCTCGGGGATTGGCAGAAATCTGGCGAGGCGGGCTGGGCGGTGGTGGAGATACGAGAAGGGCTGGGGGAGTGGGCTGTTGAGGACGGGTCTCTGTCGCCCCGTCTCTGGAGACTAGCTGCTTCACTGCAAATCTCAGTCCTGCCCCGGATCCCGCAAATACACTCTGAGTAACTTGTGACTCATCTCCAGTTTGGACGTGCCTTGATGGGAGGGTCTGCCTGGCCCTGCGGGGGCTCCTCCCCAGCTGCCAGAGGGGGACAGTGGGGACGGTTCTCCTACAGCCGCTCCCCTGGGGCGGAGTGTCCGCTCCACAGCCTGCCTTACGCAGACGTCCTCTCATCACAAACTCCAGGTTTAAATACCCGACCCTAACTCCTCTTACACCCCTCCCCTTTTATTTTGGAGCATCAGCTTCCGGGCCTTGTGCTGGAGGTGCGAGGTGAAACGACGGTTTATAAAGCAGTGGGGCACACACACGGGTAAACCACCGAGGACCCGAAGCTGCAAACAATCCCAGACATTTAGTCGTCTAGGATAGTTCAGACCTAGAGCATAGCACAGGGGTTTCTGTTAAAGTCACGCAAGAAAAACATTCAGCTCCAGCCTTACCTTGTTAGAATAAATTCACACGGTAACTGTGTAAATTTACAGAGACCAGCATCGCGGTGTGGCGTGCAGAGCCGGCGCGCCCTGACTCCACGCGGGTCATCGTCTCCTCCCGGGAGGACAGTCTGGGCTAGTTCGTCACCTGACACTGAGGCACTCGGTTTTCAGGGATCCTGCTGCGGCGCTTTCATGTGGAGGCAGCTGATTAGGAACACCTGCTCTCAGGGCTTTGCGACCGAGATGACGCCTCCCGTGCCTTTCAGCACGAGTGCTAGCCTCTCCGTAAGTGCCTGTCTAGATGAGAAGATTCAGAGTTCTTTGTTAAATCTGAAAAAGACTTTCACCGTCCTCTGTGGGTCTCGAGAGTTTGCCCCGAAGTGAAATGATCAAGGCCACGTGACCGGACAGAGGCATATGTCAAGGCCCGGAGTCCTCCCGACGGCATATTCCTTTGCTGCTTACATGTCCAGTATCAAAAACACATGGACGTGGAGTTAACCAGTCACCCGCGGAAAATTCTGACTCCCTGGAGGACTAGCCAGATGCCCGGCGGAGACAGCTGGTGTAGGCGGGTCAGGGGTGCGGCCCTGTGTCTCTCGGCTCCTCCGGCTCTCTCCCCGTGTAAGGTAGAGCATCTGGGAGCTCTGTCTGGGCCCTACTATGTTGGCAAGTTTTCCTTTATGGAATTAGTTACAATTTGATTTTGAAGCCTAATCCTTGGAAGTTGGTGAATAGAGGAGACATCCATTCTTTGAAAGGATACAAAGTCGCAAAGACAACCTATTGTATTACCTCATAGACTCTAGTAGAAGGATTTGAATAGTAATTTCTTCTTACAGTCTGCTCCCAGGAAAATGTTTCTCACTTCAGTGTTTCGGTTCTTTTATTTTTGTTATTGTTGTATTGTTTTTTGTTTGTTTGTTTGGTTGGTTGGTTTGGTTGTATAAGACCTATTTGGGACCAGCAAATAGCGTAATGGTTCCATTGCTGGACTCTCACGTAGTCGATCGCAGTTCAAGTTCTGGACATGGCAGCTAAAACTCACGCCGGGCACATGTGCATGCATGCCAAAACCCCAAGAGGAGAATGGAGGAGAATGGACTGCGGCGTGGCCATCCCCCCGGGGGGTGATTTCTTGCTTTCTGTCTCTCCGTTTCTCTCTGTGTCTCTGGTGAGCGCACATGCCCTATAGCAAAAATCTCTCTTTAAAAAACAAACAGAAAAACTAGTCACTCATGGATGGCTTCCTTGTTGATTGACTTCCACGAAGTTCAGGCAGATCAAGTCCTCTGAAGTCGTAAGTGTAGCCTGGGCTACTAGTCTTGTACATGGTAGCCATGCAAAATCAAAATCCTGCTATTTTTTAACTAAAAAAACAATTATCAGAGGGTGTGTGCACTCACCAGAAAGAGACAGAGAAAGGGAGAGGGAGAAAGCACTTCCCAAATCACACTCTCTGACACACACACACTCACAGTTTCACACACACTCACATACTCACACAGTCACACTCACACACATACTCACTTGTACACTCACACTCTCACACTCACACAAATGCACATACACACACTCTCTCACACTCATGCAGTCACACTCAAACACACGCACGCACGCTGGAATGGTTTCAGGCCACCCGTCGGCCACATGGGGTCCAGCCCCCTTAGCTACTAGACCACAGGCTTGCCCCAAACTTGCCATCACTTCTAACAACTGAGATATCACTGACATGCCGTAAAACCTGCCCTTGAGAAGTGTGCCGTGAAGTTGCTTCTAGTAGGTTCAGGAAGTTATGCAGTCATTGCTCTCGATTCTAAAACATACCCTGGCTCCACAAAGAAACCTCACGCCCGTCAGCGGCACTCCCGTGTCTCCGCCCCGGCCCGACAGCCTAAATCCATCTCCACTTGAGAGGACTTGCCTCGTGTGCGTCTCACATAAACAGGACGTGGGACACGTGCCCAGTGTCTGTCACCGCCACCTGTCACTCGCACGCCGAGTGACACATTCTCCAGGCCCTCCTCATAACGGTGTGTCTCAGCACCCCACCCGTGCGTGGCCGAGTGGTGCTCCGGTCTGCGGGCGCTGACACATTTCATTATCCGCCCATCAGGTGATGGGATTTGGGGGTGTTTTCACTTTTCGACTCGTTTGAATAATGCCGTGAACATTCACGTGGGAGTTTTTGGTTTGAGCCTGTTTTCAGTCCCCTGGGCAGGCACACATCTAGGCTAGAATTCCTGGGACACATGATGGCTCTCTGTTAGGGTTTTTTTTTTTGTTTTTTTTTTTTTTTGAGAGGTTTTTGGTATAGGGCGCATCCGCTCTCTAGAAAGACAGAGAGAGACAGAGACAGAAAGCGAAAAATCACCCCCCAGGGGGGATGGCCACGCCACAGTCCCTTCTCCTCCATTCTGCTCTTGGGCTCTTGGGCACGCACGCACATGCACCTGGCATGAGTTTAATCCACTGGGTCCAGGCCTTGAACCGTGGTCAGCTACATGGGAGTTCAGCGACATAGCCATTACACTAACTGCTGGTCCCTCTGTTAGTTTTTCAAAGAACTTCCAGCCATTTTCCTAAGGAGCTGCGCCATCTTATAGTCAGCCATCTATGAGCATCCCGGGGTCTCTGGACCCTTGCCAACACTCGTTACCGTCCTTTTCTGGCTACGGCCATCCTCGCGGGTAGGAAGTACATCCCCTGAGAGAGGGACTTGTATTTCCTCATCGTAGTGACGGTCAGCATTGCTCATGTGCTCATTGGCCTTTTTGGGAAAAATGTCTATTCAAGTCTGTTGCTTTTGTAATCATTTTGAGTCATATGTGTTTCTATCATTTATTGCCTAGAAAGTTCTTAAGCCCTGTTATTTATTTATTTTTTTGAAACGTCTATTCTGCTCTTTTTCTCCCGTTTAGTCATTCAATCTACTGTGTGCGGGGCACTCAGATGCTTGGGACACTCTAGCGAACAATGACCCTTCCCCCAGACAGCTTAGACCCCACACCTGCATTAGGAAAGCATAATCAGTGAACAGCGTAGGATTTTAGGAAGTGCTCAGTGCGGTGAACGTGTAAAGGGCGAGCACAGTGAGAGGGCCCAGCGGTCAAGGCTGCGCTGCGCTCGAACGTTCCCTCGGGTGGGCAGGTAGGCCTCACTGGGCGGGGGCAGTGGAGCCAAGGAGCCAAAGTCTGCAGGTGCGAGAACGTGCCGGGCGATGGGGCAGTGCCACTCGGTTCCGGGCAGAGACAACATCGGTGCAGACTGACAAAGGCGGGCCGGGCCTGCTGTGCTCAGAGACAGCGACGGCCAGTGAGGTTAGACTAGAGTCGGGGGGCGTGGGAGAGACGGTGGGTGGGGTCACAGGCCTTGGGGCCACGTTAAGAACTTCGGTTTTGTAGTTGCGTGAAATGGGGAGCCCCTGAAAGGGGAGCAGCTGAGCGCTGCTATCCGACTGGAAGGGCCAGCTCAGGCTGCCGCGCGGAGGACCAGCTGTGGGAGCCGAGGGAGGAGCGGGAGAGCGGAGGTGGGGGGTCCAGTGTCTCGGACCAGGGTGGTAGCAGAGGACGTGAGGATAAATGGTCTGACCCTAAGTGTGTTTAGAAGTAGGGCCAGGGCTAGAAGGTGGCAGGGTGGTGAAGGCCTGGACTCCCCCATGGCTAACTGTGGTTTGGTCCCCAATCTGCAGCTTGAAACTCATGCCAGGCACATGTGTGTGTGAGCCCAAAATCTCAGGAGGAGAGTGGAGGAGAAGGGATTGCGGCGTGGCCACCCCCCTGGGGTGATTTCTCGCTTTCCCTATCACTGTCTCTCTATCTTTTCCAGAGTCCATGTGCCCTATGGCAAAAACCTCAAACAAAAATTAAGAAGGTGGGGCCCACAGGAGATTCTGACAGATGGCCCTGGGTGAGGAGAGCGGGGACAAGAGAAGAGTCAAAGACTGGAAGTTCCTCGCCTTGGGCACCGGGAGAGAAGGCATCGCTGTTGCAGGAGACAGGGAGGCTGGGGTTCTGCTCTGGACGTGTCGGGTTGGGGTCTGTTAGACATCCAGACGGAGACAGTCAGAAGGCTCAAGTCTGGAGATTATTAGAGAGGTCTGGGCCTGAGACAAACACTATACGTGGGAGAATATGACTTACATGAGGGGACATCACAAAGTTCACGGAGGGCCAGCAGGTGGCATGGAGGTTAAGGCAGCTGGATCCCACGTAGCCAACACATGGTTCAAGGCCCAGGCCCAGCAGCTTGAAAGACCCTCCAATGCATGTGCATGCATTCCCCAATCCCAAGGAGAGTGGGGGAAGCGCCTGTGGCATGACCAGCCCCCAGAGGGTGGTTTCTCACTTTCCGCCCCCTTCTCTGTGTCTCTGATGAGCACATGCACCCTACAGCAAATAAATAAGGAAAAAACAACAACAACAACAAAATACACAGACCAATAGAATTAGAATACAAATTTGTTTTGGTGAAAAAAAAAAAAAGAAACCTATGCAGGTTTTTCATAATAGACATTTCCCATGAACTTTTCGGAGACCCCCCTCAGAGATTTGTGGAGTGGGTGGTCTAATCCGGGGAGTGAGACAAGGCTGACCTCTGACCTCAGGAGGGTGGGGCAAAGCAGCAGCCAGACGGCGTGAGAGCAACGGTACGAACATGTGACATGCCGGATACCGCTGAGAGCGTGTGTCCAGGAGAAGGCCACAGGCAGCTGTGTGACACGCTGCTGAGAGGAGAGACAGAAGGATGACAGGAAGGTGACCATCAGATTCAGCAACACGCAGGTCAGGGGCACGCACGACCCGGCAGGCGCATGGGCAGCGGGAATGCGGAAATAAGAGATGTAAGCGTAGAGCTTTCTCCAGGGATTCCATTCCTCCTTTTCTTTTCTTTTCTTTTCTTTTCTTTTCTTTTCTTTTCTTTTCTTTTCTTTTCTTTTCTTTTCTTTTCTTTTCTTTTCTTTTCTTTCTTTTCTTTTCTTTTCTTTTCTTTTCTTCTTTCTTCTTTTTTTTTTTTAAGAGGTTTTTGCTATAGGGCTCATATTCTCGTCAGAAAGACAGAGAGAGACAGAGGGACAGAAAGCGAGAAATCACCCCCCGGGGGGATGGCCACACCGCAATCCCTTCTCTTGGGATCTTGGACACACACACACACACACACACACACACACACACACACGCCTCGCATGAATTTAAGCCACTGAGTCTGGGACTTGAACCGTCAACTACGTGGGAGTCCAGTGAAGGAACCGTTAGGCCATCTGCTGGTCCCTTGAGGGATTTCGTTTCAAAGCGGAGCAGAGAACTGCAGACAGTGGCTGGGGCTGCGGCCAGTCATAGGGCTGGGAGGGGTTTGGTGCCTCTGTCTCCCTGGACGCATTCACTGTTTCTCGGCCTAGTTCCCGATGGACTCCAAGTGTCACGGTACAGGCATCCTGTTCGATAAATTATTTTGTCAAAAGTCTTCCATTGCACGTGTTTTTTAGCCAAGTCTGTTCCGAGAGTCTCCCTAGCTGGTGGCGCCCACCGTAGGCTAGTGCGGCTTCGTCCCAGCGGGAGCCCTCGCGGCTCCTGTCTCTAGGCGGGCTGGTCTTTGATCCGTGCTCACGAGCAGGCCCTCCTGCCTCTGCTTCTGTGCCCCACTCCTGACCGTGGGGCTTCTAGAAAGCCTTCCCCCCTTCCTCTCCTCTCCTGAACTTGGTGTGGCACGGAGGGGCCGGTGCTCTGCAGTCCCCTCCTCACCCTACAGTGCCAACGCCATGGTGTTGTGAATGCTGATCTTATTTCCCAGAACGGGCTGTACGAGATAACAGTGGCTGCCTTCAGAATGGCCGGGCTGACCCTAACTCTTGATCTGTGTTACCGCGACCTGTAGCCGCTGGAGTCCTGGGAGAAAAATACCGTTATTCCTGCTTTACCTAGGAGAACCCGAGACGGGGTGTCAGGGAACTGCCCTAGGGACGCGGGAAGTCAGGAAGCAAACCTGAGGGAGGGCAAGAGGCCCGCGGGGAGTAGGAGTGGGCACCCAGGCACCTCGGCTCAGGAGCACGGCGCGGTGGGCGTGGCAGCCGTGTCTAGAATGCCTGTGCCTCTTGGCTCTGCTGTGCACTGGCTGCTGTGCACTGGCTGGTGTGCATGGCAGGTCTTAGCAGCACCCCGTGAGCCGGTCACTGTGAGACTCCCAAGTGACAGTGACGAGGAGTGGGGACTGGGGAGGCTCTCAGGTCAGAACGCGGGCTGTTCACTGCGGGAAACACGCTCAGAGTGGTAAGTAGACGCGTCCATGTTCTGAATGGGAGTCGCCAAAGCAACCCGCGAAGGGCCGTTTCCTCTCACACGGCAGCTTTGTCGGGTTCCTGGCGGGCGTGCGGCCTGTGCCCGGGGCACTTCCAGGGGACTAGTGGTTAGATGGCTGAGTGAGAAGAACATCAGACTGCAGTGTGTGGGGACAGTGCTTCCTGGGACTTACTGTCCTAGCATAAGGGGAATGACTTTCCTGAAAAAGTGCTATTTTTTTTTTTTTTTTTTTGGAGAGGTTTTATTTTGCTATAGGGCGCGTGCGCTCACCAGACAGAGAGAGAGAGAGAGAGACAGAAAGAGAGAAATCACCCCCCAGGGGGGATGGTCATGCCACAATCCCTTCTCCTCCGTTCTCCTCTTGGGATCTTGGGCACGCACGCACACGCGCCCGGCGTGTGAGTTTTTTAAGCTACCGGGTCCAGGATGCAAACCACGGCCGACTATGTGGGAGTCCAGCGACATAGTCAATATGCTAACTGCTGGTCCCCAAAAAGTGCTACATTTTTAAAGAGAAAATATATCGTTTTAAATTCATTAATTTCCTTATTTTTTTATTTTTGAGAAAGAGATTTTGGCTCTAGAGCACATGTTCTTGTCAGAGAAAGACAGAGAGACAGAAAGCGAGAAATCACCCCCTGGGGGAGATGGCCATGCTACAATCCCTTCTCCTCCAATCTCTCTTAGGATTTCGGGCACACGAGCACACACACCTGATGTGAGTTTTAGGTTGCCGGGTCCAGCCTTTATGTCACTGGGAGTCCAGTGAAATAACCATATTAGTTAATTTCTAAAATTAAAATGTTCATATTTGCCACGTATAAGAGGATATTTTAGAATAAGCGTGTGTTGTGGGATGGCGAAACTGCACTAATACCTTACCTTATGTGAGTGTGGTTTTAAGTTCTCCCATGAGCTGCTGGGCACCAGGCTTTAATAAACAACAACAAGATGAATCTACCGGTTGTCCTCAGAGTATTTCCATATGGTCCTTAACAGCGCACTCTGCCAATTATCTGAACATTCGTTAGCAAACTGAATCTCAAACGATGCCAGTTGAGTTCATGAATAATTTATGAAATTAGATGAAAACTTACCAGTTGTGTAGCAAAAGTTACCTTATTAATTGCAATGGGTTCTGAATTAAGCAGGTTTTTTTTTTCTATTTTCACTCTTATATCCTAGTTTGTGGGAAGAAATTCTTATTAAAAAAGAGATTCACATTAAGAGATTCACATTAAAATCAAAGGTAGCTTCTCTAGAACGAATTATGAAAACCCAGCTCTTAGCTCTGAGTCCAGATCCCGGGAACAGCAGGGATGACGGTGAGCAAGAAGACCTGGGAGTGGGGGTGATCGACCTAAGGTCTCCAGGGCACCAGTTCCCCGGTCAGCACAGTGGACATAGCATCGCCCTTGGACAGGAATGGGGTGGGCCTGGGCAAGGAAGACCGTGTAGACCACGCGGCGGCTCTCCAGGATTGGCCGAGAAGGGCTTGCACCGTTTCTGTTAGAAGTCCTCACACAGCACATCCTTACGAACTAGGTCAGGAGACGCCTCAATCTCTCACCTTCTCAGCTCGCGTCTCCGTGATGTGGTCTGTGAAACTTGCTGCAGTTTGGCTTTATCTGCACGATAGGCCACTGATGACCTAGGTGCTAAATGCACCGTTCTTTTCTTACCATCATTCGGCTTGGCCTCAAAATTCAGTTTCCTATTCTGGCCTGTAGAACGCTGCACAAATCTGCCCCTCTCTCCTCTCTGATCTGGTCTTCTGGCATGCCCCACTTGTCTGCTAAACCTGAGGGACGGTGACCTTCTTTGTGATGATCAGATAGTTCAAGCCCATCCGCTGTGGGTTCTTTGCCTTCCCTGCTCCTTCCCAGAACGTGACCCCTAGGCCTCCGGTCTCGCCATTCGCACCCCCATCCATACAACTACCACCTTTCTCCTTTCAGGATGTTGGGCACACACTCACCAGTGTGTTTTTCAAACTGCTGGGTCTGGTACTTTAACCGCACAGTCAGCAGTGTGGGATCCAGCACCTTCACCACCATGTTACTGGCTGGCCCTAGAAGGCATCGTCTGTACTCCTGTTACCCCAAGAAGAGGAAGAACAGGGCAAACAAAGGACAAAACAAAGTTTCTGTGAGAAAATAACTCCTACTCTGGTTTAGTCTTTCTGAACGGGTAGAATTAAAGAATGGCATATTAAAATGGAAACTGGTGATCGCTAACTTCACGTGATAAACTGAAAAAAGCTGAAGGCAAAGAAGAAGCGCTTTTCTTTGGAGCAAAATTCAAATTGCTGTCAGGGAAATACTGAGTTTCTGTCTCTTCAAAACAAAACAAAACAAAACAAAACAAAACAAAACAAAAACCTGTCTTTAAAGATCTCTTTAAGTATCAGAAAAGAGATGGGATGGGACCAGCAGGTGGCATGCTGCTTAAGGTACTGGATTCTCACAAGGTTGATGCAGTTCAAGTCCTAGACCCAGCAGCTTGAAAAATTACATCGGGAGACCAGCAGTTAGCATAATGGCTATGTCGCTGGACTCCCATGTAGTCGATCGTGGTTCACGTCCCGGACCCGGTGGCTTGAAACTCACGCCTGGCGCATGTGCGTGCGTGCCCAAGATCCCGAGAGGAGAATGGAGGAGAAGGGATTGCAGTGTGGCCATCCCCCTGGGGGGTGATTTCTCGTTTTCTCTCTGTCTCTCTCTGTCTGTCTGGTGAGTGCACACGCCCTATAGCAAAAACCTCTCCAAAACAAACAAACAAACAAAAAATTACACCAGGCATGTGTGTGTGCATGCCCAGAATCCAAGAGGGGAACAGAGAAGTGTGTGGCACCCCTGGGAGGTGATTTCTCACTTGCCCTCTCTCTGTCTGTCTCTCTCTCTCCAGCAAGCTCATGTGCCCTATGACAAAAAAATCTTAAAAAAATAAAAGAGGGACCAGCAGTTGGCGTAATGGCTATGTCACTGGACTCCCATGTAGCCGACCGCGGTTCGAGTCCTGGACCCGGTGGCTTAAACTCACGTCAGGTATGTGTGCATCTGCGCCCAAGATCCTGAGAGGAGAATGGAGGAGAAAGGATTGCGGCGTGGCAATCTCCCCTGGAGGATGATTTCTTGCTTTCTGTCTCTCTGTCCCTCTCTATGTCTTTCTGGCAAACACACGCACCCTATAGCAAAAACCTCTCAATGAAAAAAGAAAGAAAGAAAAAAAAAAGATGGAATTTTTCTAAGATAAAATAGCCAGAAGAAAATACTTAGACCTCTGTAGATTCCAAAACAGGATACACTTGGCTTAAAAATACACTTAACAAGTTGATATTATTCACTAAGTTTTTAAAATAAAATAAAATGTTAGGGACCAGCAGATGGCATAATGGTTACATTGCTGGACTCCCATCTAGTCTATGTGGCTCGAGTCCCGGACCGGGCAGCTTAAAATGCACGCTGGGCTTGTGTGTGTGTCCAAAATCCCGAGAGGAGACTGGAGGAGAAGGGGTGGCAGCATGTCCACCCCCCCCCGGGGGGTGATCTCTCACTCTCTGTCTCTGTCTCTCTGGCGAGTGCATGTGCCCTATAGCAAAAATCTGTCCAGAAAAATAAGATTAAATTTTATAGATGATCAATTGATAAATAAAATGTTTATGATTCATTAATTTTTACACTTGTAATAAAATGTTTATTATAAATATTTTAAATTCATTTTATTTTCTAATCATATTAGAATGATAATATATGTTACAGTTACATTTTATAGATTTTTGTTTTATTTAATTTATAATTTGGTCATTTTTTATTGCACATGGATTAAGTATTTTGTTTTGTTGACATTTTATGAAATATTTACATTCAGCAATTTAATTTTATGATCTAATAGTTCCCCCGCCTTTGCTTTGAGAGAGCTTTTGTCACTTTAGTTCTAGATCTTGGCCGAATCTGTTGTATTCTGTTTCTGAGGGAGACATGTCTATTGTGAGGGAATAAAATGATCTATTTTCAGTTAGGGTTGCAATAAAAATTATTTTTAAAATACTGAGTTTAGGGGCCAGCAGGTGGTGTGGTGGTTAAGGAGCTGAGTTGCCACATGGCCCACCATGGTTTGAGACCGGTACCCAGCTGGAAAGTCACACTGGGTACATGTGCGTGCGTCCCCAGAAACCCTGGGGGAGAATGGAGGAGAAGGGATTGCAACAGGCCAGCCCCCTGAGGGGCGGTTTCTCACTTTCCCTCTTTCTGTGTCTGTTTCTCTCTGGTGAGCACATGGGCCCTATGGCAAAAAACTTTAAAAAAGAAAAAAAAAATACCGTTTTTACTAGAAAAATAAATTCAGACTTTATGCTCTGATTCAAACATTTCTATTGATGGGAGTTTTGCTGTAGAAGGCTGAGTCATCTAACGAGACAAATAACTCTACAGTCATGTTTACCCCGCTTCGTTTTGAACCTGTTAATGATTTTCTGTCAAGATATCTACTTGACAAAATAACTCGTTTTCGGCATCAACATGTCAAGTCTGTAGGAACCGAACGGATCAGAACATGACAGGATTCAAGGGGAGACTTGCAGTCAGACAGCGAATGTTCGGTGGGAACGTTCCCGCTGCTGCTAGTCTGGGCAGGACAGCTAGAGCTGAAATAAGTCCTCCTGTCCGCCTACAGGGCATTTGTACCTAGGACCAGCCGTCAGGTACTGAGGGTGAAGACTCAACATTTTTTCGCCCAGGAATAAACAACAGAACAGACCTCGTTCCTCCGCTGCAGTGTGTACCACGGCCGGGGCCTTCTGCCCTGCTCTCCTGCTGTCAGCGGAGCATCGGCCAACCCTGCTTTGTTAAGGGAGCAGCCCTAACACAATTGTAACACCTATTGTCAAACACCAGGTGAGTGATCAGAGAATAGCAGGCCATTGTCTAGGGAGCCAGCTGTTTCCCTAGGCCTGGAAATAGCTCCTCTCAGAATGTCAAGATTCTGAGTGCCACCAAGTTCTATCATCTCACTTAGGCAGGGGAGACGTGTGTCTGTGTCTTATCGGTCCTGGCAAACTGAGCCCAGCTGCTCCTCGCGGTCAAGGAAATGAGAGACGGAGGGAGAGAATTTATTCCTGCAGCCGATCACAGGGAGACAGCGCAAGCACCATCAGCCTGTCTCCAAGCGCGTGCTCAGTACTCACAGACACAGGATCCGAGCACGAGCGAGTCAGTCCTCACTGCGGTCGGTGGGCGTCAGGGGCTGTCCAGGAGCAGTTACCCGGATTCCTGATTCCCTTAGAGTCCCACGCCGGGCTTCTCATCTGACCCTTCCTCAAGCAGCTCTCCCTATGACTCGGCACTTGGCCAGAGTGCTCTCAGTAGAGGCCTTTCTCAATTTCAGCGCTGTCCTGCTCAACCCCGGGCTTGCCCACTCCATGACAACCGCGTAATAGCAAAGAAGCAAATGCGAGGCAAACCCTTTGGCTTCTCTGGGAAGTACCCACTGCCTTTTGGCCTGAGCAGAGGGGCTTGTCTTGTGCCCTGTGACTTAGCGGTTCTCAACCAGAGGTGCTTTTGCCCCTAGGGAACACCTGAAAATGTGTGCAGACATTTCTGATGGTCAGTCCAGAAGTGGTGGGATCCTCCTAGAAACCAGCAGATGGTGTAATGGTTACATTGCTGGACTCCCACATGGTCGACCGTGGTTTGAATCCTGGACCTGGAGGCTTTAAGCTCACCCTGGGCACATATACGTGCATGTCCAGAATCCCAAGAGGAGAATGAAAAAAAAGGGATTGCAGCGAGGCCATCCCCCACGGGGGGTGATTTCTCACTTTCCAGCTCTCTGTCTCTTTCTGTATCTCCAGCAAGCACATGTGCCTTATAGCAAAAAAAAAAAAAAAAACAAAAAAAACCAAAAAAAACAAAACAAACAAACAAACAAAAAAAACTCTCTCTCTAAAACCAGCAGGTAGAAGCCAGGGGTGATGCTAACACCCACAGCAAATAATTATTTGGTATAAAATTTCAGTGGTGCCTAGGTCAGAAATCCTCCAGCCTTCCTCTTCCAGCCATGCCTCCACTCACAGGGTAAAGAGGCTTTGGCCAAGGACTTGGGCCCACCTGGGACCTGGCCCCTGATCTGGAACGATGGCTTCAACATGTGGTCTCCAGCCAGTAGCGTCACCATCGGCCGTGACTGTGGTAGAGAGGCAGAGTTTGGACCCCGTGTAAGACCTGATCGGGAATTCTGGTGCTGGGGCCAACAATCATGGTGTACCAGTCCTCTGGGGAACTCTGATGAACGCTGAAGTTTGAAAACCATTGTTCCAAGGAGTTTCGATGATCACAGTTTTGTAATATATTCTGGGATTGAGGAGCGAGATGACTCCTACTCCATTCTTCTTGTGTAGTATTGCTTTGGCAATATGGGTTTTTTTATGACTCCAGACAAATTCTGTGATTTTTTTTTCCCTAGACGTGTGAAGAATATTTTTGGTAATTTGATTGGGATTTTGCAATAATTTAGAGATTCATTTGGGTAGAATTGACGTATTGATTATATTAACTCTTCCAATCCAGGAACATGGGATATCCTTCCACACTTTGTGTCATTTTTAATTTCTATTTTTAGGTTTTCATAGTTTTCCTTGTAGAGGTCTTTGACTTCTTTGGTTAAGTTTATTCTTAGGTATCTTATACTTTTTCTGGCTGTGGTAAATGGGATTGTTTTCTTCAGTTCTACCTCAGTCTGCTCATTGTGTATAGATAGAAATGCTATAGATTTTTGAATGTTGATTTTGTATCCCACCATTTTAATGTATTCACTTGTCACTTCCAGGATTTTTTAAAATAGATTCTTTTGAGTTTTCTGTATATATAATCATGTCTTCAGCAAATAGACATAATTTCACTTCTTCTTTCTCTAATTAAACGCCTTTTATTTTTTGACCATCCAATAGATAGTGTAATGGTTACATTGCTGGACTCCCATGTAGTTGACTGTGGTTCGAGTCCCAGACCTAGTACCTTATTCATACTGGGTATGTGTGCGTGTATACCCAAGATCCCCAGAGAAGAATGGGGGAGAAGGGATTGTAGCATGGCCATCCCTCCTGGGTGGTGATTTCTTGCTTTCTGTCTCTATGGACAGCACTCGTACCCTATAGCAAAAATCTCTCTCTCTAAAAAAATAAAAAATAAAAAAAGAGAAGTGCCTTTTATTTTATTCTCTTGTCTGATTACATTGGCTAGGACTTCCAGTACTATAATGAAAAGGAGTGGGCAGAAAGTGGGTAGCCTTATCTTGTTTCAATTTTCAGTGGAAAAGCTTTTACTGTTTCCCCAATTCAGTATGACGTTTTTTATATATGGCTTTTTTTGTGTTGAGAAATGCTATATCTTATACTTAAAATTTTTCTTTTCTCTTTCTCTCTCCTCATTCTTTTTTGTTTTCTTTCTTTCTCTTTCTCTCTCTTTCCCTCCCTTCCTTCCTTTCTCCTTTCTCCCAAAAGGAACATGGGCTTTCTGGAGAGAGAGAGAGAGAGAGAGAGAGAGAGAGAGAGAGAAAGCATCCCTCATGGGGCAGGGTCACATCTCAATCACTTCTCCTTCATTTTGCTCTCCTTTTGAGATTTCCGGGCATGCATGCACATACACCTAGCATGTTTCTCAAACTTCTAAGTCTGGGACTCCAAATGTGTGGTTGGCCATGCTGGATCCGGCTGCCTTAACCACCACAGTATGGGCTAGCCCTGTACTTGGAATTTGCTCAGGTTGTTGATGTCAACTATTTTTGCCACCCTAAAAAAGGTAACAACATAAACAAATATGTTTATTAGCTTGATTATGGTAACTATCTCACAATGGAGGTGTGTACCAAACATCATATTGCATAGCTAAATATATATAATTTTTATTTATGAAGTTTAAGTTAATACAGTCAGGAAATGAAGAGGAAGAAAAATTGAAATCATGCTTGTAGCTGCTCAGATTCTATATGATGGCAAAACAGCCATCTGTTCAGATGGTGCTTTCTTAAGGGGCCATAGGGTGGCATTTCTAGCACAGAGGGGTTTAGTTTTGCACACGAGAAGTGTGCCAGTGTTTCATTGTCTCATGGAAAGCTAATTTTGATAATGACACTGCCCTCCTCCTATTCATGAATTTCTTAAATTTTCCACTTGATGCAATGGAGAGGTTCAGGATAAATAGCCTTTCTCGTTCACAGGTAAGGAATGAAACGCAAGAACACCCAGGCGCCATGTTCTGTGGAGCCCTTCCTCAGGGTCACTGCTGTGTAGGGTGAAAGGCTGAGGTGAGGTGGTCTGGGCCTCGGGTTTCCTGCCCAGCCTCAGTGCAGACCCTCTGCTGAATTGTACTTCTCTGGAAAGTCCCGCTTGTCCTCTGAAAACCTGACTTTTTTTTTTTTTATTGTTAACACACCTTAACTCTCTTGTTTTCTTTATTATTATTATTATTATTATTATTATTATTATTATTTATGCATTCAATCGCTATCCATCATTTATATTTTAAAGAGACCTGACCCAGCATGATGTACACCTCAGTCCAGCCCAGTTGAGAATATTACACCCATTCTCAACTGAAAACCTTCCTAAGGAACGGCTTGATTAAATATCAAAATCAGAAGTTGATCTTCCTTTGGCCTTTAGCTGGTAAAATGCCTGGATATTGGGACCAGCAGTTAGTGTAATGGCTGTGTCGCTGAACTCCCATGTAGTCGACTGTGGTTCGAGTCCCAGACCCAGTGGCTTAAACTCATCCCGGGCGTGTGTGCGCGTGCCCAAGATCCCGAGAGGAGAATGAGGAGAATGGAGGAGAAGGGATTGCAGCGTGGCCATCCCCCCTGGGGGGTGATTTCTCGCTTTCTGTCTCCCTGTCCCTTTCTCTCTCTCTGACGGGCACACGCACCCTATAGCAAAAACCTCTCAAAAAAAAAAAAAAAAAAAAAGCCTGGATAAGGGAGGCCTCCAGGCAGCTCCCCGGCAGAGAGCCCTCAGGAAGCAGGAGCAGGAGAAGCACCATGTGCGACCTCTGACTCATACTTTCCGCCCTTTGGCGCCACAGACAGCATGTCTGAGGCTGAGAGAAAGCTAGATCCATTTTGGTCCAGGAAAAGAAATTCTTACTTTTCAGTAGGTTTTGTGATGTCTTCAATCATCTGATAGTTCATTCCAATTTCTAAACAAATTTAAAACTTAGGCAACTCTTCTTACAGTTTGGTTAGGATTTATGACATTTGAGATGAAACTGGTACAATCCATTCATTAGTAAATTAGGAAGGACCGTTTTGTTTGACATTTCATTCTTATTCCGTAATCAAGTGTTCTTTTCAGGAGATTTTCTCCTATATTTTAAAAAGTAATCAATTATGGGAAAGCTTTTGTTTCTTTTCTTTTCTATCCTATAATTACAGTAGTTTGTAAATGATTAATAAAGAAATGATTATTTTTCTTTCGGTGTCACTGAATCTGACCATTTCCCTTCCTCTTAACCCTTCCCTTTTTGCGTGTGAGCAAGGGCCTCTGGGCCAGCCACAGTGCTGAGCAGCCACACAGCACTCTGTAACATCAGAGCTACATGGGAAGGTCTCACGTTCACGTCCCAAGGCTGGCTGAGAATGAGAGGAGATTGTAGTGTGAAGACCCTATTGCAAGTATCTGTCTCTCTTTCTCTCTCTCTCTCTCATGGAAAAAGTAAAGAAATAATAAAATATTTAAATAAATAAATACATTTTAAAAATGGTAATCAAGGATCAAAACAGAAAGTCATTAAGTAAGTAGACCTAGTGCTGGTAGAATTCAAAGTGCCCCCACTCATTTGGGCCCTCGGGGAAGCTTGTCATTCTTCTAGCGTGTCCACCAAGAAACAATGGCAAACACACGTCTCTGTCAGTGTCATCTTGCACCCTTGCCCCCCAGCTTTCCTCAGGGGAGCTCCCCTCTGCTTTGAAAGAAATGTTATCTGACTTGTCCTGCTCTCCCTTCGCCAACAAAGCCCCTGCCTCCTTCCCTCTTATTTCTTTCCAGTTTCTGTAACAGCTTTTCTGCTTTTAGATAGCTTCCTCTTCTACTCTTGATAGCATTGGGTGATTATTTTTTATTTAAATTAAAAACCCAGAAGGTCTTACTCAAATATCAGGGTACTGCAAAAAAAGAAATCGAAGTACATGTTCATTTTGGTGCAAAACACTTTGAAATCCATACATAGTTTTTTCATAAAGCACATTGTCCATGAACTTTTTAAAGACTCCATCATTTGGATTGCCTAAAAGAACCAACTGGTTCATGAAGAATAGGATTTTTTAATAAAAACCTAAATGTCTTTGAAATCTAAGGTTTTAAACCTTGGGTCCAATGTAACCACGTTTATTTGAATGATCGAAAGAGACACACGCAGAAAAGTACGGTGGTGATTGGGTGCGAGTACAGATAAAGAGCAAACTCATGTTGCCAACGCCATCTCTGTGTTCTCAAATCCTTCTTAATGCTTAGTGTATAAAGATTTTGCAGTGGGGCCAGCAGATGGGGTGGTAGTCAAGGCACTGAACATGTTGATTTTGGTTCGAGTCTCAGACCTGGTGGCTTGAAAAATCATACTGGGTACATGTGCGTGTGTGTCCAAAATCCCAAGAGGAGAAAGGAGGAGGTGGTTTTGTGGTGTGGCCAACTCCACTGGGGTGTTTTCTCACTTTCCTTTCACTGTCTGTCTTCCTCTCTCCAATGAGCACATGTGCCCTATATCAAAAACCTTTAAAAAAAAAAAAAGATTTTGCAGTATGTTGAAAAAAATTCCACTTACAATTTTTATACTGTCTTAGTAGATACTAAGTGGCCATAGATTCTCTTTGTTTTTTTATTTTTAAGATATTGCTTTATTACAGGATTACCATGGGCAAGAAAAAAGTAGAAAAACCCTAGCTAGATAAATTTTATTATTTTACTTTTTTACCCCTGCTTAAGGTTGTTCTTGTTATTTAGATGATGGAACTTTTATATCATTTACATTAGAGCTCTAACCCCTTGTGAAGTTTAGATACGTGTCAGCAGACAGAGTAACACAGCTGTGACAATGTGGGTCTCTACTGCTGCTGTGTACTTTGAGTAACTTCCCCTCTTGCTAGTTGCATCCCCAAAACTCCCCTAATCCAAATTTCCCTCTTGAAATACTGATTTATAATTTAATCATCCTTTTTTTTTTTTTTTTTTTTTTTTTTTTTTTTTTTAGAGAGAGAGGTTATTGCTATAGGGCATGTGCGCTCACTGGAGAGACAGTGACACAGAAAGTGAGAAATCCTGAGGGGATGGCCATGTTGCAATCCCTTCTTCTCCATTCTCTTGTCAGGATCTTGGGCTTGCACGCACATGTGCCCAGCATGAGTTTCAAGTCGCCAGGTCCGAGATTCAAACCACGGTCAACTACATTGGAATCCAGTGACATAATCATTATGCCATCTGCTGGTCCCTATAAATTAGTCTCCTTTTTGAAACAGAATGAATACTAAATAATTAATATACCTGTTGAAAGATTATTGTACTTTGCATATTTTCCTGGTATTTGTCTTCTATCACAGAGAGCCATCTGTGACAGCATCAGTGCAGGAACAGGAGAGAGACCAGCAGTGGCTGACCTTGCATTCCGACTGGAAGAGCCTCAATGGAAGCCCTTTGCACAGACTGCTGGTGAATGGGTAAGAATCACCCCCAGTGGAGTTGGCCAAACCACAAACCACTTCCTCCTTTCTCTAGAGTCAGATTATGGAGCAAGAGTTCATCATCAGGGCTCTCTGCCATTTTTAATTTAAGATAATCCAAATTCATCACACATAAATAAAGAGCTTCAGTAGATTGCCATTGACCTTTACATTTCAACACTGGTTTCATTTATTTTTTCTTGACCTAGATTTTTTTCCCTCTTGGCTAAAAGTCTTTCTTTAATCAGTTACAGAAACTATCATGGTGAGGAAGGAGGAAATTGGGTTCTGATCTTGGAGTGTTAGTTTCATATCCTATTTGAAATGTCTACACTTCCTAAGATGCTACATGGAACTAATTAACAAAAAGAATTGAAGTATTGAGAACAAGTATAACTTGAAGAGCCTGAGAAAAAAAGAAAAAACTAAATTATAATCAAGTAGTCTTCAAGTGCACTTAAATTTTCTCTAAAATATTATGGAATCTTAAAGAGAGTTACTACCTTTTTCGGGGTGTAGGAAAAATATAAAGTGAGGGGATTAACACTTGTTAAGATCTCTTTATAGGCACACAGCTAGGTAGTCTTACATAAATTGACTTACTTAATCCTCACAATAGACCTGTGACCTGGGAATAATTATCCCATTATCAGCTGAGGACAGTAAGGTTTAAGATCTTTGACTAACTGTACAAAGTTCACAGCCCACAGATGGTACCTGAAAGTCTCTGAACTCAAACTAAATAACTCTGATTCCAAAGTGTATGAAGGCTAGGGAAATCACCTATTAAGAATTCCCAAGAAGAAAACTAAAGGCAGACCGTTTCCCTTAGAATGTCTTGACATTTTTCTCATAGACCAAATTTTGCAGCCAAATTTCTGAGTGTTTATCACCTACTTCATCCAAAACATTGACCTGAATATTTTAATGGACCAAGTTGTTTCTCCAGACTAGAAATGTGAAGAAAACTCTTTGAGGTCAAATAAACTCATTCTAAATTGGTAATTGGTAGACCTGGTTCTAGTCCTGGCTTACTAACTAGATGTATGACCTTATATGACCATGGTTTTCTATTAAGAGTTGGGGTGGACAGTTTTTGGTAACTTTTCCTATTTCTAAAAGTTTTGATTTTTTAGTATAACAAATAACAACTAGTTATTGAGAATCTCTTGTATACTAGTTCAGTATGAGGCTTGGAGGGGGTGTGGAAGTGATCGAGGGCTCTGATCGCAAAGAACAAACGTCATATGGGTGGACAGAGATCATAAGGTAGCACACAAAAGCTGTTTCAGGTTGGGAAGTGCAGCAATGGAACAGAGCTTAACAAGGAAGTTCAGGACATTAGAGGGAGCAAACGAGCTTTTCCTGGATTGTGTAGTTTACTCTATACCAGCAATCTCCCGTGCTTCCATGCAAACATAGCCAGAAGTGTAAATATAGTAAAATGGAATGTGGGGCTGACGTCGTGAGGGATGGATATTTGTTCATCTGAGAGACCTAAAATTCCAAGCACGTTACAGGACTTTCGGAACTCCCAAGGTGTTTTGTTAATTTACATTGTAAATAAATTCTCATGGTTGGAAGTGAAAACTTAGTGACTTAAAATTTACCTCACTCCAAATGGAATTCTTTTGTATAGCCACCCGAGAGATCCTTCGACATGGCACATGTTCTTGCTTGTGAAGTTTAACTTAGACTTTTAGAAAGTTCTTTCTTTCCCAAACTATACTTTCCTGTGACGTCTACCTACTGGTTCTGATCCTACCATATAATGTTATATGGGATAAATGGAATCCTCCATTCCTTTTGTCAACTTCTTCTGTGTCCACAATTAACCTTGACAGTCTTGGTAAAATTCTGCTTCTGTATAAATATTCCATTTCTTTCTTTCTTTCTTTCTTTCTTTTTCTTTCTGTCTTTCTGTCTTTCTTTTCTTTCTTTTTTTTTTTTTTTTGAGAGGTTTTCGCTATAGGGCGCATGCGCTTGCCAGAAAGACAGGTAGAGAAAGAGAGACAGAAAGTGAGAAATCATCCCCCAGGGGGGATGGCCACACTGCAATCCCTTCTCCTCCATTCTCCTCTTGGGATCTTGGGCATGCACGCACACGCGCCCAGCCTGAGTTTAAGCCACTGGGTCCGGGACTCGAACTGCAGTTGACTACATGGAAGTCCAGCGACATAGCCATTACGCTAACTGCTGGTCCCAAATATTCCATTTCTTTATCTGGTCTTTAACTTTTTGAAGTAGTAGGTTGTCAGGAAAGTCACGATATATTTTTCTCGGCAAAAATGAGTCATCCCTTTCCCAATGGCCCTATAGTATTTTACCCCTCTACGACTACTAGTTCTCAGCTTTACTTCGGCACATGGCCCTCTCCATAAGCGTGAAAATCCGACATGTCCCTCTCCTCGTTAATTCTCAGAAGCAACCTCCCCACCACCGCCTGCCCCACCACCTCCCGCCCTCGAGACTCAGGGCGTGAGACAGGATCGTGGGTGCTTCCACCAGCCAAGATGATACAGGAGACTATGTTACGATAATTTTTCATTCCACAAATGTGAAATTATATTTTGATATTAAATCAATTTAAAAAGTCAAGAAAGCCGGTGTTCTCCATAGCCTGGCGTTGAGACGTCTGGCACTAAGAGTAACCGCAGAGACGTGGCCTCTGGTGACCCAGACCCGATGCCTCGCCTCCACTGGTGAAGAGCGTCAAGTGAACAGCAAATACATAACGCTGTGCCCTCCTGTGTTTCCCCATCCAGGCAGTCCTGTCAGAGCAGAAGGAAGATTGCTCTTCTGTGCGCTAAACGAGGTGAGACACGCCGTAGCATAGCAGAGGGGTAGGCACTCGATTCGCCGGGGTTGGCTGGGGGGAAGTCACCGCTTGTCCTCGACGACGACGAGCTAGCCCGAGCTGGGCTGGGGGCGATCACCAACTCCGTCTCGCTCCCTGCCAGACTGTGGGCGCCGCCCTGCTGCCCGCATGAACAAGAGGATCCTGGGGGGCCGCACCAGTCGCCCCGGGCGGTGGCCCTGGCAGTGTTCTCTGCAGAGTGAACCCAGTGGGCACATTTGCGGCTGTGTCCTCATTGCCAAGAAGTGGGTCCTGACAGTCGCCCACTGCTTCGAGGGGTGAGTTACACCTTTTCCTTGACGCTTTGCCTGGATCTGATCATTTTGTCACTTGGGAATTCTCAGTGGCACGTGGAACTCCATGAAGCCACTTTAGTGCACAAGCCACTGTGGGTCTGCTTCTCGGGCCTTTGTCTGCCCCTGTTTGTCACGCTGGGGCTGTCCTGGGTACCTGCTGTGCGGTCTCTGGCAAACAGTGCGTGGTGCTTGTGATTTACGTCCTGGGGGCGGAGGAGAAGGAGGCTGAGGACACTGGCCCCTACCTGCTTTTAGCCTCTCTTCCAATCTTCTTAAATAAGTTACGTATGTAGGAATTACTTGGATGTACGGTGAGATGGGGGTACGGGTAAGTCGTTGGAAAGCAGTTAAAGGTCCAATATGTGCATGAGGATCTCTAAAGAAACGAGAGTGGTTTTTTTTAAAGAATTATTTTATCTAACTTTGTTTATTTATTTACTTATTTTAATGTGTCCAAAGAGGGACAGAGTGGGGGGTGGAGAGAGGAAACCACCAGGTCCAGCACTCGAACTGCGGTCGGCCATGTGGGAGTCCAGTGCCCTTAACCACCATGCCACCTGCCGGCCCCAATGGAGAGCTTTTTCAAATCATAGGCTGGGACCAGCAGTTAGCGTAATGGCTATGTCGCTGGACTCCCACGTAGTCGACCATGGTTCGAGTCCCGGACCCGGCGGCTTAAACTCATGCCGGGCGCGTGTGCGTGCGTGCCCAAGATCCCGAGAGGAGAATGGAGGAGAAGGGATTGCGGCGTGGCCATCCCCCCTGGGGGGTGATTTCCTGCTTTCTATCTCTCTGTCTCTCTCTGTCTGTCTGGCGAGCGCACGCGCCCTATAGCAAAAACCTCTCCAAAAAAAAAAAAAAAAAAAAAAAAATCATAGACTCAGGTGATTTTGGAAGCTTGGTGGGAGCCGGAGGCGTCCATTCTGCGGGCAGACTCCTCCCTGCCCGGCGGAGGTCAGTCTCTGCTCCGTTTGTCTCCAGCTGAGTGGGTGAGGCCCGCCGTGTTATGAGCACAACCTGCCTTACTCCAAGTGCACCAGCTGGAAGGCTGATCCCTCCCAACGCTACCTTCAGGTCTACGCAGTAGGACGTCCAGGTCTGTGTAATCAGAATACAGTGTGATACGCGGTCATGAAATAAAAATGTGTATACTCAGATATTTGACGATTCCAGAATCATGTCTGGCCAAGCATGTGGGCACTGCAGCCTGGCCAGGTTGGCACATCAAATTAGCCATCACAATATACCAATAGGGAGTAGAAGAAATGACCCCAATGACAAATGTAGTGACAGAAGGGCCCCACCTGCTCCAACTATCTATCATTGTATGATTTAGGAACAAAAATAGAACAACAACAAAAAAGGAAGAAGAAGAAGAAGAAGAAGAAGAAGAAGAAGAAGAAAAAGAAAAAAAAAAAAAAAAACAGGGGCCGGCAGGTGGCATCGTGTTTGGAGCATGGCTGACTATGGTTTGAATCCTAGACCTGGCAGCTTGCTTTCTCACTTTCTCTCTCTCTCTCTCTCCTTCCCTGGTGAATTAAAAAAATAATAAGTAAATAAAACTAAAAATAATTCTTTAACAACAATAACAACAGCAACCCAAAGAACATTAACCGCAACCAGGCAAACTTCTGTTTTGCTTACCGAAGATGCTGGAGGGTCGGTATTTGGACAGGACCTCGCTGGTGCAGTTCGTGTCCGCCACGTCTGGGGCCTCAGCTGGAAGAGTGGAAGCTCTAGGTTGGCCGTTGCTGTTGCCTGGGGTCTGGGCACCTCCTCTCCGAGTGGGACTCACGTCATGGTGGCTGACATCCTTCCCAGTGAGCTCCCCAAGAAGGGGTCCTGGAGGAAGCTGGAGCACCGTTTCCGACCAGTCTGCAGAGGCACGGAGCGTGGTCTCTGCCATGTGGTCAGAGCTCTCGGGAGACCTTCGGGTTCCGGGGGGGAGGCAAAGCCCTCCCCTCTCAGAGGGAGGCACATCGAAGGATTCGAGGACAGGTTTGAAAACCGCCATGCCATTCACTTTACCCGATAGATTTTACTTTATTTAAAAGTAAAAATAAGGCCGGCAGCCATGGTGCTACCGTGGTCTGCCGCTCTGCAGAGCCAGAGGTCACATGGAAGAGCTGGGTCTGGTCCCAGGCTAACCTGCACACACCGGCCACACCACACGAGAGCACACACCACGTCAGAGACCCTGCTGGCTGGGAAGGCCGAGGGGAGGATCAGACATGAGACTCTCCCACTTTTATTTATTTTTTTTTTACATTTGCTATAGGGTGCGTGAGCTCTCTGGAAAAAGACAGAGAAAGAAAGGGAGAAAGAGAGAAAGTGAGAAAGCACCCCCACCACCAGAGGGGGTAGTCACACCACAATCCCTTCTCCATTCTCCACTCGGGATTTGGGGTGCACACACACACACGTCCTGGTGTGTTTTTCAAACTCCCGGGTCTGGGACTCAAACTATACAGCTGACCATGCGGGATCCAGCCACCCTAACCACCACACCAACTGCTGGCCTATGAGATCCCACTGAAGGTGCTCTCTCTCTTTCACTGTCTCTCTCTCATAAAAAGAAATAAACTTAAGAAGAGTAACATTCAATAGTAATACAAGTTTAAGACAAGAACAACCCACAGTTCTATCATCTTATTGAGCTCGTCGTTTTAAATTTGACCAGTTTAATTTCTAGAAAAAAAAATGCAGTCTCATTTTTTGACTTACTTGCCTCTTACTATTTTGTCTTAGCTCGACCCCTGACCATGCCACTATGGGTAAGTTAATTAACTTCTCTTGGCCACAGTGCCCTTCTCTGTGACATGAGGGAATAGCGTCCCTACTTCACAGGATGGGGTGGGCTCACCGTGGGTCCAAAGTCATCCCGCCCAGCAGCGGCCAGCAGCACCCTAACAGAGGCTCACTCCAACATCCTCGGCCAGCCCAGGCCGTCTGCAGCCTTGGCACCATGGCACGAGCTATTTCTGTGCATGGCTAGCACCATTTAGCTCCCTCCGGACTCTCTCCCTTACTCCCTCCACACTCTCGGGCAGGCCTAGTAATGTTCCTCCCGAGTCATAAACACGTACACCTCCCCTTGAACACCAGTGTTTATGGGTTTATTTATTTTAAATAATTATTTATCTAGTTTTACTTATTATTATTTTAATTTGTTATAGGGCGTGTACTCTCACTAGAGAGAGACTGCGAGACAGAGAGGGATGCTAGAAAGTCAGCCACCAGGTCTGGGACTGGAACCACAGTCGGCCATGTGAGAGGCCAGCGCTGTAATCACCATGCCCGCAGGCCCCCCGCAGTATTTACTTCACAATTCGGAATGCACTCTCTGTTTCTGTGTGTAAGCTGCCTTTATCCTGGATACCCCTCCTGGGCAGCCTCCAGTGCTCTGTCTCTGAACGCTAAGTGGGACTCCAGCACCTAGGCGTACCATGACTCTTCTGTCACCCCTAGGTGTGCACATTCAGCTTGGGTCCAGTTTGCTGCTATTTAAAAAATACTGCAGTAAAGCTTCCTATAGAAAGTGACTCACCTATCGGTAGCCTGGTTTCCATGGACACAGTCCCAGCACATATATATATTTATTTATTTATTTTATTTTTTATTTTTTGGTGAGGTTTTTGCTATAGGTCACGTGTGCTCGCCAGAAAGACAGAGAGAGAGAGAGAGACAGAGAGACAGGAAGCGAGAAATCACGCCCCAGGAGGGATGGCCATGCTGCAATCCCTTCTTCATTCTGCTGTAGGGATCTTGGGCACACATGCACACACACGCGCCTGGCGTGAGTTTAAGCCACCGGGTCCGGGACTTGAACTGCGGTTGACTACATGGGAGTCCAGCGACATAGCCATTACGCCAACTGTTGGTCCCTCCAGCACATATATTTAGTTCAGTGCAGTACTCACCTACTGAGGAGAGAGACGTTCAGGTCTATGGAATTAGAATACGGGTGATACAGGTCATAAAATCGAAATGTGTATATGCCGTGATTTGATGATTCTTTAAAAAAATGGTTTAGAAAGTCAGGCTGGTACCTCCTCTGTGAACGAATAATGCATAAGGCCCAGAATGAGTGGGCGAGTCTGGAAGTTCGGCAAGGCTTGTTCTGCAATGTTTCTGCTCTGGAAGGGACCAGATGTTTCCAGATGTCTTTCCTAGTTCCGATTTCTAACTGTGACTGCAGGAGATTGTTCTACGGCAGTACCCTCGTCAAGAGAAGGCCACGTAAGCAAATCCCACAGCTCTGTAAGGAGGCAGCGCCTACGCGCCCGCCATGTCCATGCGGGCCTCGAGGTCCCTCTTCCGTGGCCAGCTCTGTGAAGTTAAGGAGGAATGTGGCCAGGGCTCGGTCTGTGTGTACAAGGAAGGAAATGGGTATGATATCGAAGACCTCGGGGGAATTTCATGGAACGCTGACCTTGGAATTGTCCAGCGGGGCCTGGCTGAAAGGAGTTAGAAATTGCCCAACTTCAAACAAGCCTTGGCTTAAATGCCTGCTAATCAGCCTGGCCCGGTTTTACACCCTCGCCAGCGCCCCCAGCATTTGAGAACTGCACTTGAAAGCCTTACTCTCTGCTGGAGCCTCAGCCCCTGAATTAATGAGATTTACTTCGCTTCCTGATTAGCGGACTCCTGGTACTCGGAGTGACCTGACCGCCTGTAGGTCTTTTCAGCCTTTCTCATGAATTATAGGGAGGAAAAAAGACATGCTTGTTTTGTTCTTCCATGGAGAGGTTTTTAAAAATCCCAAATGAAAATAAAAGACATGACACTCTAAGTTGACCAGATCAAGTCCTATATGCCCTAATGAGAATTCAACTTCCAAAGAGCTAAGGAGGATGAATTTCCGGGTAATTTAACAAGCAGCTTTCCTGCCTACTTCTCCCTCTGAAAGATTAACAATGAAATTCCTAGGCTGGCCCGAACTAAGATTGGTCAGAAGCGTCTAGCTCCTCTTCAAGATACCTGCATGGAAGACCTGCATGTCACCCCATGGCGGGACCAGAACCCACCCATTCCCTGGTTTCTCTGGCCCCGCCTTCAGTCCAGGAGGACTCCCAGGTCACCTGAGTCCCGCAGCCTCCCAGTCCTCCCTTCTCTCGCTTCCCTGGTCCTGGGCTATCCTTCCGTCTCTTCACCAGGACTTTCAACTTCTTCATCCCTAGAGCTCTCTGCCAAAGAAACCAAGCAGACCTCTAGTGTTTTGTAATCCCCCGTTTACGATCTGTAGAACTGGGGGAGAACATCCCCCAAGAACGCAGAGTAGCACCGTGCCTGATTTCGACATCAGGTGGATCTTTATTTTACTCAGTTGGCTTTCCACCTGCTTCTGGGACAGAGAAGGACAGCTCACTCTTACTCTCCACAGAACAAGATCATCGTCTTACGTACCCATCCACCCATCCAATCTTTTTTTTTCTTCTTAGAGATATTTTTGCCATAGGGTGAATGCATTCGCCAGAGAAACGGAAAGTGAGAAATCACCCTGCCGGGGGGTTGGCCATGCTGCAGTCCCTCCTCCTCCGTTCTCCTCTCGGGTTTTGGGCACACACACACACATGCCCAGAGTAAGTTTGAAGCTGCAAGTTCTGGGACTTGAACCACAGTTGACAACGTTGGGAGTCCAGTGGCATAACCATTATGCCATCTGTTGGTCCCCGTAACAGTCTTTTGATACACTCCAAAAAGAAGTGACAGACTGGGCCTGACTCTTACCAAGCCCGTGCCGTGCCCTCATGATGGCCTGGTGACCGGCTAGGAGCTCATGAGCTGTGCCCGTCATCCCCAAGTGTTTTCCCGGGGCCAGCAGGTGGCGGGTGGTGCAGGTGCTGGACTGCCATGCGGCAGGCCATAGTTTTAGTCTCAGACCTGGCGACTTGAATATCACACTGGTGCTTGTGTGAGCGTGCCCCAGATCTGGAGGGAATGGCAGAGAAGTGATTGCGTGTGGCCACCCTCTATGTGTCGGGGGGGGGGGGGCTTCCTCACTTTCCCTCTCTTTGGCTCTCTGGCAAGCATCTGTGCCCGATGGCCAAACCTAAAACAACAGAACCACATGTGTTTTCCACTCAATCTACTTCGGAGACTTGATCCACTCCACCAGTAAATGTCCCGTAAACGAAGATTCTCTGGGTCGGGTCTTCCCTTCCCCGGAGCGCTGCTTTCCAGCATCGCCGGAGAGCTCAAGTCCCGAGTTCTAAAAACCCCTGGGTGACTCCGACCTGCCTCCATCGCCCTGCCTGGATGGTGGGGCTTCCGGAAACTCAGGCTGCCCCCGCTGTGACCTCCGTAGCTGGCCACCACCTTCTCGCGTGTCACACCGCTACCTGAACAGCCGGCCAGCACTGGAGACTGTCATGACCCACCTGCTCACCGGACCCGCACCACTGTGTGGTCACAGCCCCTAACACGGGGACACGCCCATATTCCTCTGATAAGGTCACTCCGCCCTCAGTGTCAGCTGTGCGACAGCTTCTCCTGCTCCCAGTGTCTGTCACCCTCTTCTGAGCTCCCCGCATACTTCCCGCGATAACTGGATGCCAGCGTTTCTTGACCTCACTTCACCACCACGTCCAACAGCTCCCTGCATTGGTGGCCACATTCTCTGCCTTGCTTCGAGGCATGGTGGAAAATGTGTCCCCGCTCCTGTGAAGGACAAACATACCATCTCTCACCTTTCCAAAGACTTTACCCCTAAAATCATCCATTTTATTTTGCATCATTGATCTCTCCCTTTATTTTTTTAAAGAATTATTTTATTTTATTTAACTGTATTTATTTATGTATTTTAATTTGACTAGAGAGGGACAGAGTGTGAAAGAGAGAGAGAGAGGGAAAGTGAGAAAGCAAGCCTCCAGATCCGGGACTCAAACCACAGTCAGCCTTGTGGGGGAGTCCAGCGCCCTTAACCACCACACCTCCTGCCGGCTGACCTCTCCTTTATTGCTGGATCACTCCTTTCAGCAGCAAGGCCTGCATCTCGCTCACTCAGACTCGCTGTCCTGGGCTGTAAACCCATCCTCGCTACTGCTCTACCCGGCTCTTCCCAGGAAGACTCCTAAAAGCATTTTCTACATTCACTGTGTCCACTTTCCAAGTCCTGTTTTCTCCTCAGCCCACTCCGACTCCCATCAAGGTCGCTACAGCAATGGCACTTATCAAAGTCTCTAACGACAGCCATCTTGACACACCCAATGGTGCATCTTCGGTTTTCTACTCACTGGGTCCCTCTCCAACATTGGATCATCACATCCTCCTTAAAATATTGCATTTTTCTTCTAGGGTAATAAGAAGTCTTTCCATTTTCCCCTTATTTCACTGGCTACTCTTCACTCTCATTTTCTCCAGCTCTCCTTTTCAGGCGTCTGAATACATTTGTGTTCCAGGACCCAATACTGTCTACACTCACTTAGCCAATTACATGCTTCCCAATACGTTTTCATATATGAACAAATATGAATAGCGAGCATCTGTGTGAAGATCAAATATGAATATCAGCTATTCGTTCATGACTTTCAAATTTATACCCCCAGCCCAGCCCAAATTTCTCTCCAGCCACCCCTGCAACACTGTCTTTGAACACTTACTTAGCCGCCCGGGTGGGATGTCTGTCTGGGTGAACAGGAAGCATTCTACCTTGCATGGCCAAAGCAAAACCACTGATTCTGCTCCTCTGCCACTGACCAAGTTGTGTGCTTTGCAAACTTCCCTGAGCAAAAGGCACCATTGCCCACTGGATTGCTAATATACTAAACCTAGGGGGACCAGCAGTTGGCGTAATGGCTATGTCGCTGGACTCCCACGTAGTCAACTGCAGTTCGCATCCCGGACCCGGTGGCATAAACTCATGCCGGGTGGGTGCGTGTGCGTGCGTGCCCAAGATCCCGAGAGGAGAATGGAGGAGAAGGGATTGCGGCGTGACCATCCCCCCTGGGGGGTGATTTCTCTCTGTCTCTCTGTCTGTCTCTGTCTGTCTGGCGAGCGCACGCGCCCTATAGCAAAAACCTCTCAAAAAAAACAACAAAAAAAAACTCCAGAAAAAATACATTGCGACTCTTCCAACAACTCCATCACTCAAGAGCATTTCTCAGAACCCACGACACGAGTCTCCAGACCAAAATGGCCCATAATACATACAGAAAGTCACAGTAAGGCACAGACCCTGAAATTTCAGAACATGGGAAGAAGAGAGAAGACGCTCCAGGTTTTCTGAGGAGAAAAACGGCTCGTATGAAAAGGATAGACTTCGGAATGCCTGCAGACCTCTCGTAAGAGTACTAGAAACTAAAAGAATGTTCCAGCTCCGGGCACACGTGTGCTGCCTCAGACCCTCGCTGGCCGAGGCTGGAGAGGGACCCTTGTGTGAGGACACTGTTGGGAGTTTGGGCCCCAGTTCCTGTCTCACTCCTGGAAGAAATAACCGAATAAATGTTGGGGTGGGGGGAGCTAGTCAGACTGCGCCTCCCTCTGTTCTCCGTCACTCGCTGGGCTCTGAGCATCCGCTCTTCCTCCTGTCCGGGAACTCAGGCTCGTTTCTGCCGCAGGACCCCTGCGCTGGCGGTCTCCGCAGTTTGGAACACTTCCGTAGGGAGGCATCTAGCCCCCCGCCCATTAGTTCAGTCTCAGTTTCAGTGTGGTTTTCTGAAAGGACTTCCTACTCATCCTAGCTGGTGACATGCCCCCTCATCCGTCACCTGTTTCCCGTTACTCTAGGTTTTCCCTTCTACATGCCCCCATGCAGTGTGTGTGTGTGTGTGTGTGTGCACACGCAGTGTGTGTGTGCACGCACGATGTGTTTGTGTGTGTGCGCGGTATGTGTTTGTGTGTTCAGTGTGTGTGCACATGCACGGTGTGTGTGCATGCATGCGCATGGTGTGTGTTTGTGTGTGCACACGGTGAATGTGAGTGTGCGTGGTGTGAGTATGTGTGTGCGGTGTGTGCGTGTGCGCATGGTGTGTGTGTGTGTGCACGCGGTGTGTGTGTGCACGATGTGTTTGTGTGTACACGCGGTGTGTGTGTGTGCATGATGTGTGCATGCATGCGCAGTGTGTGTGTGCGAGTTCGTGGTGTGTGCATGTGTGTGCATGCGGTGTGTGTGTGCGGTGTGTGTGTGCACGCGTTCATAGTGTGTGTGTGTGCACACGCACGCAGTGTGTGCATGTGTGCGTGCACGGTGTGCATGTGTGTGCGCATGTGTGTGCACGTGGTGTGTGTATGTACGGTGTGTGTGTGCATGGTGTGTGTGTGCGTGCTTTCGTGGTGTGTGTGTGCACACAGTGTGTGTGTGTGAGCATGGTGTGTGCACGCAGTGTGTGTGTCTGTGTGCGGTGTGTGTGTGCACGGTGTGTGTGTGTGTGCGCGGTGTGTGTGTGGTGTGTGTGTGCGCACGGTGTGTGTTCGTGTGTGCGCGCGCGCGTGTGTGTGCGGTGTGTCTGTGTGTGTGCGCGGTGTGTGCGTGGTTTGTGTGTGTGCGAGTGGGGTGTGTGTATGTGTGCGCGCGTGTGTGTGTGTGTGCGGTGTGTCTGTGTGTGTGTGCGGTGTGTCTGTGTGTGTGCGTGGTGTGTGTGCGGTTTGTGTGTGTGCGAGTGGGGTGTGTGTATGAGTGCGCGTGCGCGGTGTGTGTTCGTGTGTGTGCGCGCAGTGTGCGTGGTGTGTGTGTGTGCACGTGTTCGTGGTGTGTGTGTGTGTGTGTGCGGTGTGTCTGGGTGTGTGTGCGGTTTGTGTGTGTGCGAGTGGGGTGTGTGTGTGTGCGCGTGCGTGGTGTGTGTTCGTGTGTGTGCGCGCAGTGTGCGTGGTGTGTGTGTGCACGTGTTCGTGGTGTGTGTGTGTGGTGTGTGTGTGTGCGTGGTGTGTGTGTGTGCACGTGTTCGTGGTGTGTGTGTGGTGTGTGTGTGCGCAGTGTGCGTGGTGTGTGTGTGTGCACGTGTTTGTGGTGTGTGTGTGTGTGTGGTGTGTGTGTGCGCGCGCCGACCCCGTGGCCTGGCAGAGGGGAGCTCTGTGACATCCTGGGCTCTGTCCTCTCACCCCTGGTGTTTCCAAGCCTTTCAGCCTGTCGTATCGCAGCCACCCAGTAAATGCGCTGCACTGACCGGGCCCTCCGTGCTGTGCGCAGTAATCACATCGGAGGCTCTTTAGCAGTTGGGCTCTCATCCATTTGGAACTATAAATGTTAACTCATCCACAGAGGGTCAGTGATTTTTTTTTTTTTTTTTTTTTTTTTTTGGAGAGGTTTTTGAGATAGGGCACATGCACTCACCAGAAAGACAGAGAGACAGAAAGCGAGAAATCACTCCCCGGGGTGATGGCCATGCCGCAATCCCCTCTTGTCCGTTATCCTCTTGGGATCTTGGGCACGCACGCACATGCACCCGGTGTGACTTTAAGCCTCCAGGTCCGGGACTCAAACCACGGTTGACTACACAGCCGTGGGATTGGCTGGCAACGCCCAGCGCCTGGCCACTGAAAGGTAGCCGGCTCTCTTTGCTTCTTTGTTTTACATTTTTAACCAACATTTAAAATAGTGGATACTTTGTCTAAAATCCAGAAGTCTGGCTTTCTTGAACCACTGGAAGTTCAGGTGACACTGGGCATCGCAGCATGACCACAGTTGGCTGGGACTGAGAGGTGGGTGCCCGCAGGCTGGCCGGGCTGTGGGCTCACCCGTGTCTGCTCACCCACTTGCACTGGGTCCACGGTGCATTTACTCTGCAATCACCCTGAGCCGAGGTCTGTTCGCCTTGTCCGCTGCAGATGACTCTTTGAAAGTACCAAGGACAGGATGTAATATTGGAAGTAAGAGGTCCCTGAGGTTCGTGGAACGGCTCCGCTGTGAGAGTGATGTTCCTTTACCGAGTGCGGGTCTAGTAACCTCCCAGCTCTCTCCAAGTCACACTTAGCCATGCCATTTCTGGAGCAAGTCTTCATAACACAGGGCGTTTTTTCTTTTTTTAATCACAGGTGCTAATTAGAAATATTAATTTTTCATTTTTAAAAAGGAAAATTAGTAGGGCCAGCAGGTGAAATAGTTCAAGTCCCAGACCCAGTGACCTGAGAGGCACCCTGGGTGCATGTGCGTGGGTGACCAAAATCCTGAAAGGAGAATGGAGGAGAAGGGACTGTGGCATGGCCATCTCCACAGGGGATGATTTCTCACTGTACCTCTCTCTCTGTCTGTCTCTAATGAATGCCCATGCCCTAAGTCAAAAATCTAAAGAAAAAAAAAGGAAAATTAATAAATATAAGATATTCAGGGACCAGCAGTTAATGTGATGGCTATGTCGCTGGACTTTCATGTAATCGACCATGGTTCGAGTCCTGGACCCGGTGGCTTAAACTCACACCAGGCACGTGTGTGTGCGTGCCCAAGATCCCGAGAGGAGAATGGAGGAGAAGGGATTGCGGCATGGCCATCTCCCCTGGGAGATGATTTCTCACTTTCTGTCTCTCTTTCTTGCGAGCACACACGCCCAATAGCAAAAACTTCTCCAAAAAAAAAAAGAAAAGAAAAGAAAAGAAAGATATCGAAAGAAAAATCAGAAAAGGAAAAAGAAGGGTCCTTTCTTGCTCCTAAGAAGAGATAAAGACAGAGTTTCATCTGCATTTGGCCAGCTGAACTGAGACCATAACAGTCCGTGGGAGCCGGTGTGCCCAGAACCTGCCCGTGCCCTGCAGACTCCGGGGCCCGCGGTGCGGAGGAGGGGGCACGTAGCTGGCTTTCTCTCCAGCGTTACTGGCAGGAGTCTCAGGAGTCGAAGTCAGGCCATCCCCGCGGTGGCCTCCCTTGGCGTCTTCCCTGGCTGCTTCCAGTGTGGCCGGAGGAGTCTCGCCTGGCCTCGCCTCACCTCGGCCGCTGCCTCCTCTCGGAGCATGAAGAGCCACAGGCTTCTCCGAGGGTCTGCCAGTTTCCTCGCAGCTGCTGGGGTCTGATGACCGAGTAGAAAGTAGTCCCCTTCATACCAAAGATTTCCGACTCTCGGCTTGCTTTCTTCTTCTAGCCAAATCGTCTGCATCTGTACAATGCACTGTGGACAGATCTATCTGCTCCTGTGTGTTCCTTCTGGGCCCTTCTGAGCCAATATTAAACTCATGTGGCATTCCTGTAGCCCGGCACCGTCTCCCTCTTGTCCACCCCCCCCCCCCCCCGCCCCAGAGACAGGGCTGTCCCCGCCATCACTCCAGACTCACTCTCCCTTGCACACACGTGATATGCCAGTGCCCACGTCACCTGCACTGCGGGCATCCCTTTCAAACAGTAGGTCATTGTCTTCCAGGCTTGGAGAAAAAGACATTAAAAGAAACTTTTTTTTTTTTTTTTTTTAAATATCATGCTCACAATAAAAAGAAGAAAGAACAGTATCGTCATTAAAAACAAATAAAAACGGAATGCCTGACTTGCTTTTCATTTGGTGGGTATTGATGCCGTGACAGTAGCTTACAGCACAGCGAGAGACTGCTGGACACCAGTCCATCACGTTTAGTAGTTTTACTGACGTGTTTTGTTAAAAGCTAGAATCACAATTACTGCAAAAGAGTAATTCAGTCCCTCGTTTTTTAAAAAAATTATTTTAACCTTGTTTGTTTGTTTGTATGTTTATTTTAATTTGACCAGAGAGGGACAGAGTGTGAGAGAGAGAAAGGGACAGTGAGAAAGCAAGCCGCCAGGTCTGGGACTCACACTGCAGTCAGTCATGTGGAGTCCAGCACCCTTAACCACCATGCCACCTGCCGACCCCAAGCGTTGAATTTTTATATTATTTAATTTATTTAATTTTGTCACAAATAATTTGGCACGTTAAACTGTTTAAAACACTGCTTGTAAGGGTTTGTCACCACTGATACTTAATACCTCTGACTAAGGACAAAAAGCTATTAAATAGGCAGAAATTTGAAGTAAGTCATTGCTTGATTTCAGATAAAAGCAATAGAATGTCAAGTGAATGCTGAAATTTTCAAATGGTCACATACTTACTCCTGTGGACTAAAACGTGGAAGGAACAGCGGAAGAAGGGAGGGGTGAAGAGGAGGAGAAAATGGAAGGAATGAAGAAAGCAAAGCAGAGGAAGAAGAAGGAAGCAGAAAAGGAAGACATATTCTTCGAGGACAGCACTGTATAAATAAAAAAGCATTAAAAACATTTTATTGGATAGGTTTTTGCTATAGGGCATGTGCGCTCGCCAGAAAGACAAGAAAAAGACAGAGAAAGAGAAAACGAGAAATCACCCCCCAAGGAGAATGGCTACACCGCAATCCCTTCTCCTCCATTCTCCTCTCAGGATCTTGGGCACGCATGCACACGCGCCCGGCGTGAGTTTAAGCTACTGGTCCGGGACTCGAACTGTGGTTGGCTACATGGGAGTTCAACATAGCCATTAAGCTAACTGCTAGTCCTTAAAAAACATTTTGTAGCATTATCTTTTTAAAGAATTATTTGCTTAATTTTATTTATTATTATTTTAAATTTTGGTATAGGACATGCGCACTCACCAGAGAAGACAGAGAGAGAAAAGAAAGTAAGAAAGCAAGCCATCAGGTCTGAGACTTGAACCACGGTGGGCCTTCACCACCATACCACCTGTTGACTCAACATTATCTCATCACGCTCGGAGACAGCACTTCCTGCAGTGCATTACAGCTGTTTCTCTAACCGTCCATCTTCATCCAGTTCCAGAGTTCGCGTAGGCAGGGCCTTTCCTGCTTATTACTGTAATCTTCACACAGTACTTGGCACAGAGGAATGGCTGTGTGCTGTGTTTATTCTACTCAATGAAGGATAGGAATTCCCCTTTTAATAGATTTAAAATGTTTTCTTCTTTAAAACGAGAAAGGCAGAATGCATGATTGTGTCGAGATGTTTAGGAGAGTCTGAAGTGATCCCAAATTATCCTACAACAAACAGTTTGGTGCCAGCTTTGCTGCTCTTTCTGAACCCTCCGAAATGTCAGGCTTTTCGGATGTGTGCCATGGTGGTGGTGAAGGCAGGCATGCTAAAAAAGGAGCGGCGTGAGTGGGTTTTGCCTGCGATGCCCTAGAACACTCTTAAGAATGCTAATTCTTGGGCTGCAGCCTAGGGCTGCTGTTTGTCTGGACGCGGGTGATGCTCGAAGGGGCAGTCGTGTGGAAGCTCCCAGAGGGGCCCGCGTTGATCCTGAGTTTAACGAACGCCTGGTGAGAGCCAGACCACCCTGCTTTGCTGTGTCTGGGCACTAGCTCCCACATGGGGTAGCGGTGACGTGGCTGGCTGACGGTGCCGTAGTGTCCACATCAACACTCCACGTGGGAGCCAGCAGGTGGCAAGGTAGTTAAGCCACTGGGCTCCACATGGCCGACGGTGGTTCAAGTCCCGGACCGGCAGCTAAGTATCACATTGGGCATGTATGCATGCCTGCCCAAAAACGAAAAGGAGAATGAAGGAGAAGGGATTGGGACATGACTGTCCCCACACACACCGAGGGAGGTGGGTAACTCCTCATCTTCCCTCTCACTGTCTCTCTGTCTCTCTCCAGCGAGCACACCTGACCAATGGCTAAAACCTGACAAAACCAAAACAAAACCAAGTAAGAGAACAAACCCGAACTCCACCCCTACACACTTTCACTGTGGTCCAATAAATGTCTCTGCCTTTGCTTCCGGTCCGCTCTGAAGAAGGCGGGACCAGGAAAGGGGGTGAAGGGGAAGCGAACAGTGGAGCATGTCTACGTGGCTGGAGAATGGCACGAAAATCTGCTTCATACGACACACGTGAGCCGTCACGAGACCAGTGCATTTCGAAGGTCCCCTCTGTGCCAGGCAGCAGGCCCTGCGGTCACAGTGGTGACCAAGCCTAGCTCAGTCCCTGATGTGGCAGAGCTAGCATTCTGGGGGGCCGAGAACAGACAAATCGGCGAGACTGTCACGGACACCAGGGAACAGTATGTGAAGACAAGTTAAAGCAGGTCCAGAGGAGGACACGACCGAGTGGTAGAAGGACGGCTCTGAGGCGACGCTGAGACCTGAATGAAGAGTGACGTAGGGACCCCGTGGGAGCGGGGGGAGCAGCATGGAGAGGCCCTGGCCATGTCCAAGAACAGAAAGAACGTGTTGGGGGTTGGAACGGAGCTTGCCGTGCAGGGCTCAGAGGCCAGAATCGGTGTGAGCGTGAGCAGATCCTTGGGGAATCACAAGCAGGAGGTGGGCTGGACCTCGTTTCATTTCAGGAAGATTCTGTGGTTGCGGTGCGGGAAATGGGCTAGGAGCTGAGGTTAGAAGGAGGACCACCATTCAGGAGGCCATCACAGGTGCCCACGCAGGCGAGAGGACCTTGGATTAGGACGGTGACAGTGGAGGAGGGAGAAGCCACCGAGGCAGGGAGTATTTGACAGCGGGAGGGGTGACCACTCGGTAATGCTTTCACAGTTTGGGGCAAGAGAAAGAAAGGATTCTGCTGTGTAACTGGGGGCTGTAAATATTAAAGCACCACGTGGTGAATTTTGAATGCGTGAGTCGTTTCAGATACACGGTTAGCCCTCAAGAAATCTTGGCTATTATGAAACATCCCAGGAAGCGTGTGTAATAGCTGATTGGGTGTTCAGGTCGGCAGTTAGGGAGCAGATGGAGATGAAGATACACACCTGGGCTTTATCAGGATGGAGAGGTATTTAATACCATCCAGCTAGATGAAATTACCAAGACGTGGGGAAGGAGAAGGGAGGGCTGACAGTGGAGTCTTGGAACACTTGAATGTGGACACCGAGAGCTGAGAAGGAGGGCCCAGATGAAAAGACTAAGTAGGAAGAGCCTGTGAGACTGGAGGAATGTTTTGTTTTTTTTTGGAGAGCTTTTTGCTATAGGGCGCGTGTTCTCCCCAGAAAGACAGAGAGAGACAGAGCGATAGAAACCAAGAAATCACTCCCCCCCCCAGGGGGGATGGCCACGCCACCATCCCTTCTCCTCCATTCTCCTCTCAGGATCTTGGGCACACACGCACACACGCCCGGCGTGAGTTTAAGCCACCGGGTCCGGGACTCGAACCGCAGTCGACTACATGGGAGTCCAGTGACATAGCCATTACGCTAACTGCTGGTCCCGAGACTGGAGGAAATTCTGAAGAATGGCAAGACCTAAAGGCCTACTGAAAAATAAATAAATAAATAAAGGTTTTAAGATGAAATTGACAAATATTACTGACAGTCATCCAAAAACAAAGGAGTCTGAGACTACTCATTGGAGATTGTGGGTGAACTTTTTAAGTCTTGTTTGAAATTTGTAGACGTCCCTGAAAACTTGACATTTCTCCAAGGCACTTGCTTTTTCTTGACAAAAACTCTTGATCTTTTTTTTTAAATTCTCCTTTTAAATATTTCTCCACCTCTCTCTTTTTCATGATTTTTCATTATATTTCTCAGTTTTCTGTTTTTATTTAAGTTTTCTGTTGTTGTTATGTTCACTTTTTGCCATAGGGCACGTGTGGTTGCCTGAGAGAGACAGTGAGAAGGAAAGTAAGAAATCATCCACTGGGGTAGGGAGCTGATCAGACTCACCCTGCAATCCCTTCTCCTCCATTTTTTCCCCTGGGGTCTGGGCACGCACGCACATGTGCCTGGTGTGACTTTGTAGCTGCTGGGTCTGGGACTTAAACCACAGTCAGCCATGTGAGAGTTCAGCACCATAGCCACCACGCCACCTGCGGCCCTTACGTTTCTTATTTAATGATGCAGGTAACGACCCTGCCTGCCTTTAAAGCCGAACAAGTTCTGTTTTCCAGAAGTTTCAAGAACTCATTCAAGAGGCACGAGCTCTTCCTTCCACAGCGGTAATGCTTGCTCAGTCACCTCTCAGGCCGTCGTGTGACTGTGCCGTACAGGACACCCGGGATGCCAGCCTGCAGACAGCCGTTATTCACTAAATAAAATGTTTTTCAAAACCACATGCGCATTTGCAGAGCTAAGTCCGAGTCCCCGATGCCCATGGCCCTGACTTCTGGTTTCAGGAGAGAGAACGCCGCGGCGTGGAAGGTGGTACTCGGCATCACCAACCTGGACCACCCGTCGGCGTTCACGCAGACGCGCTCGGTGAGGACCGTCATCCTGCACCCCCGCTACAGCCGGGCGGTGGTGGACTATGACATCAGCGTCGTGGAGCTGAGTGAGGACGTCAACGAGACAAGCTACGTGCGGCCGGTCTGCCTGCCCGGCCCGGGGCAGTCGGTGGACGCCGACACCTACTGCTACATCACGGGCTGGGGCGACATGGGCAGCAAAGGTGAGCCGGGGCTGGGGCGCTGCCGTTCTGCGGGAGCTGGGGCCGCCGCTTCTGCCTCACACTGGTCGTGACAGTCCACCCCACTGCGAGCAGTGTAGTTATGGGGATCACACGGCATCGGGGTCCTGTCCTCCCCGCTGGGCCAGCTGGGGACATCCCGGACCCGTCATGGCAGTTAACCCTGCCGAGCTCACCTGCCTCCTCAGAACGCCCTCACGGCTTGGAGTCACTCTCCAGGAGCCGCTGGCGGGGCAGGATGAGACCCGAGGTCGGACTGCCCCTGTCCGTGAGCTGGGCTCTCGGCAGGAGGCCCGCAGAGCCTCTCCTGAGTGGGTAGGCCATGCCCCGTCTGCACCCGCTGCACCTGCACCCTCCCAGTCTCTGCCGTGGTCAGTCCTGTCTGCCCGGCAGCACAGCCTGAGTCCTACTGGAAAGAAAATCGACTTGCTATTTTCCTTTTTAAACCGATTAGGATAATTTGGTTATGCGTATGATTTAAACATATAAAACATGAAAATGAAAGTTTTTTACTACTTACTTTTGATCCCTTCAATATTCTCATTCTGTTTGACCTACTTGAAGTTTCGAATAAGAATCAGTCCGTGACAGTGGGCACCCTGTGTCCAGTATAATGCCAGGGCTCTCGGGAGTCGTGATGGGCCCTGTTATTGTATTTAGGAACTGCTAAGTTGAAGGACCATTATTTTCTTTGTCTTTTGCTTGTTTGTTTGATTTTTTTGCTAAAGGCACAGAGAGAGAGAGGGAAAGGGAGAGATCACCCCTAGGAGAGAGGGCCACACTGCAATCCCTTCTCTGTTCTCCTCCTGGAATTCTGGGTGTGCACACGCACACGCCCAGTGTGATTTCCAAGCCGTTCAAGACTTAGACTGCACAGTCAGCCATGTGCCAGTCCAGCGCCTTAGCCTCCATACCAGCTGGTCCAAAACTCCAATGATAAAAATTTTGAGCTAAGTTGAGTTTCTTTTCTTTTCATTTAACTTCCGAAGGACATGTGCACTCACCCTAGAGATGGGGAGGAGAGAGCATCCCCATGGGCATGGTCGCCCTGCAGCCCAGTCTCCTCCTCTCCCTCCTGTTGGGATGCACACATGCACCCGGCAGGGTTTTCAAGTTGCCGAGGCCGGATTTGAACCACTGTCAGCCATGTGGGATCTGACTCCCTTAGCCACTACAACGCTAAGTCTAGGTGTCTGACCTACCACGGATACCCAGTGTCAGCTGTTCTTTCGACAGCTCCTGAAACGTCCCCATCCGCATCACTCTGTTGCCTGCAAAGCGACCCTCACTTGCAGGGAAGCGCCCCGTGCGTGCACACTGCTTCCCCGGCTCCAGGTGAAGAGTGCCGTGTCTGCTCCTATAGGATATCTGAATGGCAAGAGAGCCAGGCTGTCTGGCTTCACTGGTATTTTGCAAGAACTTTCAAGCAGACAGAGTTCACCAAGGGATGGCTTGGTCCTTTTTTGACATCTCTCTCATACCCTCGAGGTTGATAGGCTCTTCCCTCCCAGCGGTGGCCTCTGGAGCACATTTAAACTCGGCACAGGCAGCCCTGGCTCCGTCAGGTGTCCAAGGTCCTCTGTAACTGGGCAGTACCCACGCGCTGAGTGACAGTGGGCTGGCAGCTCCTATCTGGGCAAAGCGTGACCTGGCTCTGCCCCTTCTCCTGGTCTTCTTGCAGGAGCTGTTGTTTTGCTGTGGTGTATACCCAGAAGGGGAAAGCAATAGCTAAGCACCTGTGCCTCCGCTTCCTCAGTGGTAAAATCGAGGGGCTTCTCCAGATGATCGCTATGGAGACTTCTAGTTAGAAAATACTGGTTGTGGGACCAGCAGTTAGCGTAATGGCTATGTCGCTGGACTCCCACGTAGTCGACCGCGGTCCTGGACCCGGTGGCTTAAAACTCACACCGGGCGCATGTGTGTGTGTGCCCAAGATCCCGAGAGGAGAATGGAAGAGAAGGGATTGCAGCGTGACCATCCCCCCTGGGGGGTGATTTCTCACTTTCTGTCTCTGTTTCTCTCTGTCTGGCGAGCGCACGCGCCCTATGGCAAAAACCTCTCCAAAGAAAAAAGAAAATACTGGTTGCAAATCAGTTTGTCTTGGTACTGACATTTCAACTAAAGACGCCGGTTCTCTTGGTGTAAAATGTTCATACGACATCCTTCCACTTCGGAGTCGTATCGCCTCCTGCATATTTTCTTTTTCTGTCTTTAATCCAGTGCCCTTTAAGCTGCAAGAGGGAGCAGTGCGCGTGATCTCGCGGGAGCAGTGTCAGTCGTACTTCGACATGAAGGCCATCACCAACCGCATGGTCTGTGCCGGCTACGAGTCCGGCACGGTGGACTCGTGCATGGTAGGTTGGCTGCTTTCTGATGGCCGAGGAGCGAGCATCAGTGGGGTTGTGTACACGCGTGCGCATCCGTGCTGGCTTTCTGAGAACATTCTTTGGAAAGTCAGTTGCGTTTTCAGTGCGTTTTCCTCGGCTCAGTACCCAAGTGCCCGACTGTCCCTCTACTCGGGCTCCCTTCAGCTTTCTCACCTACCAGCCAGGGCCCGCGCCCCCTTGGCAGCAGAGGAGGGAAAGGCACTGTTCCTGACCCCCTCGTTCAGTCCCGTTCATGGCTGGGACCAATGCGGGTATGAAAGGGGCTGCAGCAGCCGTGGTTCTGCCCTGACCTTCAGGGCGCCGCCGTTGCCAGCCCTCGGGGGAATGGCAGTGAGTTGCACACCAACACCCAGGTCCCGGGGTGTGTGACAGACCGCCTCTGTCTCCAGAGTGATCACACTGGCACGGTCTGGGCCCTCCGGCTCGTGCTGGATTGCCAACGTGTCCTCAGATGTCACTGAGCTGGCTCAGACGGGCAGGATTCCTGGCCACGGACTCGCGCAGAGCCTGCCAGCCCAGCGCCCAGGGAAGCGTTTTTATTTGTACTTGTCGGTGCCTGTTACACGGAGCCGGCCCCCAGGGCAGGATGGAAACGTGGAGCCGACGGAGCGGGGCGACAGGACACCGTGTCCTTCCAGGTGCTTTCTGTCCCCGCGCTGGAGGCCACCAGCCGCTCCACGCACCTGATTAGACTCCGTAGGACGCAGCAGCGCTGTTACCACTAACTGAACGCAACTAAGTGCCACTTTGACGGTCCACTGCGGCATGGGACAATCGGGACCGGAAGTGGCCCCGTGACGCCTTAGGGAGCCGCTGTGGAAGGGAGGGGCAGGCAGTCCCCAGGGAGTCCCACGGAAGCCACAGTGGACGGGGGCAGTGTTGGAGAAGTCCCCCCTTCTGTGCGTGAGGCCCTGTGATTTCCCATGCCCCGAATGAAGGGCTTTAGGAGGTAGCACGGTAGAGGTTTGGGAAGGACTTGGAGCCTGGCAGTTCATGGTTGGATCAGTCAGAACAGAGCCATCGGGGGGGGGGGGGGGGCAACTTCCCAGGCAGTCTTCTCTGTACAGGGGTTCCCTGTGCGAGCTGCAGTGTTTGGGGCTAAGTTAGTTGGTGTGTACCAAAGCGCTGCCCGGCTAAGCCCGCACGTGAGGCCTGGCACACGCACTCGGCAGGCAGTTTCTATGCTCATATCAGCGTCTATCAATGGAGTGTTTCCGTGTTCCACGCTCTCTTCCAAATTGGTTCTAAGGATGCGTGTGGTCCTCAGAACCATCCTATGCAGCGTATCATCGTTCTCCCTGGAGGTCGAGAAAACAGGAGATGGCAGATTACGTAATCTGCCCCAGGACTCCCGGCATGAAGGGCCGAGGTGCGGACGTGACCCAGGGAGCTGGCTCGGCCCGAGTGCCTGCCTGCACTGCAGCCGTGGGTCCCACGGACACGTTTCCCCCTTCTCCAGCCTGATTCGAAGGTCTCCCAAGGCAACCCCTCTTGTCACACGCTGAGTCATTCTGTCATCGCTAAGGGTGGGAAGGAAGGTGGTTCTGAGAAGGCACGGACGGCCCAAGCGCAGACCCGGGCTAGGCACGCTCCCGGCGTCCCGCAGCCGCCAGTCCTGGCACCCTCTAGTAGCAGACCTTCAGCGCTGCAGTATCATTCCTCTTTTTTTAGGTTTTTACCATGGGGCGTATGCACTCGCTGAGAGAGACAGAGGGAAAGTGAGAAATCACCCCCCGGGGGGATGGCCACGCCACAGTCCCTTCTCTATCCTCCTCACAGAGTTTTGGATGCACACATGAGCCTGTGTGATTTTTTAAGCTGTCGGGTCCAGGAGTCAGATGTGGTCGGCCATGTGGGAGTCCAGCGCCTTCACCACACCACCTGCTGACCCAGGCTGTGGCTATCTTTTTTTCTGGAGAGGTTTTTGCTATAGGGCATGCACACTTGCCAGAAAGACAGAGAGAGACAGAGAGATAGAAAGTAAGAGATAACCCCCTAGGGGGGATGGCCACGCCGCAATCCCTTCTCCTCCATTCTCCTCTCAGGATTCTGGGCACACATGCACATGAGCCTGGAGTGAGTCTAAACCACCAGGTCCGGGACTCGAACTGCGGTCGACTATGTGGGAGTTCAGCAACATAGCCATTATGCTAACTGCTGGTCCCAGGCTGTTGCTATCTTAAGTCCACACTGGATGTTCTCCAACACAAGGCCCACACACAAGACAAAGACCAATGAAAAGCAGACATACAAAGCTACTATGTACTATATCTGGAGCAAATTTATGCAGCCAACAGTTATAGGATAAACGTTATCGCCGTTAACTGCATCGGTAGGACTCAGGAAGGCCGGGTCCCCCCATGAAGGTCTATAAACCACATGGGCCAAGACCGAGCCCAGACGTGCGCTCTGGCTGAGAGCGCAGCGTGAGCAGGAGTGAGGACGAGAGGCAGGACAGATGGCGTGCCTGCAGCCCGTCCTCGCTTCCGTGAGCTGCCTGCCCCCACCTCTGCGTTGTCCCTGAAGGAACCTGCCCACTCGCTGAGCCTGGCTCAGAGCCACATCTCAGGAGGACTTCTTTCCCCACGCTCATTCCTCCACGTTCTCTCTAACCTTAGGTTTTGCTCCCTGTAGTCATTCTTGTTATTCAAGCCAACCTCTGGGCACTCGGACACACACAGTGCTTTCTTCCTCTGTGTCCCCCCTAGCACAGAACTTTGCAAAGGGCCGCTGCTCGGAGAAGTATCTGCTCATCTGGAAGTGAAGAGATGGGTCCCATGTTGAAGATGATTGCATTTTATTTTGGTTAAGAGAGAAAGAGATGAGACCTTATGCTCAATCCCCCCAATGAGGCCTCATGCTCAATCCCCAGCCCTCCTCCCGCCAGGTCATGAGTGTGCATGCCTGGCATGTCCCGGTTAACCAGGCCAGCACACTCGTCCTCCCTAGGGTCAGCGTTGCTCGAGTGTGTGTCACTACTGGGTCAGTGAGCTGGCCCCGCCCCATTTTACTTGCTCTCTGCACAAAAGATAGCTCAACCTAAAGTAGCATTTTCTAATCAAACTGCCAAATGAAAAAACTGTAAGAACTATTAAGAAGTACAGTAAGGACCCCCCAAGGTATGTTTTACTTAGTGCATTCAGTATAGAAAGCAATCTCGAAAACACAGGCTATTGGAGAATGTTTCTGTCGCACTTACTGTTGGGGGAAAAGTCCTTGTTCTGTTTTGGCTACTTTTTAGTTATAAGGAAAATCAAACCTGGAGGTCAATTATGATATAACAAGTTCTAAGACATTAAACTTCAAAAAAAAAAATTAGGACATATTTCGACAATGCAGGAAATGAATAATAAATGTCTTTTCATGGAAAGAAGAAAATATAATCCCTTCCCAAGCCACCCCCATTCTTTGGAAGATCAGCTTAAAATGTTCAACTGAGTTTCATCTAGACAATAAAAAGCGCCCGCCCTCCATAGGCTGACAATGAAAGCTTGTTGAAATTTTCCGAGAAGTTGGTTAAAGCTGGGCTGGGCTTTATTGCACCCTCAGGATAACACGGAGCCATTGGGGCTCGGGACACCAGTGACTAATGTCTGCTGCCATTCGTTGCAGGGTGACAGTGGCGGGCCCCTGGTTTGTGAACAGCCCGGAGGACAGTGGACACTATTCGGTCTCACTTCATGGGGCTCCGTCTGCTTTTCCAAAATCCTGGGGCCTGGTGTTTACAGCAACGTGTCATACTTCGTCAAATGGATCGAAAGACAAATCTACACCCAGACCTTCCTCCACTGATGCCACGGCCCACCAGACTCTCGCCAGCAGCACGCGTGGGGGACAGCCTGGTCTGACGAGCTTCACGCAGAGCTTGTAGAAGCCCCTTTCAGAGACAGGGATGCGCTGCCGTATGCTGCAAATCATCACGTTTGTTTTGGACTAATTTTATTCAGCTTTTTTTCCCAACTTAATTGTTCTCGAGTTCAATGAAAAGTATTAGAAAAACAGCAAAGTGGGTTTTGTTCTTTTGCCATGCCTGCCCTTCACTCTAGCACAGAGTGAACTCTGGACAGTGGGAAACAATAAGGTGGGCTCCAGGCTAACACGGCAGACCTTCCTCCTAGTCAGTCGTGGGAAGGGCACGAGACCCAGGCTGGCCCCTCTCTGCGGGTTCCTGCTTCTCGAGCACCGTGGCTCAGTGGCAGGCTTCAATAGTAACATTGGAGACTTGCTTTGGATTTATTAAAAACCAGGTTAAGGGAGACCAGCCGATGACATAATGGTTACCTCGCTGGACTCCCACATGGCCGACTGCGGTTCGAATCCTGGATCCGGAGCCTTAAAACTTAGCCCAAGCACATGTGCATGCATGTCCCCCAATCCCGAGAGAATGGAGGAGAAGGGATTGTGGCCTGGCCATCCCCTTGGGGGGGGTGACTTGTCACTTTCTGTGTCTTTATCTCTCTGGTGAGTGCACAGGCCCTATAGCAAAACTCTTTCTCTCTCTCTCTCTCAAAAAAAGGCCAGACTAATTTACATGTTTAAATTATTACTATTCCTTTTCTGAAATTGGCATGATTCTGAGGATTTATGAAAGATGTGGAAGACCAACAGCATTGCACGTAGGCCACTGAAATAGCAAGACATATTGAATGCAGAGGGTTCTTTTAGACATCAAGATCAACACCTGGAATTTATAGGACTGTCCATTAATTCGGGTTGTAATTTTATAGAGAAATCTCCACAGAACTCTCCCCAGAGCTGAACTTTGTTCAGTGTATAACTCTTGCCTAATTGAACTTTCAACAATGAGGCCAATGTCCATGGGAAATATTTTGCTTTTCCTGTGTGACAGTGAAGTAGACATTAAGCTTTGCCAAAGGAGAACTTGCTCTCGGCTGGAGAGACACAATTTTTAAAAAAGAAAACCAAATTGCACTCCACCCCCAATTAAATATTTTCCATTTTTCCTGTGTTCACTGATACCAATAAAGTCATAGACATATATTTCAAAGCACAATAAAACTTGGTATGAAGTAAAAAATTTCGCAATTTTCCTTAAAAGATGTTTCACATCTGATGTCGCCATTTCTTCTCATTATTCAAACAATTTGAAGATGCTTTTAGGCACTAGACCACCTCACACAAATCAATTTTGGAAGCAGTTGGTGGCTGACAGTCATGTTCTCCACTACAAAGTCTCAAAACGCAAATCTTCCCATTTATTAATTTCATTAGTCATCTATTGGGATGGTCATATTTCTCGAAGCAAAAATGCATCGTGACTTTCCCGATGACCCAGTGTTTTGCAACATCCAAATGCCTTTCGAACAAGTAGGGTTCCCTACTGACTCCACCAGCACCCCGGGCGGCCTCAGCGTTCCGGGGAATAATGCCCGCCGTTTCCAACATGGGTTTTTATACTCTTTTCTATATGTAAACATATTTGAAATTCAAAACGTTTTGACACTTTCCCTGTGACTCATCTCCCGTCCCGGAGGTTGTGTATGAAACCCAGCAACAGGATTGTGGTCCATTGTGCGAACGTCCCCGAGCATGTGTCAGTCTGTTATGGCCATAGCCACGTACTCTGTGTAACAGCTTTCAGCCTCGTTCAACCTACGTTCATTGAAATGTACATATTGTACTTATTTTAAATCATTCTTGATGCAAATAAAATGGTGTCACTTTATTTTTGGGGGGGGATGGATGGATGGGTGTGAAGCAAAGACAGCCAATCCCAGGAGCTGTTTGTCCCACTGGAACAGCATTTGAGTGCTTGGTTTCCCACAGACAAAATGTGTCTGTCATCTAGCTTTTTTAATTTTATTTTTAATTTTATTTTTTTGGCATAGAGCATGTGCGCTTGCCAGAGAGAAAGACAGGGGGAAAGTGAGATATCACCCCTGGGGGCATGGCCACACCACAATCTCTTCTCCTCCATTCTCCTCTCAGAATTTGGGCACACATGCACATGTACCCGGTGTGAGTTTCAAGCTGATGGATCCAGGACTCGAACCACAATCGACCATGTGGAAGTCCAGTGCCTTAACCCCTATGCCACCTGCTGGCCCCACTGTGTCTTAAGTCTTTTCTCACAGAAACAGACCCTGTATTTTAGATGACCAATGGCTCCTTGAGTAGTCTGGAACTGGAAGGTAAGAGTCTCAAAGTATTCACTGAGTGTGCAATCAGAACGTCAGCCCTGGTAAGAACACAGATCCTTAATGCTAGAGTATGTTTTAGGAACCGGAGCCAATTCTTTCCTAAATCTAATAAAAGTAGATCCCCACATGCCTATTATTAATTTTTCTTGGCCACCAGAAGTAGTAATATACTACTCGATCCCCCCAAATTTGGTGTAATATGCTGAATAGTAAAACATAACAGATCACGCCAGCTTGGGTAACTGTGTAAAACTTATTTTCTTGTAAAAGTGACCCTTTAAAGGCTTAATACAAATCTCAAATCTCTTTCCCTGGGTGCCAGATGTGTTGCATGTGTCATCATTTCCAAATTTAAAAAAAATAAGATAGTTCGGCATCCCCTAACAAAATACAGTATTTTTTATAGCAAAATATACAAATAACTTCATGCAGTATACACTCAGCTTCACACTGGTTCAGGCATTGAGTGTGAGAAATCTTTGTTTTTAGAGCTCTAGGGGTTTTGGAATTGTGGCTGTGAGATTGTGGCCCCATACCAGGAGTGAAACACTCATTATTTTCTCCATTCCTATGTACGATAATTCATGTTTTGAAAGCTGACCTTTTTTTTATCAAAATTTTGGTTCACCTTTTTTTATCCTTAGCTTCTAGACTTTTATTTGCAAGTGACGTAGCTCTAGATTTTGATCTATCAGAAGAGTACGACTGTAGGGAGGGACACCACCGGACACCAGGGGAACAAATGGTAGCACCTCGGTAATTCTGCCATCTTAGGAAAGGCCGGAAGGAGATGTGCTGGCGGAAGGGCTGCGCCGGGACCTTCCTGCTGAGCCCTGGGACCAGCTACAGCTGGAGTCCGTGCGTACCTGTGAGAGTGACGACAGTTCAGCGCAGGCGATCTGTTCAACAGTTTATTTTTAAAAAATTAAAGGGGAGCAGAACGTGACTCCCATTGCCCACGTGGGGTTTGGAGGACTCTAAAAATCAGCCTATTTCACAACAGACTAGTAGCCATAGTATCAGAGGGCTACAGAAAGTGTCAGACCTGGGTAGGAGGCGGCAGGGAGAGCAGGCCCCGAGAGCAATCAGTTACTAGTCGTTGTGAAGACCTCCATGCTCCACGGTCCACGGTCCACGCTGCACACGAACCTGGCGTGGTGGCGTGAGGACTCACAAAGGAATTCTGGGTGATTGGAGGCCGACACCTTTCAGATGAACAGAGAGAACTTGAAGGACTTCAGCAGGAATACATGATCTTCTAGCAGCACTGCCAACTCAAGCCAGCGTACAAGATCTGCAGCAGCAGTGAACCGGCTATGGACAGCCCTGCCCTCAAATGGACTAGAACACACATTTTTCTAAAAACCTCATGGAAAAACCTCCTGAGGACAACCCGTATTTGTCTCGAGTCATAGCTCATTTTTAAAGGCTGTGGCACCCAGCAAAATTACAGGGTATTAAGAGAACCATGAACCTTCGAGTGATCTCTGGAAGATTGCTCTGGAATGGGCTGTACCGGGTGGTGGAGGGGCTCGTCAGTTTCAGAACACAGATTGTCACGTGGGCACAGATTGTCACGTGGGCTGTAGGCACCAGTTCTAGCTGCTGGATCTGGCACCTGTTTCCTGACTGACAGCGTGAACACAGAGGCAGGCCTCACACAAGGTCTTCTGAGTGGAGGCTGAGCGAGGAGCATGTTCCTGTATGGATGGGACCCCAGCACCCTCCTGGTCCTGCCCATGTGGCTCTACCTGGGGAAAACCCTAGAAGGAGCTGAGAGGTGCCACACTGTCCATCAGGCCAGAGGTATCTTTCCAAAGGAATTAACGAGCTCTTACTAGTCACCAGCTACATTTTAAACAGAACCATCACGACCCTTTATTAGGGACATGTTGTTTAAAAGGTTCTTGGGAATTTACCTGTAAATTCGCCAAGCCATATGGAAATTTCCTTTGCGTTCTCAGTAACTGACCTAAAAACAACTTTTTTTTCCTTCATTAAAATGAAAGGTACATTGGAACCTGATCATTGAAAGCATTTCCCAAGAATAAAATAAATATATCTCAAATAATCCTCTTGAAAATGTTGGCATTTCTAAGACAAATGAAAATGATTTTACAAAATTCAGAAAGTTTCATAAAAAGCATTTGACTTTGCATTAAATATTTCACTTCCTTAAACTCTGTCCAGATCAAAAGCTACCCTTTGCCAAATGTATATACAGTGGGATAGTCATGGTCATTACACCGGCTCTTCCAAGCTCCGTAACACGCTCGTGGCTCTTGAGGAAACACAGAAGCCACAGTCTGGCTGAGATGTCTTCGAGGTCCCACGTCCACACTGGAAAGAACGCTTGCACTTGGAGGAAGGTGTCTTACTCTCCTCACCTTTCGTGGCCCACCGTCTCTGAGGGCAGGGTTTCAGCTTAGGTCGAGAGCAGTTTCGTGGACAGGTCCGTGTCCTCGTTCGACAGTAGAAGTTGCTGACGTCATTGCAAAGGCAGCGGGAGGGCTGGACCCAGGGCTTCTTCCCGACCCCCCAGCAGCCTGGTCCTTGGGCTTCGATGACATCTTTCCAGACAGCCTCCACTTCTTAAGTGCCTCAGTCCTCGCCTCTGGTGTCAGTCTGTCGAAGTGCTTAGCTCTCAGAATTGGAGATGGGAACAAGGACCCCTGAAGAACGCGGTATAGAAACCTGGTGACAAAGAGCATCCGCGATTACGTTCACCTCAAATGCACCCTGGCACTCCCGGGGAACGTGCACCGATTAGGAACAGTGAAAGGGTCTGGCGGCCACTGGCTCTTGAGATAATGGGGAGGGGGGTGTGGGTAAGTGTACTACAACATGGAGATAAAAACAATATTGAATTAGTATTTGTAAAGCACTCAGAAAATAGCATGCCCTCTAAGGGCTTATTACAGAAAAATAAATAAAATCTACACAAGCAGAGATCAATAGCTGATAGAACAGATACTGAATATTCAGTCACACGAGATAAACCATGAAGCAGGCAGACTGTTGGCACCTAGGAAATATTCTGAACCATCCCTGCTACTTGTATTCGTTTTCCAGGGCTATTCTAATGAATCGCCACGACCTTGAGTCACCCTTGGCCAAGCTGGCAGTGTTTCTGATAAAACATCCTTGAAACTGTGCGTGTCTCCTCTGCATGACCTTGGGATTTATCACATGAAATGTGGGGTCCCCCACAGATCTTTCCGCGGCTGTAAAATCGAGTCTTCTCCTGGGTTATGCTGAGATGGTTGGTGGGAGCGTGAGTCCACGCCTAACCAATCCACGTTGGCACCAGCAAGACGGCTGTTCAGTTACACCCGTGGCCTCTCTCGGGCACACAGCTAAGAGCTTGTCAGGCTCCTAATCTGAGCAACCTTTGCAATCTGGACGGGCTGGGAAACTCCTAAGCCCTAGTTTTTTTTGTTTGTTGTCTTTGGTGGGGCGACTTAATATTTCTTTCCTCAGTTAATCTTTTTCTTCCCACATTTTGCTAGAAGCAGTAAGAATGAGCCAGGTCACATTTTCATCAATCTACGTTTGCTTAAAATCTCAGCTGGGCCAACTGGTCATGTGGTGGTTGGGGTGGAAGGATCCCACTTGGCAAACTGTACGGTTCGAGTCCCAAGTCAGGAGCTTAAAAAACATGCTAGGTGCATGTGCATGATGTCCAGAATCCCAGGAGAATGGAAGAGAAAGGATGTCATGGTCATCCCACACGGTAGGGGGTGCTTTTTACTTTCCCTTTCCCTTTCTCTGTCTCTCTGGTGAATGTGTGTGCCCTATAGCAAACACTTAAAGAAGAAAAACAGAAGAGCCTGCCAGGTCCACGCATGTGCACGCCCCAAATCCAGAGGGGATCAATGGAGAAGGAATCGCAAGATGGACATCCCCATGGGGGTGTTCTCACTTTCTCTCTCTCCTGCTCTCTCTCAAGCACATGTGTAAAAATTAATAAAAACAGAAATCTCCTTAGCCAAATGTTCGAGCTCATTGCTTACAAACTCGCCTTCCACATTCCAGTGGGACACAGTTCAGGGACACGCTCTGCCACATTTCAAAGATCTTCTTCCTTCGGAGGCCCAGTGGGTGCTCCTCAGATGCCGCTGAGTCCTCTCCAGGGGGCCGTTAACGTTCATATTGTAACAGCATGCTGCTTACAATGACGGAAGTGTCTGCTAAGACGACACAGGCTTTCTCTACAAGGCTCCTCACCTTCTTCGGAACCGTCAGCAGCAGCAACTGAAAAGTCTCTGTTTCTGCCAACGGTCACATAAGGGAGTCTAGGATTTTTCTCTCTTGTGTCCCCGATTTTTCACCTTCTCCCACTGCCCAGTCCGCGTTTGAGAGACCGTCTCCCGGCCGCCAGACCGTGTCGTCCCAATGGCCGCCAACGCATCATCAAGCTTGATGACTTCAAACACCAGAAGTTTATTCTCTCAAAATTCCGGGAGCCAAGAATTCAGAAATCAGATTCCCCGGGCCAAAACTGAGACGCTGGATAGACCGTGCTCGCTCGGAAGGCTGTCTGTCCCTCCCAGTCTCTGCTGGCTGCGGCCATCCCTGGCTTGTGGCTTAAGGATCTTTGCCTGCAGGTTACTGTCCTTTTCTGTCTGGGACACATGTCCCTCTGCCTTTCTCCTTCTTCTTTTTTTTTTTTTTTTTTAAAGGTTTTTGAAATGTGAATGTTGCTCACCAGAGAGACAGAGACAGGGAGAAGGAACATGAGAAATCAGCCCCTGGGGGGCGGGGGGAGATCCAAATCCCTTCTCCTCCTTTCTCCTCCTGGGATTTTGGGCACACCTGCCCATGCACCTAGCATGATTTTTCATGCCGCCAAGTCCAGAACTTGAACTGCAGTTGGCCATGTGGAATCTAGCTCCTTAAACACACCACCTGCTGGCCCACCTCTGCCGCTCTCTTACAGGGACACCTGGAAGACGCACCCAGAGGGCCTGGAAGAGCTACCTAGTAATCTAAGATAACCTCTCACCCCGGATCTGTAGCTTCGCACATCTGCAAAGTCGTGTTTTGCCCACAGAGACGACATGAACAGGTCACAGGGGCTAGGATGCGGGTAACTCTTGGGGGCTTAATTTTCTGCCTGCTACAACAATATCAGATAGAACTCCACTGTTACTGCTCATTATTTTTAAAGGCTGTAACCTTAATTGTTACTAATGGTATTTTACAAATCTGTCTCATCGGTTTCTGTCTGAAAGCTGCCGAGAGCACTGAACACGTAGAAACATTGCAGCCTGACAGCGGTACCACCGCTAAGTAGGAAACTGTAACCACCACAGAACTACTGGGATGGGTCTCTTATGTTTCTAGAAACGTCTATCAGCAACAAAGGTCAGGCACTATGCCTTGTAACAATGTTTCTGGCTGAGGCTGGCCCTTTTCTATAAAGGGCCAGGAAAGTAATATGTGGGCTTTGTGAGCCAGACTCTCCCTGGTGGGACTGCTCAACACGGCTGCCATGGTGGTGCAAAAGCTGCCACAGAGACCCGAAGTAAAACATCGCCACGTTCTGATAAAACGTTACTTGTAAGAACAGGCAGCAGGATTTTTGGCCTGTGAACTGCAGTTGCCAATCCTGTTAAAGAACAATATGAATTCACCATTTTGACTCTCCTATTGTGTTTTAAAAGGTAGAACAATATTTGTTATATGGTTTTATTTATATTTAATTTCTTTTTTAAACATTTGTTTACTTATTTATCTGTTGTGATTTTCAAGCCACTTGAATCCAGGACTTGAGCCTCAGGTGTCCATGTGGGAATTCAGTGCCTTAACCTCCACACCACTTGCTGAACCTTGTTAAGTATTTTTAGCTAATGAGAGAGTTTATAAAACTACAGAGTACAAGAGCTCTAACAGAGTGTGAAGAGCCTAGAGATACCAACTTCGTACATTCCTCATGGCCATTTCCACTGGCTACAATATTAGAAATCAGCTTACACTAAAGTGGGAGGGGGAGTTAGTCTGATAGGAGAGGAGAACGGGTGTGCGGTAGAGACTGCTGCTTGGCCCTCAGTCCCCCCTCCCTTCTTGACAAGACCCCAGGTTTGACCCACTCAGAGTTCACGTATCGAGGTGTTAGTTAGCTGGACACGAGACGGAACATGCGCAACTTCTAGGTCAGGCTGTTAGGGAAAAACAAAAAACAAACAAACAAACGACAAAAAAAGGACACTGCCTTGTGCTCTGCTTCCTCTTTCCCCTTCCTGCAGGCCACTGTGCGGCTGATGAGCTGTCTCCGGTCATGATGCAGAGGAGGGCTGCCGTGGTCTCACTGTCTGTCCCCTGGGAAGCTCATGGTGGCATTATGACAGCATTAAGAGGTGGCACCTTAGAAGACGACTCTTTAGAGCCCTCATGGATGCCTTAACCTCCACACCACTGCGCTGTCGTAAAAGGGCGAGCGCCGCCCCTCCCCTCCTTGCCCTTCTCCCATGGGACGATGCAGCAGCCGGCCGCCATCTTGGAATCCAAATCAGCAAACCTGCTGGTGCCTTGCTGTTGGACTTCCAAGCCTCCAGAACTGTGAGCCAATACATTTCTGCTTATAAATGACCTGGTCTGTGGCGTTTTGTTACAGCAGCACAAAATAGACCAAGACAAGGACGATCCCCTTGAGAAATGGCAGAACCAAATGACAGGAAAGGATTTAGGTCCTGGGTAATCTCATGAAGCAAAGCTGGTGTCTGGGAAATGTCAACCACATTAGGTTCTTCATGAGAGGACCGAACCTCTGTGTGCTAAGCCTCTTTCCTCTGGGTAAAACAGCTAAGAAGCAGTATTTTAGCTAGTACAGAGCTGACGTCTCCTTTCCTAAACTGGGTGGTCTGCCATCTACCCTGGGCTGGTGCCTGAGCAGCAAAGCCACAGGTCTCATTTACTCTGTGAGAAGCACCATACCTGGGGAGGAGAGCGGTGCAGACGGTGAGGACGCACACGAGGTAGAACAGCGGGTCCAGCATGTGCTCCTGCATGATCCAGTAGGGGTTGGAGGGCGGGTTGCAAGTTACACACAGGGCTCCAAACGCCAAGGCAAAGAAAAAGTAAGACAGGACGCTACCAGCAATGACCAGCAGGTGGATCCACGTCTGCAAGGCAAAGAAGAGCAGGGCCGTGAGTATTCCCTGGGGGGGCACCGCAGCCTGGCCGGGGCTGCTCACTGTAGCCCCCTGGAGGTGAGTGGTGTGACACACCTTCGCCACAAAACACCAAATACGGAAGAGAGCAGAGAGCAGTACCTTGTGTCAATGGCTTCCTATCACTGCTTGAGTTCTATAATGAAATCAAAGCCAGCAGGTTTCTCGCTGCTGACTCGCTTATTATGCGTTGTCCACAGACCAGGAGCTGCTGGGGCTCCCTTTAGGGTCGTCTCTAGTCGTGCAGTCTATCTCTTGTTTAAGGTAATACTGAGGCCCATGACCCACACACGGAAGTCAAGGGAAAAAGAAAAAAACAAACGTTCCACGGACACAAGGTGGGAAGGAGCTACCGATGATCACTGCACAGTAATGTCTTTGACCAGTCTAATATACAGCACACACACGGCGAGGAAGTTCATTGTGTATGCTGTAAAGATGTGCAGTGACTGGGGACCAGCAGGTGGCGTGGTGGTTAAGGTGCTGGACACTCCTACATGGCCAACCATGGCTCGAGTCCTGGACCTGGTGGCTTGCTTTCTCACTTCCTTTCTCTCTCTTTCTTTCTCTCTCTCTCTCATCAAATGAAAACAAATGAATGAATAAATAAAATTAAATTAAAAAAAAAAGATATACAGTGACTGAATGTAAAAGAAAGCAAGAAGAAAATACAGAAAAAAGTTAAAAAAAATACTTTTAAAAAGAAAAGAAAAAGATCATCATGCCTCCAAAACAATGATTTTGCTTTCTTTTTTCCTTCTTTCTTTCTCAAATGTCTTTCCTCCTCTTTGACATCTGCTGCTCCGAGCGCTCCCTTTTGAGATGTGCTTTTGTTCATGGAGATCGGGACTTTATGGAGTTTCTATCTAAGTGACTTGGCTGCAGGAAGGTGAGGTCGAGGAGCAGCGGGCAGGAGCCGACGGGCAGCGCAGAGTGGCAGGAGAACAGAAGGCGGGAATGAGAACGGCAGACTGGCACAGACCTGGGACCTGCAGAGGCCGGGTGTTCCAGCCGTGCGACCTCCAGCAGGGGAAGCGACTCTCTAATGGTGCGTTTTCTACGTAGCAGTCACGATCTTTCTTGGAACCTGCTTTCACTCCCCTTCCCCTTGGTGAGGACACCCACACTGGTCTCGGTCTTGGCAAACTACTCCATTAGCCAAAGACTAGGATGGAATCTAGAGAAATAGGGCTCGTCACCAGGGACCGGCCGGGAGCACACAAGGTCAGAGCAGAAAGTGAAGGGTCGATTCAGACCACGTGCCCCGGCAGGCCTGTGTGGTTCTCGCTGTTCTACAATCTCCGGAACTACTCCGCTGCCACAGGAGTTGTTGTCTTGCTTGTTTTATTCTACCATGCTGAGTGTGTATCTATATCTATCTATACCTTATAGATATGTATATATCCATATATATAGTCTGGAAAATCCTGACATATTTTAGCATAGAAAAACATGTCATGACTTTCCTGACAACCTAACACACACACACACACACACACACACACGCTAGTTTTGCTACAGGGCAGATGTGCTTGCCAGAAACACAGAGAGGAAGAGAGAGACAGGTTAAAGAGAGAAATTACCCCTCCTTGGGGAGGTATGGCCACACTGCAATCCCTTCTCCTCTATTCTCCTCCTGGGATTTTGAGCATGCATGCACATGCACCTGGCAGGATTTTTAAGCCACCGGGTCCGGGACTTGAACCACACAGCCGGGTAGGTAGGATCCAGTGCCTTAACCACCATGCTACCTGCTGGCCCCTTCAATGTATTATTTTTTTTCCAAGAACTATTTAACTTTATTTATTTATTTATTTATTTTAATTTGACCAGAAAGGGACAGCAAGAGAGAGAGAGAAAGCCACCAGGTCCAGAACTCAAACCACAGTTGGCTATGTGGGAGTCCAGCGCCCCTAACCACCACACCACCTGCCGGTCTTCCTCTTCAATGTAGTTTTAGTCACTTTTCTATTTGCTCAGGCTAGCCCGAGTAGACTGCTGTCACTCAGAATCAGGGAACCCAAACTTACACGCTGTCTGTGTTAGATGCCCCGGGGCACTAACGTCAGCACCCGCAGTACTTCCTGGGGTGGGTGCCAAAGGCCCCTCTGCAATTTACTTCAAAACTAAGTTAAGGAGATCAGCTATTTTCTGTCTGAAATTCATTCTTCACCAGGGTAGGAAACAGACCCCAAACACTGGTTATTTAATGCCTCATTTACCTACTCAAATATTTCTTGAGCACCTACTGTGTATACAGCGGCAAAAATACAGGCATGAACCCTGCCCTCAGAGAGACTGGAGTCGAATGCAAGACAAACAGGAATTGGATGATCACATGATTAAATGGATAATTATAAATGATTAGAGCTATGGCTAAAAGCACGAGAATGGTGAGAGAGCAGATGGTCGGGGACGGGCCCTGGGAGGGAAAGCGTTTTTGCTAAACCCTGAAGATGCCTAAGCTAACACTGCGGTTGAGTGAGTCCAGGGACACAGGTGGGGCAAAACACCTCCACTGAGGGACGTGGGAGGGCCCAGGCCCTGAGGCGGGAAGGAGCGCCACGGGTCCGAGACACTGAGACGGGTACTGTGGTCCCAGGGCACCAGGAGTGGGAATGAGGGTGGGGCGGTGGGGGCCACTGTCCAGGCCTTGCAGACCAGCTTAGGGTTTCATCTCTTATTCCAGGCATGGGGAACCCCTGAAGAACTTCGCCCCAGAGGGAAAAGTTTTCTTCTGTCTGCGTTATAAGCAAGGCACACAATGGTCACTCGTGAAAGTCGGAGTACCAGGATTGCGACGTAACACCTAGTTTTATTTAAGCCGAAAGGCACCAGCTCGGTCTTGAAGAACGCTGGCCACGGGGACGTAAGCATTTCTCCAGCCTGCCTCTCGCCTCATGAACCAGCCAGCATGGAGTCACCGAAGGCAGCAGGCGGGCGTTCTCCTGCCCTGGCTCCACCTGAGCCCAGCTCCGTGGCACTCGATGGTTGCCAAGAGCAGCTGGCAATCACCATGTTTCATGGAGTCCCGCCTGTCCTCATCACCACTTGTCTTCTAGAACCGAAGGGCTGAGCAGGACCACTGCTCGGACAGCACACTCCGCAAACACACATGCTCAGGGGACTTCCGAGGCCGGAAACCACTCACCAAACTCTTGCTTTCGATGACCAGGTGGAGAAGGATGACAAACAGAGCGGCCGTGTTCAGCGGGTTTCCAAATGTGAAGATGTCGATGTCGGAGCCCTGGTAGGTCTTCAAAGGGAGGGAGACGACAGGTCATTGGGAGAGCTGTGCACACACTCACCTCGTGTGAGTTACACTACTGATCTACACTCAGTGAGAATCGAGTGCCTACGATGTACCCGTTACCTGGCCGTTTAGGTACAGACATCAGAGCTGTTTTACTCAACAGAACCGGAAACCTGTGAAGCAGCTATCAGGGCTTCCCTAAGTTTACATCTCTCAGAACTAGATAGTCTCTCCTCTCCTATTAACATGTATGGATATATACAATATCCAAGTTATTAAATATTCCTCAGATGACAAACGTTCTATCATTCAGCATCCCCTCCATTCTCTTCAGAATACACTTCAGATTGCCTTGTTGATATTCCACTTAAAACGCAATATAGCCAGAATATCCTAGTGATGCTGATTAAGATTATGCTATTTGGATCAAAATGAAAATATTAACTCAGAAGCTATCATCTTTTTCATTTTTCCAACTGCACTTCTGTGAACACTACCCATGATCAAACGAGTAGTTTCCCCTGGGGAGAGGGCTGTGTGAGTGGGCGGCTCCGGAGGCCACGGGGGCCTGGTGCTAATGCACACTTTTACATTAATTTTTGCACATCCTTTCCTCAGTCACACTTCTGCCTTTCTTCACCTGCGGAATATGCTTTTAGTTTTGAAGAGAGCACTTAGAAGAACTTCAACATAATACGCTGAATGTTGTCCTGGTAAGATAAGTCCGGCCCTCACTATAAAACCTTCCACAGTCTAACTTGGCCACTCCGATCTTCGACAATTTCATTTTTTTTTTTTTTTTTTTTTGGAGAGGTTTTTGCTATAGGAGCGTGTGCGCTCGCCAGACAGAGAGAGACAGAGACACAGAAAGCGAGAAATCACCCCCCCAGGGGGGATGGCCACGCCGCGATCCCTTCTCCTCCATTCTTCTCTTGGGATCTTAGGCACGCATACACACGCACCTGGCGTGAGTTTAAGCTGCCGGGTCCAGGACGCGAATTGTGGTCAGCTGTGTGGGAGTCCAGCGACATAGCCATTACGCTAACTGCTGGTCCCGACAATTTCATTTTTTATTATATTCGAGTCATGGCCAAAAAAATTGTTAGGCAGTATAGCATTTACACGAGACCCAAGAGAACTCAGCTAGGCACTAATTTGCTAACTGAACCCATTACCTAACTGTGTGTGTGTGGTAGGGTGTTCTAACTCGGTCAGTTAAGGGTCAACCTGACTGCCACCCTGGTGGCAAAGTGCGAAGTAGCACGGCCGATCCTTCACAAGTGCACACGTGAACACAGACTCACAAAGTAAGGCACGAAGAAGCAGACCAGGCTCTGGTAAAAGGCGTCCAGCAAGGTGATCCAGAAGGTGAGGGGCCGGTAAGCCTGGAGACGAAGCAGACACGGGGAGGGTACGGTCAACAAGGGTCAGCACAGGCAAAACGGAACCCCAGCTGGTGCTAATTTGCTTCCCTGAGAGAAAACTCAATTCCTTTATTCTTTCATTCTTATTTTCTTCATTATGTTTTTAAAATAGATTTTTGCTATAGGGCATGTGTGCTCGCTAGGGACAGAGAGCAATCGCCCCCTGGGGGGATGACCACGCTGCAATCCCTTCTCCTCCATTCTCCTATCAGGATTTTGGGCACGCACACGCACCCGGCATGCATTTCAAGCTCCAAGTCCAGGACTCAAACTCCCAGTTGGCTACATGGGAGTGCAGTGATGTGATCATTACACCACTTGCCGGTCCTGTATTCTTTCATTCTTGAAACAAGTGGGATTTATCAAAGGGGTAGCGGGTGAGAGTGGCTGAGCAAGGTGCTTCACAGGTGCACGCTGTGAAAAGACCCTGCGGGAACCCCCACTCAGGCTGCCTGCCCTCGGGTCGGTGCTAATGTGTCTGAAACGGGCTGAGGGCACTGACTTTCCACTCCCTGTGGCTCGAAAGCTCTGCTTCAGAACCTGTCCAAACCCGCCCACTTCCTAGCCATACGGCTTCCTCCCCTCCGGCACAGCCTCAGCCTTCTCTCTGGCACTATTCGTTTCCCCTCTCACCCTTCATCTGATCTTCCCCCCCAGTCAAATGTTTTGTTTTGTTTTTTAAATTTGTAAAACTTATTTATTTACGTTCATTCACTATACATCAGCACAGCATACAAAAGAGATCTTCCATCCAGAATACAAGCACATCAACATACGTGTTATTGTCAACAAATAATTTTCCATTTTTTGTTTCCTGTATATTTTGCTTTTTCCCCCATCCTTGATTCCCTATCTCTCACCCTCTGCCATCTCCCACCTCCTCCCACAGTGTCTCTGGAGTCCATGTTGCTTTCTATGCCCTCCCCCTCCATTTTATTGACTCCCTAAAGATCTTAATTAATATAAATACTTTCAACAGCAAGCACAGCGGATATATACATATCCATGAACACAAGTCTGACTTTAGGCATAGACCTCAGTGAGCAGAATGAACACACTATAAAGTAGCACCTAGCTGGGGCTGGATAGCTTACTGCAGTCATCAAACAGCTGTTTTTGATGCATTTTTTTTAATTTCAAGAAAAAAAATTAACTTCAAGAAAAACAGTTTTCACGGTTTTTTTTCCTGAGACATTTTTTAAAAAATTAATTTACATTCATCCCCTAAGTCAGTCAAATGTTTTTTAAATACCGTAAACCAGTTTATGCCATTGACCTAATTAATTAGTTGACTCCTTTTCGTCCCTTCAATGACTTCCCACTGCATTTCCAAACAATCTAAGTTCCTCTCCCAAACCTCTAAGGCCCTGCATGGTGGCCCACAGGACAGCTCTCCAGGTCACGTCCTGCCGTTCTCACCCTGCGACGTGGGCCTCCAGCCCTCCCCTTGAATATGTCAAATCCGCTCTTCCCTCGGGTTGTTCCCTCCAGCAGGGCAGGACTCTGCCCCAGCTCCCACAGAAGCAGTTCCTCATCATCCACATCCGACTCGGGGTGCTTCTCCCGAGAAGCGCCAGGCCAGGCCGGTGGTGCCCGGTCAGGCACTTACCACCATGCAACCTTAGAAGTCTCTCATGTAAGAAATAATCTTGCTTACTCGATGATTTTCTGGTTCCCTCGATGGAATCCAAGTTTTATAGAGTGCGAATTTGGCTCTTTTATTCACATGATTGAAATAGGGCCTGATACATAACACATAGCCAATAAATATTTATCAGGTTAATAAATTATTCTTATATAACTTTTCATTCATGTGCTAAACTGCTTCCTTTTTCTTTCTTTAAAGGTTTTTGCCATAGGTGTATGTACTTGTCCTAGAGAGAGACAGTGAGAGGGAAGGTGAGAAGTCACCCCCCGCAGGGGATGGCCACGTGGCAGTCCCTTCTCCTCCATTCTCCTCCTGGGGTTTTGGGCACACGTGCACATGTGCCCAATGTGTTTCAAGCCACTGGATCTGGGACTCTAACTGTAGTTGGCCATGTGGGAATCCAGTTCCTTAACCACCATGCTTCCTGCTGTCCCCTCTGAAGTTTATTAAAAAAAGATCAAATACAGACACTAGTCAAATGACTGAAAACTGATCCTTTTCCAAAGAAGGGTCAACTCCCATTGAATAACAACGTGAGACTTTGTTCAGACCTGGGAGGAAGCCGTGCTGTGGCTTACGAGCGGCATCCGCCACGAACAGACATGGCGGCACCCTGACACACCCTCAACTACTCTTATAACACGGCCTTCTCAGTCTTGTTTTCTTCCAAGGGTGAGCAGATTGGATTTCCTTGGAAAGGTCTGCCTCCTGAAGAACGACGTTTTGGAAATACGCAGATTCTCCACATACTTTTTCCCTTCTTAAAAGACTATACTTGAAATTTTTACATCTAGTTCTTAAAAACTTTTGCATATGAATTAATTTACATATGGACTTGCTAGAAAGAGACAGCAGGAAAGCGAGAAAGCATCCCCATAAGGGAGGGTCAGACTGCCATCCCTCGTCCACCTCTCCTTCAGGATTCTGGGGACACACACACGTGCACCGGCAGTGGTTCCGCGTTGCTGGGTCCAGGGCGCTACAGCGTGCTGGCCACATGGGACACAGTGGCCTTGACCACAGTGGCTGGCCTGTGCTTACTCTTTCTTTGTGTCTGCTGGAAAATCAAAGCAATGACAATGCATTGTTTCCCTGGGCCTCCTCCTCCTCTTTCCTCATGGCAAATAAGACAGATTCTACCTGTCTTGTTCATCCATGTATCTGCAAAACCTAAGCGGAAGCACAGTGCAATATCAGAAAAGGATGGATTGGAGGCTCAGGGCGATCAGATGCCACTAGGCAAGAGAGAATGATCTGGATATATTAAAATACATCGGGTCATTGGAAAAGCCAGGGTGCATTTTTGCGTAGAAAAATACATCGTGACTTTTCCGCTGACCCAATAATTTCATGCTTCTGGGAGAACAGCAAAACCCTAGAGCAAAAAAGGTAAATGGAACCATTTCCCCACAGTCACATGAGGAAGAGGACTTCGGGAAGTAGAGAAGAGGGAGCCGTGAGAGGCTGAAAGAACGAACTCAGGGATCTTCTGCAAACCCAACAGGGAATCTGGACAGGAAGTCGAAGCCCCAGAAGACTGTCGGGTGAAGAAAGATGGAGACCAGGTTCTTGGAAGGGAAACCTCTGACTGGAGACTCCAGACTCCTCTTTAGAGGAGACAGAGTCCTAAAGAGTATATTTCATGAGAGCGGAGACAGGAAATGACCCAAGCATAAAACAGAATTTGTTTAGAGGTCAAGGTCAAAGAAAGAACCTGTTCTGAAAGGGAAAGCCAACTAAATGAATAACCTTTTATCTGCAGCCTCGTATTGGGAATGTGCCTGATACGATCATGTTTTTGTTTGTCTGTTTTGGTCACAAATAGGACTTTTTCTTTGTCACTATGAAAAGTCTGAACTTTAAACAGATTCTTGGACTGGTGGTTCCTCTCCATCAGCTCGTTGGACTTTGGCGCCCGTCTCATCCCCAGGAGCTTTTCCAGAGCTACTACCTTCACCATGAAGCACCGTGAGTTTTCCCAACTCAAACTTGGGCTTCTTCAGCATTTTCAGTTTTCTGACAAAGACATCATGGAGGGCAAGCCTTTTCTATGTCTTTCCCAATGCTGTCTGGAATCAGGCTGTTGATCACTTCCTGCAAGTCATTGGTCAGCCCAACGGAACAATGTGTACAAAGGATTGATCAAGGGGCTCAACAACAGGAAACAATGACTTCGGTTTTCCCAAGAGTAAAGACCAATTAGAAACGTGACTGCACAAATGGTCTTCTCGAGCATGAGCTACATAAAATTTGGCTGAAAGTCTCCTATATCCTCCCTTTCCCCAGGGTCTCGGGATGTGACGTGTCCTGGGTACAGGACAGCCTTCAGTGGCACCAGTCATGTATTCTTGCACTCTGGCCTTGAACTCTGCCAGCTGGGACTCCTCTGAGAAAGTTGGCTGGTATTAAAGGACTGTAAGGCTTTCTCCTCGGGAAGCTGAATGTGGGACTTCTGTGTGTCGCTGATCGAGTGGCCTAAGGACACTTAACTGCTCTCTGTTCCAGGAAGGTGGTTCAAGTCAGAGTCCAGTGAGAATGATGAAAACCCATGCATGGTTTTAAATTAGGGATTTCTTCACACTTCTGTTCATTGTAGAGAGTTAAGATAACAATACGGACAGCCTGACTGGGAATTTCACATGTATTATCTTCCTTAATCCTCATGTCATTTCCATAAATAATTCAAAGCACAGGTGAGTTAAAGAACTTACCTGGGTCACCTATCACAGAACCAGAATTTAAACTCAGGCTGAGACATAATCCATAATTTTTTTTTTTTTTTTTAAGAGAGAGGTTTTTGCAAAAGGGTGAGTGCACTGCTGGAGAGACAGAGAGAGACAGAGAGACAGAGAGACAGAAAGCAAGAAATTGCCCCCAGGGGGGTGGCCACACCACAATACCTTCTCCTCCATTTTCCTCTTGGGATTTTGGGCACGCACATGTACCTGGCATGCATTTAAGCCACCAGGTCCAGGACTCAAACTGCAGTTGACTATGTGGAGTTCAATGACATAACCATCACACCATCTGCGGGGTCCCCACAATCCATCTTTCTAACACGTGCTGACTGGGGTCAGGGTCTGCGGAACAGCAGGGGAAGCCCCCCACATGGCTTCCTTAGGGCGAGCCTCGTTTGTCTCCCCATTACTTCCACCCTCCTTCCCAGCGCTCCCAGGTGCTCAGCGCCATCCTCAGGAACAGCGTGTTCCAGGCCCGTTCAATGACAAAGTGATCTTTCTAGCCACAGTGACAGAGACAAAGAAAGGCATGTGACTCGAGCTCGGCCAGTGAGCCATCACCCTGGGATTCACCGCGTCTGTCACCGTCAGAATCCACCCAGCGTCTGCAGCCATGTGCGGTGACAGAGCGTGGACAAGGGGACGGAGCAGGGCGTGATGTCAGAGGTAAGCTGACAGGACCAGGGTTTGGGGAGAGCGAGCCACTAGCATCGGGCCACTGTTCTGCATGACAGGAGAACCTGAAGACCGAATTTGGGTTTCGGAACCAGACTGAGAGGGGTTCAAGTCCTAGCTCTGCCATTGTTCAGCTGTGGGGTTTTCGGAAAAATGATTTAACCTCTTCAAGGTTCAGACTCTACATCCTAGAATAGAAACAATACTAGGTTCCTCTCTTTGGTTGTTTGCTTTGTTTTTTATGCCAGAGGGTACATGCATGAGAGAGAGAGAGAGAGACCCCCAGTGGGACCCGGTCCGCTGCAGCCCCCTTTCCTGCAGTCTGCCTCCCTGTCGGGATCTGGGACACATGTATGCACAGTATGTAAGCCACTAGGGCTGGGACGGAACCCCACTCGGCCATGTGAGAGCCGGCTTCCTCTGTGAGGCGCCTGACCGCTATCCACGGGGCCGGCCTCCAGAGTGACTGTGCACATGAATGGGACAGGACGTGAGGCGGCTGGCACAGTGACAGCAGTGGGGTGAGCACCTGCCGCCTGTCACGGTAGACGGTCTAAACCTGGAGCTTTTCTCCGTGCCAAGGCCTTGCACAGCTTTGTCTGGTTCACGCAGCGCTGAGTAACCTGCCGCCCGCTGTGTGAGTCGGAATCTGGGAAACTAGACCTTTCAGATGGTTTTAAATGATTCTGAGCCAACCGTACTCTTTGGACCGGGCTGACCAGAAAGCCCTTGCTCTGACGTGGGCCGAGCTCCGGCCTAGGCCCTCCCCTCGGCACCTACCGCCGACTCCTGGCCACTCCTGTAGAGCTCGGGCAGCTGTATGAGGGTCTCTGCAGACACGTCCTTCTCCAAGACGCCGTAAATGACCGGAGGGGCGGATGTGAAGAGGAGGTTGAAGAAGATCAAGACCCAGTAGTCAGTCATGGAGGTTCCTGAAAACCCACAAAAGAACTGGTACCAGAAAAGGAGGTTCACATAGGCCTGGGGACACAAAGAGGGACATCGGGGTCTTAGACACAGCAGCCCAGCCATGGCCACACTCCCGCCCACGGCCGCTGTGACCGGGCGGCCTCGGTCACAAGGGGAGGCCACAGCTCGCCGTGCAGCTTTTCTGGGAATTTTATTAAATTAACACACACATGCACGCACGGGCACACGCACGCACACACACGCAGAAACTATGTGGCACTAGCCCTGTTCTAAGTGCTTTGCAAACCATCCATTTCATCCTCATTCACACGGGAATCGCTCCCCTTTCACAGATGAGGAACCTGAATGTGATGAACTGAGTATCTACCCTCTCAGTTCGTATGCTGAAATCCTCATCTCCACTTTGATGGTGTCAGGAGGTGAGGCCTTTAAGAGGTCATTAGGGGGCCAGATGGTATAGCGGTCGTTGCTGGACCCCCACATGGCTGACCATGGTCTGAGTCCTGGATCCGGTGGCTTGAAAATCACACTGGGCACATGTGCGTGTGTGCCCAAGATCCTGGAAGGAAAATGGAAGAGTGGCCACTCCCCCAGGGGGTAATTTGTCACTTTCCCTCTCACTGTCTCTCTCTCTCTGAGCACTTGTGCCCTCAGACAAAAACCTTTTTTTTAAAAAAAAAGTCTTTAGATCCTGATGGTAGAGCCCTAGTGAATGAGCTGTGTCCCTATAAAGGGGCCCCTGAGAAGCCCTGCTGTTTGACCACGCAGGCACCGGACCTGACCTCCAGCCCCCTGAGAAACGAACCTCTGTCCCTCACACGGCACCTGCCCATGGACTCTGTCCAGTAGCCTAAGTCGACTAAGACGCCGGGGCACAGAGAGGCTGAGCGACTTGTTCAGAGCCACCCAGCTAGGAAGTGCAGAACTAGCTGATGGTGACAAGAAGCCAGCTGGGGCTGGCACCTGGCAGGGCAGGTGACCCGCACACGCTCACACCCTTGCTTCTGGGCCAGCGTCACCTCTTAGTGGTGAAATGGGGGCGGGGCCAGCGGGGGGCCAGCCGCCCAGTCTGCCTGGGTAACAGCTTCCCAGGCTAAGGCGGGGACAGTTCGGGAAACCGGGACAGTGGGTCACCCAGAGAGCAGCCTATGTACCCCACGTGGCTCCCTCCAGTCTCAGACAGACAAAGCCCGCGATGGCAGACGCGGGCTCTCTGGGCAGGCCGCAGGAGGGCTGTGGACTGGGATCTGGGGGCTTCGCTTCAAGCCAGGGCACACTTGCTATTGTTGGACTTTAGGCAGTTTTCCCAGCCAGTTCAGAATTGTGGGTTCCTTCTCTGTAAAATGGGAATATACCATGTCGGGGTTTAGTATCAAGACCAAGCTGGAAGGGGCTCACGACCTGGAAAGCGTCTTCGGGGCGTTAAAGTGTTGCCATTGCTGGCACCACGGCCAGGCCGGGCCAGCGGAGGGCGAGGGGCACCACTCCTAGACCAGCTTCTCTCCTCTGGTGCCCATGGACACACGTGGCACCAGCCTCTAGGAGCACGCAGCTGGGTGCCCGGGGCCTGGGGCGCTACCCCGGCGAGGGGGTCTGCCGTGCACGTCAGGGCCACAGAACTTGCCCAGCCTCAGAAACAGCCATTGTCTAACAGGGAGATGGCAGGTCGACAGGGAGGCTGGAGGAAAGCCGGGCGAACGGTCGTCCAAGGGTCACCAGGCGGACCGCGCACGGGGCCAGAGCCCTGGACTCGCCCTCCGCAGACACACAAATCCTCTCTCCACGGTCCGCAGCATCCTTCCCTCACGTCAGAGCGTCTCAGCCCTGGGCTGTACCCAGAGGGTGAAGAGGGCACTGACAGGAGTGGCTTGCGTCAACAGGGAGAAGGGCAGGAAAATGAAAAAAGTAAGAAAACCCAAGAACCTGGGAGATGGGTCCCTCTCTAAAGTCAGTCTGCTAAGTCCTGAAATGTTACATTAGAAGCCACAGCTTTCCCTAGACTCACACACGCAGCCAGAGCCACATGTAACATGTTTGTGAAGGATGGATTTCATTAAAATGGACTTAATATGCTAATTGTAATTAATAAACTGCTGGGAGCTTCCTAAAAAGTTCATAGCAATATAAGAAAAAGAAAATGTGCACACATGCACACCCCTACATTACACACAGATCACGCATACAGGGTACCCTAAAAAGAACCCATTCGTTTTCCCCCCAAAGATGGCGTTTCAACAGAGTACTGTAAATTCGTATCTATGACTAACATACTATGCTTTATTTCCCTAAAAATCAGGATGCAGAGAACTCAGCCCCGCTAGAAGAGACTTAAGTGAAGCATTCTAAGATCAACATATTAATTAATAAAAAAGGAAACTAAAATTTAAGTGCATCCTGACTGTGCCCTTCCAGAAATGATATAATCCAAGTAAAGTTACTATAAATGCCCACCCAGCACAGAAACGTGGGCTGGCGAGGGAGTCCCTGTACACGTGGTGCCAGCTACAGGTTAGGGCATTCCACAGCTGGAGCTGTGTCCTCAGTGGGTCCTTTGGGACATGCATTTGGGGACAGCATGAATTCATTTTATATCTCCAATAAAATGGAAGCAAATCTTTCTCTACCGACAGAATTAAACATTTCATAACTCTGCCTGTCACAACCTTTCCATGCAAGGTCAAAACGCAGACGCTAAGTGAACCAGACAGGACTTAATTGAATGTAAATGCAGAGGGAGTAGAAAGTTAGCAGATGGCCAGGCCCAGCAACTTGCTGTCAGCGGCTGAAACAGAGCACTGGCCCAGATTATCTCTGGTAGGCGGCAGGCCTGCCCCTGGCTGCTCCCAAAACGTCAACAGGCAAAGTGGATTTAACAAGGACACTGCCTCTCCATCTCTGAGAGCACTCGGGAAGGTGGGAGGCAGGTCGGGACACGTGCCCTGCAGTGACATACCACATTCTTATAGAAGAAGTAGAGGATCATGCTGGAGAGCCGCGTGTAGCACCAGTGCCCGTGGACGAGGAGGAGCTTGCCGAGGTGTCTGAACTGGGAGATGGCGAAGTCGCTGGCCATGACAGCCTGCAGAGACAGCGGGGAGGGGACGCCCTGAGCAGTCGGACGGGTTGACCACGGCTACGCTCACACAAGCCACACCCGCCATGACCCTGACATGCAGATCAGAGGAAGGAGCGTGCGCGCGCGCACACACACACACACGCACGCACGCTGGCAGGAACAGACTACCATAAATACGGAGCTTGAATGGACGGCCTGGAGTTACCACTCGGCTTTCCAGTGTAGCCACGTGGAACCAGACTTTTCTTCGGCTTTCCGGATGTCATTTCAGATGCACCTGGTCTGGAAGGCGGCCCCCGGAAAGCGCCCTGTCTTCCCCAGTACACTGTTTGCACCTGCTTCCCCACAGGGAACGAGGGTCAGGAGGATGGCGGCCCTGACCCCTCTGCCTTCAAGGAGGGACTTGAGCGTTCCTCTTTCAGAGAGATGCCGTCATTGGGGGAAGCCCTAAGTCTTGTATCCTACCTTCCTCTGACAGGATCTGCTCCACACATAAAAGCAGTCTTTGGACTCCCAAGTTTTTATCTGAATTTTATGCCTGAGATACTTTCCAGCACACACATACATGGGACACTCCCACCTCTCCCATCCTCAATCTCGTACCTTCTCTCTCTCGCTCTTTTTTTTTTTTTTCCTGTTTAGATCTTTGCCATAGGGTGCATGTGCTTGCCAGAGAGACAGAAAGGGGGAAAGTGAGATATTAACCTCCCAGGAGGGATGGCCATGCCGCAACCCCTTCTCCTTCATTCTCCTCTGGATGTGTGGCACACATGGACACATGCCTGGTGTGATTTTTCAAGATGTCAAAGACTCAAAGAGTGAGACTCAAACCACAGTTGGCCATGTGGGCGTCCAGTGCCTTAACCACCACACCACCTGCTGGCCCCAGTTTCTCTCTCTTACAAGATCTTTAAGTACTTCATTCAAAATTTGTGGCAGCTTCTCGCAGGGTGAGAATTCCGTTATTGCAGGGCTAACACACATTCCTACTACCTAGAGCAGCTCTAGTTTCCAAACTGAACAAGTGAATCACACAGCTAAAACTGCCCAGCAATATGCCGTAACACTCAGAGTGAGCAGTGAGTGAACGAGTACACTCCATGCCCCACTCCATGGCTACCACACAGAGATTTCTCAGTGGGGAATGCTCCTCCGGGTGGGCAGGTCAGAGTCTCTCACTCACACGCACGACGTCCACTCACCTGCATGCCCTCTTGGCCCAAGATGCCTATCCCGATGTCTGCCACTTGTATCATGCTAACATCGTTGGCACCATCACCTTCGTGGGACAAAAAAAAAACAAAAGGTGAGCAGCATATGAGGAGTAAAGACAAGACACAGGCTTTGCAAATCAATGGGGGCCACTCAGGGAACAAATAAACCCCTCAAAGTTCATCCCATTTCTCCAAGTTACTAGGCTGCTAGGTAAGGAGAAATTAAATGTGGCATCCACCACCACCAAGGGGAACTCCAAATCAACTCTGCCTTAAAATCCACCTCTCTGGATTGACTTCCCGTGTTGTCATGATGTCCACAATGGCTCCCTCCAGCCACTGCACATGGTGCCCCTCTACTCTTAACACCGTCCTCACCCTGCCTCACCCTGCTGGCTCTCAGCTTAGAGCTCAGGGGCTCTGCGAAATTCTCCTCTGCCCCTTTAGATCAGGCACTCCTAGGCTGCAGCGCTACCCTGTGTGTCTCTATTATACCCAGCACATGTTACTCTTGTTGTTTAGGGATTTATCTGTCCCCCCAACAGTTCCAGTTTCCCAGGAGGAGATACTCCATTCTTGCTGGTAATGAACATATGTTGCTTCTACCTGCCTGCCAACCATTCATCTGTTTTCTGGCGATGGATCCCAACTGCCTTTGGAAACGCTTGAATCCACATGGCTCATTAAGGTGAACCCAAGCCCCAATATCTTATGTTCCTGGCATCAGTGATGGGTTCAGAGATGGGCGAATGACTCAATCTAATTAATATAAAGTCCAGGAGTTCTAGCTTCAGAAACATCTGGATCCAGGGGCTTGAAGAATTTATTCATATTCTCTCAACAAGATGACTAGACACAATTCTACCCTATCCTGACATTTTACTACAGCAATATGAAAAAAGGTGCTCTTATCACCAAGTGGTAAACCCAGGAGTTTTCAGTGGCTATACCACCACTCCGAGGGGAGAAGCTTCCTCAGATTGGAAACCATCTAGGGGAAGACAGGCTGAATGTGAGAACCAGGGCAATGAAGACTTCATCGAAACACCGCAGTCTCAGGGCTGGGTCTCGCACCACTCTCCTCTGGTGACACTCATTCCTTGGTGCTCGATAAAATCAAGGCTTAAACATCGACTAGACTTACGGTCCCAAAATCTGTATTCCTGGCTGATTTCTCATTGCTAAATTCCTGGCTTTTGTTCTCACTGTGAACCTGACATCCATGCTTAGACATCCAATGGGCTTTTCAAACCCAGTAAGGAAGACCCAACCTCTGTTTCCCCTCGGTCTCCTCAGTAAATGGCAGCTGCATTCTTTCTGTTCTTAGACAAGAACTTGGCATCGCCTTTGATGACTCCTCACATGTCCTGTTTCCACCCCTCAGTGAATGCCACCAGCTCCTTCAAACACCTGCATCAACTGACTCATCCACCCGCCCCCTGTGCTCTCATCGGACCCAAACTGCCACTCTCTGTTCCTGAAGTAGTTTAGCGGCTCCTCCTCTGGTGCCCTTGCCGTGAGTTACTGCCACCCAGCAGCCAGCACGATCAGAGCCCAGCTTCGCTCTGCTCCAGTGGCTCCCAGTATCTTTGGATAAAAGCCCAAATTTTATAATGGCCTCCAGGATACTACGTGCCCAGGCCCCTGTCCCCTCAACCTTCGCTTCCTGCGGAAGACTGTCCCTTGGCTCAGTCTGCTTTGGTTTCGGACACACCAAACATGGCCCACCTCACGGCCTTCACTGCTGCTGTCTGCTCTGCAGGGAATGTCTCCCTCACATCTCCACGGCTCTCATATCTTCAAGTCTCTGCTCACAGACAACCTTAGCAGTCGAGACCTTCGCTGAGGTCAGTGTTTCCTTTTTTTTTTTTTTTTTTTTTTTTTTTTTAAGTTTGTGCCTGTCCTTCATAAGAAAGAGAATGACAGGCACTCTCGACAGGTCCTCGGGGGCGACCCTCCCCCACGCCCTGCAGCCAGCCCTGATGAGGTAGACCCAGGATGGGAACCTGGAGCCTTTACATATGGTCACCTGCTGCTACTGCCGGGGCCACGGTGGCCAGGCCTGAAAAAGATATTCACAATAGCAGCCCCAGGGCCAGCAGATGGTGGAGCAGTTACACTGCTGGGCTCGACAGGGCTGACAGTGGTTTGAATCCTTGCACCGGTGGCTTGAAATTCACATCCGGTGTGTGTGCATGTGTGCCCAAGATCCCAGGAGGAGAATGGAGAAGGGACTGCGGTGTGGCGGGTGATTTCTCACTTCACCTCTCACTGTCTCTGCCTTTGTCTCTCTGTTGAGCACATATGCCCTAAGGCAAAACCTCTTTAAAAATAAAAATAGTACCTTCTTCTCCCTTCAAGGTTCTTTTTCTTGCATCCTTATATCTTTAAAATAGCATTTGTTGTTATCTGCTATCTTACAAATTTAGGCTTTTCAAATCAGTTTTACTGCATGCCCTTCCAGGAGACGTCAGACCCTTAAGAAGAGGCAGGGGCCAGATGGTGGCTCAGCTGGACTCACATCAGGAAGGTCCTGGATTCGCATCCCGGGACCTCCCTGATCACTCCAGGCGTGTGCTTATAACTGAGCTGGCTGAGACTGGGGCTGGACCATGACATGAAGAGCCCGGGGGTGGGGGGAGGAGGGTGTCCCGTTCTGTCACGCATGCACATGCAGAAGGAATAATGAATAAGCTCTGAAAAAAAGGTACTTTGTCAGTGTTATATACTTTTGTATTCTATTTCCTCAAAGATACTTGGCACAAAAAGGAATCCCATAGTATTTACTGAATTAATACAGAAATTAATTTTTTTTGAGAGAGAGATTTTTGCTACAGGGCACGTGCGCTTGCCGGACAAAGAGCCAGAGAGACAGAAAGTGAGAAACCACCCCCCCAGGGAGATGACCATGCCATAATCTCTCCTCCTCCATCTTCCTCTTGGGATTTTGGGCACACACGCATACGTGCCTGGCGTGAATGTTAAAGCCACCGGATCTGGGACTCAAACCGTGGTCAACTATGTGGGAGTCCAGTGACATAACCATTACGCCATCTGCTGGTCCCATAAGTGAATTTTTAAAGTCCTTTAGCTTTTCTACAGGTGGAACTCGTGAGTTTTCAGCTCTGTGAGCTGGGGCTGACCCTACCTTGGGCATTTGCTGTGGGAATCTGACCCAGGTGTCCTCTCCATGTCACCTCGCTTCCCCCCTGGGTCACAGCAGGTGATGACGTGGGTGACAGGGAGTGGTGGGGCAGGAGGAGGAAACGGGAGGGAAAGGGGAGAGAAGGAGCCACAGGGACTGGCCCCCGGTGTGGTGGGAAAGCTTCGGGTGCGGGGCTGGGGTCCCAGGGTCCCGCCGCGCTCACCGATGGCCAGCGTCATCACCCGGAGGTGGCTGCGCACCACCCTCACCACCTCGCTCTTCTGCAGGGGCGTGGCGCGGCAGCAGACCACGGCCTGGCAGCACGCCGCCAGCTCCAGGAACCGCTTCTGCAGACGCTCATGCAGGGCAAACTCCAGGGTCTTCCCCGTGATGATGAGGCCAGCCCGCAGCCCCGAGTTCGGGGAGACTGGAGGCTCCCCGAGATCTTCGCTTAATGAAGCTCGCGGTGGAGAAGCAGACTGCTCCTTCTGAAGTTCCTGGAGAATCGCGCCGATCAGCGACTCGCAGGCGTCCTTGAACAGGGGGCGAAGACGGTTAGCTCTGGGGCGCCCTCGCTGGCTGCAGCCAGCTACACTTTTCACTGCCATTTTATTTTATTGAGAGACTTTTGCTATAAGGGGCGTCTGCTCGCCAGACAGAGCCGGCGAGACAGAAAGGAAGACATCACCCCCCCAGGAGGGATGGTCATTCTGCAATCCCTTCTCCTGCATTCTCCTCTTGGGATTTTGGGCACGCACGCACATGCACCCAACGTGAGCTTTAAGCCACCAGGTTTGGAAAGCCAACCCCTGTTGGTCATGTAAGAGTCCAGCAAGGTAACCATTACGCCACCTGCTGGTCCCTCACTGCAACGCTTTAGCGATTGCTGAAGCTAGGCTGCAAGGGTGCTCAGTAACTGGTTACTGTCACAGACTCACAGCGGGGCCACACAGCTGGGGGTGAGGGCAGGGAGGAACACATAACCCCTCATCCCCCCGCTAGGCAGTGGCCGCACGAGGCATCCGCTGTGCAGTTGCCTGCTCAGAAAGTGAACCCCAAGAGTCGCTGTCTCACCCCACCATTTATTAGCTCCTTGACTCTAGGCAAATTCCGTGACCTGAGCCTCAACTGTCTCTCCTGACAAATGGACATTATATCCACCGTGATTCCGTGCTGAGGACTGAGTGGGAACTCCTAGTAACAGCATGCGCAGAGTAGACCTTCAAATCAGTAATTGTTCTGCTCTGTTGATTCAATGTGTTCGCCCACTCACCAAGGATGGATCGAGAACATTTGCTATTACTATTATTAAACATCTAGACACTGAGGTTATGTCAAGGAATGCATTTAATGTTAATAGATCCACGATATATAATAAGCAAGCTGTCTTTAGGCTGAAACACGCGTGCAACGAGGTTCTGCATGGCTGGCTGGTGAAATGCCACCAGAGGCTCACGGGAAACTAACTTCGTGTCCCTGAGGAGCCGTGGTGTGGTCCGCACTCACTGATCGGAGGTCGAGCAACTCCGCAGAACACGAGTGAGACAGGAATCAGGAAAGTTAAAGTTTCTTCCATGCTGGGGCCAGCAGGTGGCATAGTGGTTAAGGCGCTGGACTCCCGCATGGCCAACTGCGGTTCGAGGCCTGGAGCTGGCAGCTTGAAACTCACACAAGGCACATATGCATGCATGCCCAAAATCCTGAGAGGAGAATGGAGGAGAAGAGGGTATAGCAGGGGTGATTTCTCACTTTCTCTCTCTGTCTCTCTAGGGGGCATATACGCTCTACTACAAAAACCTCTCCAAAAGAAAAGAAAGTTTCTTCCCTGCTTGATGCGTTGTGAGCACCCAGGGAAATCACAACCTTTTGAAGTCTCAGGCCAAAAACTGGGAATAACTCATCTGCTGCCTTTGTTGTAATTGTCCATTGAAATCATGTATGAAAAGCCTTTTATAGCTTCTAGTAAACATCATGAAGATATAAAGTTACAAATCTCAAGAGAAACACTTCCAATGACATTACAAAATGAAACAAAAAATTAAAGACGCATCTCAATGGCCTTTACAAAACCCAGCGCAGTAAATAACCCGGCATAAAACTGCACTGAACACACGGGAAAGCTTTTACGAGAAGGGAAATGATGTCAGGCTGTAAGTGGCTACACTGAAATCTAATTTGTACATTTAGGACCAAAAACGGACGGAAATGTGTAAAGGTGGCAGAAATGACTTTAGACACTACACTGGCTGTCACACGGCCTGGGATGTGACAGGGATAATTCCTTCTCTACAGGACAGATTAGACTTCAGGGCACTGAGTCTTCTTTAACTTTTAGCAACTCCTAAAGGGTAGAAGAAATAAAAAAGGAGAGAATTTATTTTATTTTGATTTCTTTGAGAGACTTTTGCTATAGGGTGCATGAGCTTGCTGGAGAGACAGAGACAGAAAGGGAGAAATGACCCACTGGTGGGAAGGCCACCACAATCCCTTCTCCTCCATTCTCCTCCCAGGATCTTGGGCATGCACGCACATGTGCCTGGCATGGGTTTCAAGCCACAGGTCAGGGATTCAAACCAGAGTCGGCTGTGTGGGAGTCCAGTGGCTTAACTACTATGCCACCTGCTGGCCCTGGGAAAAAACTTAAACCACTGACTGAACCTGTACTTGTATTTTTACATACAAGAACATGCATTTTACACACATGACCTTGAACCACCATACAACCAAATTAAATTATATTTGTTGTGTTCAGTTTAGTACTCTGGAGAATTCTCACAGGTGGAATAGCTACTGATAATGAAAAATATGTATCTACAATACTCAGGAAATACTTTTTATTCCTTTAAACATAAATTATATATTCATAAATAAATTTCGTAATCTAATGATCTTATTTTTCACAAAATCTCTAAGTCAAAAAGGAACACCGAGAAGTCATTTCTTTTTAATACTCACTGAGACCCTTTCACCCGCCAGGAATCACATTAAACAATTTATATCTGTCCATTTACTGCCCACAACAACCCTGTTCTGTAACAATTGGGACCATGCTCTTACTCCGGGCCCCGACAGACCAGACAGAGTCACTCATGCTAAAACGCTGCGTTGTGCAATGCAAATTCTAAAGAACCTAACAATCCCCGAGTAGGCCAGTTTTTCCTAGGAGCAGGAGATTCGGTCTACCCGAGTCAGCGTTAAACTTCGGCACATCGTGGGCTTTCTTGGGAACATGTGCTGAAAATGGCTGGCCCTAAACGCTGCTCAGACCCCGTGAGCGCCGACGGGCACCTCACGCCGGCACCCCCCGACGACCTCCCAGGCTTACTGCCCCTCACGCCCTGATCTCAGCAACGTGACCCAGGTGGCGGTGAGCTCGTGCCGTTCCCTCACCGCGGAAGCTAGCCAAGGCCTGCTGCAGGGCTCGCGTGCTCCTCCCTCGCCCGGTCATCTTGGCCGTGTCCTCGCCCTGCCCCTACCCTGCCTCGGCACGCTGGCACGCTGTCCCAGGGCATCTGGGATCCTGGTGTCAGGGTGACAGGCCTAGCCCCGGCCCATGGACCTGCGGCTGTGCCTCCTTTTCCAGCTGACGACCCTCGGAGACAGGCTGACACCTGACACCGCAGCTCAGGGGTGTAAGTGACTCCCCCCCAGGTCACTGGCCTGCTCCGGCTGGCCACGCACTGACCCTGGTCTCACCAGTCACTCCTGCCACATCCCTTGTAGTGACTGCAGTGACTAAGCACCTCCTGGTGCTCAGCCCCAGGCTGGGACTGTGGTTATGGGTCACTGGTCTCCACTGGCTGGAGTCCCCTCTGTGCTCATGAGTAAAACTCTGCTCAAAATGAGCGCTGCCCCCGGGTACTGAGACCTGACCGCAGACGCACACCAACCACGCACGGCGGCCATCTCAAAAGCGCGAGACTTGATCCCAAGGAGAAGCATTGAAAGATTTCAGAAAAGGCAGGCACCTGTGATGGAGGGGTGAGCTGCTCACATCCGACTCTGGGGAAGGAGGGAGGAAGGGATTCTGAGCAAAATAAGAACACAGACAAATCCTGCAGGGAACCTCCAGACTGAGAATGTTCTAGAAAAAAATAAAATGCCTGTTTTACAGGTTAAAATGCCTGTGTTAGAAATTAAAGGGGGGGAACAGCAGTTAGCGTAATGACTATGTTGCTGGACTCCCATGTAGTCAACCATGGTTCGAGTCCTGGACCCAATGGCTTAAACTCATGCCGGGCGCGCGTGCAGGCGTGCCCAAGATCCCGCCGAGAGGAGAATGGAGGAGAAGGAATTGCAGCGTGGTCATCCCCCCGGGGGGTGATTTCTCACTTTCTGTCTTTCTGGCGAGCGCACACGCCCTATAGCAAAAACCTCTCCAAAAAAAGAAAAAGAAAGAAAAAAAAAGAAATTAAAGGGAGGCAAAGTGGAAAAAATATATATATAGGCTAGGTCTAAATGTCTTAAATCCTTCTTTTCCCCTAAAGAGCAGAAACATTCTCACCTTCCTTCTCAGGAGTACTACCTAAGAGTTACCACTAGAGGGCAGGCCTATCCTGAGAGTCTATTTTTAGAATTACCATATATTTTTTAAAAGAATTATTTTATTTAACTTTAATTAATTACTTGGTTTTTTTTTTTTTTTTTTTTTGTTGTTGTTGTTGTTGTTGTTGTTTTTTAATTTGACCAGAGAGGGAGAGAGAGGGAGAAGAAGAGAAAGAGAGAAAGTGAGAAAGCAAGCTGCCAGGTCCAGGACTCAAACTGCAGTCAGCCATGTGGGAGTCCAACACCATTAACCACCACATCATCTGCCAGCCCCTAGAATGACCATATTTGTGTAGTCACCCGATTTTAGTAGAAATGATCACCCCACCACCGCCACTTATAAAGGAAATTAATTTCTGTCTCAGAACCTGATGTGTTTTATCTTTTGGGTAAGTCCCAAAAAGTCATATCAAATCCCTTAGCGATCCAGGGTGGAGAGGAAAAAGAAAACAAAGGAAGCAAATACAAAAATAAAAAGGAGGGACCAGCAGATGGTGCAGTGGTTACACTGCTGGTTCAAGTCCTGGCCTGTGTGCGTGTGTGCCCAGGATCCCGAGCGGAGAGTGGAGAAGGGATTGCAGAGTAGCCATCCCCCAGGGGTGGTTTCTTGCTGTCTTTCTCTGTCTCGCTGTCTCTCTGGTAAGCACATGCACCCTATAACAAATATCTCTCTTAAAATAATAAAGAAAAAGGTAAAGAAAACTTTGTACTAACGCCTTTATGCGGCAATGGTGCCTCTGAATCGATTGTCTACCAAATCTTTACGAAGTACGGCGCCCTCCCAACACAAGCTGGGCAGGATAAATAATTATCAAGAAGTAAATGATTATCGGCTTTTCCTTCTCTTTACCTAGGTCAAATGCCGGCACCACTGGCTTTGAGACTCCGAAGGACTGGCTTAATCCCATCACGCCTACCTGACTTTGGGTGTTGAGGACAAAGAGCTTGTCGTCGGCCTCCAGCAGTCTGCAGGCGTAGGCTATGTTGATGGCCGTCTCCTGCTTGTCCCCCGTCAGCATCCAGATCTTGATGCCAGCTTTGTGAAGGGCTTCGATAGACTCAGGGACCCCCTCCTGCAGACGGTCTTCAATGCCAGTAGCCCCTAAAAATAAACCAAGCGCAAGGGGATTTGTAGGAAGCAAAGCCAGCTGAAGCCACGCGGTCCTGACTGAACCGGATCTGCTGGCTCTCCGAGCTCACCGTGACCTCCGTGAGCAGCTCCGCGAGTGTCCAGGGATGTGAATGCAGTGTGAAGACACGGACCACAGCCACAGCAAAGAAATATCACGGAAGGAAGTCTCAGGGATCGACAAGTTTATCAAAGTCATTCCCTCTCCTTTTGGTTAGATTGCTTATCTGTACATGGGAGGGATTTGATTCAACTATTTATATAACCTGGCTCGACAACTGTGTCATACTCCCAAGGCTAAGAGCAGGCTTTCAATGAATGCTCCTGTCAGTAAGACATAATGTCTCTTTGCAATGTTCTTTTGCAAAGTAAGTCCAGTTTTCTCTTCTGAAATAATTGGGACAGATTTGTTTTGGAATTAACAATCTTTTCATGGAGGCAGGAGATGGTACAGTGGTTAAGGTGCTGGATTCCCACATGGCTGACTGCGGTCTGAGTCCTGGACCCTGCTGTTTGAAACTCATTCCAGACACACGTGTGTGCATGCCCAAAATCTTGAGAGGAGAATGTAGGAGAAGGGATTATGGTGTGGCCATCCCGCGGGGGGTGACTTCTCATTTTCTGTCTCTCTGTCTCTCCAGTGAGTGCACACACACACTCTATAGCAAAAATCTCTCTAAAAAAAAGAAAGAAAGAAAGAAAGAAAGAAAGAAAGAAAGAAAGAAAGAAAGAAGGAAAGAGAGAAAAAAGAAAGAAAGAAAGAAAGAAAGAAAGAAAGAAAGAAAGAAAGAAAGAAAGGAAGAAATCCTTCATATTTGAAAAAAGGCAGAAAGGCAGTAAGGTACATATACTATATTTTTTGAATACAGATTAATATATTTGTAGGAAAACTTACAAATGTTCACTCTAATAAGGATAATAAAGGTGATAAACAGTCTTATATCAAATCAGGCCTGATTTTGCGGGCAAATGAACTCTGGTACTAAACCCAGCAAGCACTTCTGGTTTTTGGAACTGCAGATAAGCCACCGGTACTGCCCACACCGTCGCAGAGAAATGACCTAGGCAGGCTTCTTTACTCTGCTCACTGCAAACCGAGTTAGGTAACGGACTTTCTCCTACGTCGAGGAATGGCAAGCAGAAGCCATCCCTTGTCCGTTACCTGACATCAGAATCAAGATGCCCACACTCTAAGGCACTGCGCAAACCTGACGTCCTCTTAGCGTTACGTAGGAAGCGTGTGAAAATGCCGATGCCCTGCTAGCCAGCAGACCACCTGAATGAGAATCCCCGGGGCAGGATGCAAGCACCTGTATCTATTTAGTTAGTTAGTTAGTTAGTTAGTTAGTTAGTTAGTTAGTTAGTTATTTAGTTAGTTAGTTAGTTATTTAGTTAGTTATTTAGGTAGTTAGTTAACTTGCCACAGGGCATGTGCACTCACTGAAGCAGAGACAGAGACAGAGAGACAGAGAGGGAAAGTAAGAAAGCAGCCCCTGGGGAGGAGGTCATGCCACCCTCTCTGTTCCCCTCACAGGGCTTGGAGCACACGTGCTGACATGCACCCTCGGCTGACCCAGCAGCGACAACTGATTCCAAAATGCAGGTCAGGCTGCAGAGGAATGTCAGGTACACGACCTTCAGCTGGAGCCAGGAAGGGGCGAGGAGGGGAGCGTCCATTAGCCCAGGTGCAGGTGCAGGTGCAGGCTAAGGAACACGGACCCCGGAGACAGGGGCCTGAGTTTCACAGCTGGGTGGCCAGTCATGTGGAAACTGGTGGTCTGTGACCTTGGCTGAGTCAGTCGACTGCTCTGGACCCCAGCTTTCCTCTAAATGAGGTGGAAATTTGTCGCAAGGACGAGGAAAGACAACACGTGTTATTAAGTACCTTATTCAATGCCTGGCAACAAAACTCGAGCTTTCTTCTCTTGAAATGAAATATTTACTTGGCTTTAAACTCTATGTAAAGTATTACAGGACAGGACAGGACAGGACAGGGCAGGACAGGGCAGGGCAGGGCAGGACAGGGCAGGGCAGGGCAGGACAGGGCAGGGCAGGGCAGGGCAGGGCAGGGCAGGACAGGGCAGGACAGGGCAAGACAGGGCAGGACAGGGCAGGACAGGACAGGGCAGGGCAGGACAGGGCAGGACAGGGCAGGACAGGCAGGGCAGGACAGGGCAGGGCAGGGCAGGGCAGGACAGGACAGGACAGGCAGGGCAGGACAGGGCAGGGCAGGGCAGGACAGGCAGGGCAGGGCAGGACAGGGCAGGACAGGGCAGGACAGGCAGGGCAGGGCAGGGCAGGGCAGGGCAGGGCAGGGCAGGACAGGGCAGGACAGGGCAGGACAGGCAGGGCAGGGCAGGACAGGGCAGGACAGGGCAGGACAGGCAGGGCAGGGCAGGGCAGGGCAGGGCAGGGCAGGCAGGGCAAGGCAGGACAGGGCAGGACAGGGCAGGACAGGCAGGGCAGGACAGGGCAGGGCAGGGCAGGGCAGGGCAGGACAGGGCAGGACAGGCAGGGCAGGGCAGGACAGGGCAGGACAGGGCAGGACAGGGCAGGGCAGGACAGGGCAGGACAGGGCAGGGCAGGGCAGGGCAGGGCAGGGCAGGACAGGCAGGGCAGGACCGGGCCGGGCAGGGCAGGACAGGGCAGGGCAGGGCAGGGCAGGGCAGGGCAGGACAGGGCAGGGCAGGGCAGGGCAGGGCAGGGCAGGACAGGGCAGGACAGGGCAGGACAGGCAGGGCAGGACAGGGCAGGGCAGGGCAGGGCAGGGCAGGGCAGGACAGGGCAGGGCAGGACAGGGCAGGGCAGGACAGGACAGGGCAGGGCAGGACAGGGCAGGACAGGACAGGGCAGGGCAGGGCAGGACAGGGCAGGACAGGGCAGGGCAGGGCAGGACAGGCAGGACAGGGCAGGGCAGGACAGGGCAGGACAGGGCAGGGCAGGGCAGGGCAGGACAGGGCAGGACAGGGCAGGGCAGGGCAGGACAGGCAGGGCAGGACAGGGCAGGACGGGCAGGGCAGGGCAGGACAGGGCAGGACAGGGCAGGGCAGGGGGCAGGGCAGGGCAGGGCAGGGCAGGGCAGGGCAGGGCAGGGCAGGACAGGCAGGAACTCAGGTGCTCACTAGTGGAAGGTGAAGTAAAGGCCCCGATGACTGATGGACTTAGACGTCTAGTGTCCCCCAGAACTCCCCACTTGGGTGTCGCACGGGAGGGACCTACCAAGTAACGTCAGTTTGTTCTCCAACCTCCTGGCGGACTCGAACAGCAGCTCCTCCCTCCTGTCAATGCTGGTCTCAGCTAGGAAATGATCCCTCAGCCACTCTGCGTACTCAGCGTCACTCATGACCTGCGGGGAGATCGGGGAGCAGGAGGTCGGCCGGATGACGGTGCGGGCTCGACCCGGGAATACGGAGCCATGAGCGTGTTTTGGCACTCCTCGTCTGGGCAGTCACGCCAGGCCCCTGTCCTCGCACCACCTGGCCACGAGCCTCCCAAACTCCGACAGGCCAGGGAATCATGGACAGGGATGGACCCGGAGCTCAGCATCTCGGAGCGATTCTAGGTACCCCTCTGTGAAAGCGGGTTAACCTATCTCCCTCCCGGGACCAGGGAGGTGCAGCTCCCACGGCTCCCACTTGGTAGGTACACCCAGGGCGATCCTGACGGCGCAGCTGAGACGTGGTGTCAGGGCCGCGCGGGGCCCGCCTCTAAGCCGGCAGCTGCTGAGGGTTAGTTTACGTGGGGACTCATAAGGTCGAATTAGAGTGGCCATGTGGGTGAAGCAAGAAAGCCTTAGTCCAACAAGAATAAAATGAAATTCCTGGAGAAGCAAGATGTCTTCCTTTGTCTTTAGCAACCATAGACAAAGAAACCTAGAGCCAGCAGGTGACATGGTGGTTAAGGCACTGGCCTCCCACGGCGCTGACCAGAGTTCGAGTCTCAGATCTGGTGACATGCTTTCTCATTTTCTCTCTCTCTCTCTGTCTCTCTCTGGTGAGTGTACATAACCTAGAGCACACTTAAAAAATAATAATACAATTAAATAAGGATTTTTTTTTACATATTTTAGAGGTTTTTGCCACAGGGCACATGCATTCACCAGAGAGAGACAGAGACAGTGAAAGGGAAAGTGAGAAATCACCTCCCAGGGTAAATGGCCATGCCACAATCCCTTTTTTCCTTTTCTCCTCCCAGGATCTTGGGGACACAGGCACATGTGCCTGGTGTCATTTTCAAGCCTCCAGGCCCAAGACTCGAACCATAGCTGGCCATGTGGGAGTTCAGCAACATAACCACAACACCACCTGCTGGCCCCCAGATAAATAATTGTTTTTAAAAAGAAGACAGAAACCTGTATTTCGGTTTCTATAAAACAGGAAGGTGTGGCGGGGGTGAGGCAGCTCCTCTGTCTGCTCCTTCCGCCCACGCAGTAGGTAATCTGATCAGGGCTAATCAGACAGCGCTTGGCTGCATTTAGGTAGGGCAGAGTCATTCCTTTGAGAAGGTGAGTGGCTGATCTCCAACTCCCCTACAACCGGGCTGAGCCTCCCTGCAGCGCTGACCGAACTCTCCGGGGCCCACAGCAGGGTCCACCTCTCCTACTACTGCTCCCAGTACCTAGAACTAGGGTAACCAATGAGAGTTCTGGTAGTAACACCCTCAAACAGCCTCTCGGAGCACGTCTTTTCCCTATTATTCGCATTTCTACTTCGGAAGGGTGTGCTATGTCCCGAGACTATTAGAGAATAATCAACACTTAGGTGACACTCGCAAACAGACCTGGGTCTCCAGAGAGAGACGAACACAGGAAAACATCAGGAAGTGCTAAGTGGAAGATGAAGGCCGGCCTCTGGCCTCATTCTGGTCAAAGGACATTTAAAGCTGTAAGACGGAGAAGCAGCGTTTCCCACGTCCTCAGAGACAGGACGCGGGTCCGGGCTTTCTGCTCCCAGCCACACCGCTGCCTGCACACGGAGGCACGCCCAGGTCTGCGGAACACGCGCGGACACGGACTGCCCCTCGGAGGCTCCCTCTGGCCCGACACTGGAGGACGGGCTCCAGCAGCCCACACACAGAGCAGCGAGGCCGAGGGAACACGCCGGCCAGGACGCGCCGACACGCAGACCAGGCTGGACGCGCTAGCTGTCGCCGGAGGAGGTGAGGGGGGCGGCGGCCGCACCTTCTTGGCTATGCACAGGGTACGCAGTCCGCGCCTGGCGTAGTCGTCCAGGTGCCGCTGGGTCTTCTCCCTTATCACCAGCTGCTGTTTTTCCACACTGGATCCATCTGAAATTAAGAAAAAGTGCTAATGTACTAACATTCCCACCAGTTCACCTAATGGGACATGTTTTTAAAGAACGATGGTGGTTTGGCCGACCCCACAGCAAGGTGGTTCAGCACCGGGCAGGGCAGGGGCTGGAGCCCACGTGGGAAACAGCATTTGAGGGTCTGTCCCTGTGGCTGGTGAACCATGCCCGGCACACACGTGGAAGGCCAGGGTCCTGGTGAACCATGCCCAGGACACACGTGGAAGGCCAGGGTCCTGGTGAACCATGTCCGGGACACATGTGGAAGGCCAGCATCCTGGTGAACCATGCCCAGGACACACGTGAAAGGCCAGGGTCCTGGTGAACCATGCCCGGGACACACATGGAAGGCCAGGGTCCTGGTGAACCATGCCCGGGACACACGTGGAAGGCCAGGGTCCTGGTGGGTGAAGAAACGGAGGGCAAAGCACTGTGGGGTGGCTAGACCCCACTGGGGAGGAGCCCTCTCTCTCTCTCTCTCCCTCTCTCTCTCTCCCCCTTCCTGTCTCTCTATCTCTCATGCATGCGCGTGTGCCCTTTGGCACAAACAAAATTGATCACTGAGTTCACGATGGGCAGAAAGCCTTCTAGCTTTTTAGTTTTTTAAGATTTTTGTCACAGGGCGCATGTGCTCACGGAGAGGAGACAGAGAGACAGAGGGAGGGAAAGTGGGGGGGAGGTCCATACCAGAGTTCCTTCTTCTCCTTTCTCTCCTTGGGATTTTGGGTGCACATGCACCCGCACACACACACTGATTTTCAAGCCAGCGGGTCCAGGACTCCAACTGTGGCTGGCCATGTGAGAGGCCAGCGCCCCAACCACCACATGCCACCTGCCGGCCCAGGCTTCTGGTATTAATCCCAAATGTGGATCTGCAGAGGAGATCCCTGAGAGAAATCTTGTCCTCTTCCTGGTGCCTGGGGGAGAAGTGACCAAGAACCTAACGCAAACACTGTCTCCTGTGACAGCGGTCACGGTAACCCCAGTGAGGGGGCCGGGCTTCACTCAGCGTTGTTTGCTGGGCCCATGGGCAAAGACCTTGCGCCCTCCCCAGCGAGTCACTGCTCCTTCCAGGTCCCAGCCAGGGAGGGTGCACTCCGAACTGCAGGCCAGGAGCTTAGGGAGCTCATGACCCAGCTGCTGCGGGCTCTGGACTCGAACCCACAGCCGGGCAGCAGCGATTCTTGGAAGGGCACTTCCCCTCCTTCACCAAGCACGACCGATCCCCGAACAGCTACTTATTGGCCTTTTTTTCTTGGCCAGGGGGCTTCTTTGCGGTGATGGACCCCGCGGAGGACCCGCCCCGCCCCGCTCGCCCCGCAGGCGCCGCCTACCCGAGAGCAGCCCCATGACGGCGGAGTCGGCGCCCTTGGTGTACACCACCACGCGGTTGGAGAGCGGGTGCCGGACCACCACTGACATCCTCTTCCTCACCGAGTCGAACGGCAGGATGTGCAGCAGCGGGAACGTCACCGGCCCCAGGGCGGCCAGGTCCACCGTGACCTGCTCGGGGCTGCGGGCCTGCAGGGTGCAGCGGTACGCCCGGGCCGCGTGCACCAGCGCCGCCTCGTCGGGGCTCTCGGCCTCGTAGCACAGCCCGGCGGCCGGGGGTCCAGGAAGGGCGTCCCCGGGCAGGCCCGCCTTGGGGTCCGTGCAGCGGGCTGGGCCGGAGCCCTGGGTGCCCTCGTCCTCCACGGCCGAGGCCGGCTTGGTCCGGGCGAAGAGGGAGAGTCTGCTCGAGAAGGGGTTGGGGGTCCCCGACGATGGCTCCTTCCCGCTGGCCAGGGACGGGGAACTCGATCTGCGGACCGACAGCCTCTGGAACAGGCTCTTGATCTCCTCCAGGGACTTCATGGGCATGCCGCTCAGCGAGGCGAGCCCCACCTAGGAGAGAGGGGTCAGAGGAGGGCTCCACACTGCCACCGCAGCCTTCCCGCGCCTCCCACTGCGCGGGGAAGAAATCCAAGAGATGGAAAATGCTCCTGGCGCTACCAGTGGGCCAACCAAAGCCACCTGAAATCCGCACATCTGCAGGTGCACACCCTGGTAAACCGTTCAAAGTATAAGCAAGCTAAACCTCGACACCAGCAAATAGAAACCACGGAAGACTACACAGTACTTAAAAATGCAGTGTACAGTGGCAGCAGGTGGTGTGGTGGCGAAAGGCGCTGTATTCTCCCATGGCCGGTCGTGGTTCAAGTCCCAGGCCCAGAAGCTTGAAAACACACTAAGACCATGTGCATGCATGCCCAAAATCCCTACTGGACCTGGAGAAGGGACTGCAGCACGGCCATCACCCTGTGACTGCTTCTCACTGTCCTCCTGTCTCTCTCCAATGAGCGTACTCGCCCTATGGCAAAAACCTACAATAATACTAATAAGTTTGTAAAAACTATAGGAAAGACTGAGACAGTATGAAAAATACAGGAACAAATGAGTAATAATACATAAAATGAAAGAAAACATGGGAAGAGAGTAAATCCAAAGGTAAAAAGTATTATTTTTCCTTTTTTATTATCCAGATTCTATAAAAGGATATCACACTGTTTTTTTGTTTGTTTGTTTGTTTTTGTTTTAGGTTTTTGCCACAGGGCATGTGCACATGCCAGAAAAAGACAGAGGGAAAATGAGAAATCACCCCCTGCAGAGGCTGGCCACACCGCAATCTTGCCTTCCATTCCTTAGGGATTCCGGGTTTGTCCGCACCCACGCCTGGCATGGTGTTATTTTCAAGCTGCCGGGTCAGGGGCTTGAACCACAGCCAACCATGTGGGAGTCCAGCGCCGTAACCACCACGTGACTTGTGGCCCTCTGCCTTTTCTTCTTCACAGATGAGTAAACACAGTAGGTAAGAAAGAGGAGTTCCTGCTACCATCACATGAACTTGTTTTCATAAAGCCTTTTCTTACTCATACTCCGATTTCTTCTATTAATAGCGCTCAACTTTATCAGAGGCTAAACTTAAGAGTGTGAAGCTCATCGTGAAAGTCCCATTGACTGGACCCTAGACTTCTCTCATTCAGAAGTGCCCAGAGAATTAAATGCTGTTCTGACAATTACTCATTTATGATGGCCTGAAGGTTTCATGCTGGTTGCTGTGTGACGTCATCAGTCAGCAGAAAGCACACGATCGCGGGGGAGCGCTCCGTATTCCACATCAATCCCGATTCGCTTCTTACTGACTCTGTCTATCATCACCTTGAACTACAGTGGAACTTTGTGCCTACGGAGACTTTCTTTCAGGCAGCAGACTGTGATATTCCTTGGGATAAGGCAATAATATTTCTTTAACAGAAAACACCACAAGATGCCTGCGCTGGAGAGAGATGGACGAGAACTGGTGATGTGGGAAAGGATGCAGCCACTCCTTCTCTAACTACATACTCACTCTTCAAAGAGCAGCTTTCTAGGCGAAGCCCTGCAATAATAGCTTCTCATCAAATGCAGCTTAATTAGAAGTAAATTATTTTTATGTTAAAGTTGACCACCTCTGAAGCTGCCAAAAGAAAATGATCCGATGGAAAATTAAAATGTAATTGAGTTGTGCTGCAAATTGGATTTTAAGTGGCTGTGTGCGGAAGCGGAGGGAGTTAACACGAGAAGCTGGCACAGCGAGCGGGGAATCAGTAGCTTCCCAAACAAGGCTTTTTTCTTTCATTGGAAATGCATTTTCCACTCATTCTAAATAGACTTTAGAAACCCAGCTTGGGTAAGAATTACAGAATCTTGGTATATTACGGATGTGTTCAATTCTTAATGAGTTAAAACTAATCTAATTGGGGTGCCAGCAGGTGGCATGGTGCTTAAGGTGCTGGACTCCCAAATGATCAACCATGGTTCAAGTCCCAGACCTGGTGGATTGCTTTCTCTCTCTCTCTCTCTATCTCTCTGCTGAGCACACATGTCCTACAGCAAATTAAAAATGGTAATAAATAAAATTTTAAAAAGACAAATCTGATTAGTACACGAAAAGGGTCATTAAATATGATGACAAGCCCAATACTTTATATTTGGATGAAGTACGTGTGCTGTTGGAGGTGTCCGCGGTCTCCGGGAAAGCTTCAGTGTTGTAAGAAAATGAAAGCAGAATGAAATGCTCCGGGAGGCCAGCAGGTGGCGTAGTGGTTAAGGCACTGGACTCCTACATGGTCGACTGCAGTTTGAGCCCCAGACCCAGCAGCTTGCTGGGTACGTGCGCATGCGTGCCCAAAATCCCGAGAAGAGAATGGAAGACGAGGGATTGTGGTGGCCTTCCTCCTGGAGCAGGGGCATTCTCTTTCCCACTCCCTGTCTCTCTCCAGTGAGTGCATGCACCCTATGGTAAAAACCTAAAAAAATGGAACGAGGAACAGCTCTCATCAGCTACCCTCCTGGAGGCAAGAAGTGCCGCAGCCCCGTTAACTGCCTAGGCTCCAATTCCACTCCCCTGAGACGTATCTGCGACTCAGGGAAAACTGCTTCATCTTACTTGTAGGAGGAGGAGGAGTAACGTATTACAGAAATAGTGCGGAGTTCACGGGGCTCAGAGGGTTACACACGCCGAGGCGGAAGTCCCTAAATGGCGGAAGGGCAGAGTGGATGCAGACAGCTGCTCGCAGGACCTGCTGCATCTATCCCTACGGTCATGACCACCAGCAGTCCAGACACGCGTAAGTCCCAAGTCCCCTCTGGGAGCGACCCTGGTGTGCCGTAGCAACGTTACCTTCTGGCGAGGCTGGTTGGGAGCAGAAACCACGACTGTGTTGCAGATGGCTAGAGCAATGAAGAAGTCGACAATGCACAAGGTCTCCAGTGGTGCGTTTGGGGTGGTTTCCTCTAGCGGGGTAAACAGCTGAGGTGTGACCTCACTGAACTTGTCCGCAAGCCTGGTGTCCGGTACCACGTCTGTCTCCTGAAGAGCCGATAAAACGAACCGTTGTTACAATAAATATCCAAATATGATTTTTTTTTTTTTTTTTTGGAGAGGTTTTCACTATAGGACGCATGTGCTCACCAGACAGACACAGAGAGACATAGAGACAGAAAGAGAGAAATCACCCCCCAGAGGGGATGGTCACGCCGCAATCCCTTCTCCTCCATTCTCCTCTCAGGATCTTGGGCATGCACGCACACGCGCCTGGCGTGAGTTTTAAGCCACCGGATCCGGGACGCGAACCGCAGTCAACTACGTGGGAGTCCAGAGACACAGCCATTATGCTAACTGCTGGTTCCCCAAATATGAAATTTTAAATCAACATAAGTAATTTTTATAATTGGATCTAAATGCAGCCTGATATGGTCAATTATATTTTTCTTTAAAAAAAAAAATCTAGGGGCCGGCAGGTAGCACAGTGGATAAGGTGCTAGACTCCCACATGGCTGACCGTGAATCGAGCCATGGACCTGGGGCTTGAAAATGATGCAGGGGTGTGTGCATGCCCCAAATCCTGAGGAGAACAGAGGAGAGGGACTGTGCGATGGCCATCTCCCCTAGGGGGATTTCTCCTTTTCCTCTCTCTTTCTCTAATGAGCATACACGCCCTATAGCAAAACCCTGAAAAAACATGGTTAAAAATTAATGTATATGGGTCACAAAAACCAGAATGTACATTATTAATAAAACACCTTGATCATTAACTTCAACTAAATAAAAGATAGGAATGCCTTCCACCGAATCTAGTTCAATGTTTTCTCCTTATGAAAAGGAGAAAATGCCATTCCAAGAACACATGTGCTGTGCCGACAACTCGCTGGCTGTAGATTTGTCCAATAGCAACTAGTGAGCACCAGCTCTTCAAAGTGAGAATGTTGTTCACACCATGCTATTTAACAAACTACCTTATGGATCTAGTCCCAACTCTTGTACAGACCACATCAGGGACCAGCAGTTGGCGTAATGGCTATGTCACTGG